>JAQPPZ010000569.1:2400000-3000000 GCA_028583015.1 Wollemia nobilis | reverse complement strand
TAACTCAAACACACAAATTTCATCCTCCAATGATAATCCAAATTGGAAGAATTATAGATCAATATGGAGCAAGGGTCGCTCCACTCCTCGTTAGCCATGGCCTATGTTACACAGAATTTCCAAGGCAGGATGGCACAGTAAAATGACACACGTCTTTGGGAAGGCAGGCATTTTGTCCCATAATCTTTGACAATGGAGGGTCGGCTGGAGGCAGCATAAATAAGTATATAAATGATATATAGAGAAATAAATTTAAGCCAGAAGTGAGACATTTTAAGCATATATATGCAACACAGCATAATGTGAAACCAAAAAATAAAATTGTTCTTCCTCAAAGGGTCAAACATCAAAACATCTATCAATCATGCACAATAAATAAAAACCATGGTAAATTAGGACTTTTGAATCCATTAGTTGAAACTTTGAAACATAAAACATCACAAATTTGTAATATAAGCTACAGTCCAACTTTCAACTCCATAAATAAAATGCTAAAATGAAATACAAATCTCAAATCTGAAACAATGGCAAAAAAAATAAAACCAAAAATACTAAATTGTAAAAGTCTTTAATCATCCTCAAGGTTATCTACAATGTCAAAGGTTTCAGATTAACCCTGCCCATATAGTACAAGAGGCCTCAAGTTCATGCTATGAAGCAAAATAGAAACCCATTTACGCCACAGCTGAATAACTTCAGTTAGGACTTGTGAATTGAGGAAATTCCTTGTGGAGTGCACACCCAATCATACCAAGTACGTTTCTTAGGCATCCCGCTGCATCTCAAGGATACCTGGATGTCTCAATTATGCTTATACATTCCCACAACAATTCAGAAACACCATCCTGAGACAACAAATTCAAAATGTGCATCACCAAGTCCAGCAAATACTTAAGCACCAACAACAAAGGCACAAGTAATACCATGATCAACATCACAAGCCTCACACTTTTCAAGTTGAATACTCGGATTTGATCTATCTTTAGAAGGAATGCTTCTAGGGACCACATCGGAAGATCAAACAACTACAGTATACTCCTTACATCATTTTGTGCCCAACAGAGAACACCTTTCTTCTCAAATTCTCACCCTACATAGGAATGTATCCATTGTTCCACACAAAGCTTCTTAAGGCATAATTTTTTTGCTTGAACCAACAATTGCCTCAAGCCCTCAAGATCATTGGCTCCAAATAATAAACAAATGCTAGTACAAAGTTAAGCCCTTGAATGTAGGTGCCATGGTGGAATTCCACACAACCTTGAGCAAAGTAGCACCAATCCATTATTCGAACCTTGGCAATAGACGCCAATATTATTCCAACTCAGCATCTAGAATCACAGTCAGTCACTAATGGCAATGCCCCAAGCACCAAGGCCAACACTCAACCAGGCTCTTGATGCTAGTGCCTTGTGCCAGCTTAGGAAGCCAACTTCTTAGCAATGACATCAACACACATCCAATGTCGAAAAATCTACACAAACTCTTAGCACACATAAACCACCATTGCCACATGAAAACATGCAAATGATCATCATATAACTCAACATAGTTGTCTTTCTGTATGTGTCAAAAGTTGAACCGTTTTCCCTTACTCAAGAATCTTGTAATTGTATTCTACATTCTATATATGGGTTAGATGTTCAGTATAGATGGCTTCTCCTCTAGTGATTTACTTCCTCAACCGAGATCAGAGTATTTTGAGTTTGATGCCTAGCAGCCAGCACAACCCAGATCTTGCACACACATGCCAATTGCCCCCCATCTGGCTGTATCCTAAATTTTGGTGTTAAACCTGGCTTGGCCACACAAGGGACTTGTATTCTATTGTTCATTTATATTTGTAATATATTGAAAATAAATAAAAATAAAAATCTCCATTTACTTACCTAGTTTCTAATTTTCTTGCATTTCCTAATCAATGTTTCTTCTTTGTTATTTTTATTTTCCATGTAAAACCATGATGTCTAAGGAAGTGCCCATTGTGCCCTGTTCTGTTGCACAACTCTGAAACATAACTCATCAAGCCTCACAAACTAATCTAAGGAGTTGCCCTTCACACCTCCTAGCCCAACGATGAGGATCATAAATAGGATATTTTCAATAATTAAGACCAATTTTACATGGCTTTTATATATCTAAAACCATTTTTAGAAAACTGTATGTTATTCTGATTAATTCCATGTCATGGATACAGCTCTAGATGAGGCTGGCCATCTCCAAGCGTATTAGATATGTGATCCAAATACAGGCATGTGTCCAAATACGTGTTAGATATTGTATCCGATAAATATTGTATTTTTATCTATATCCAATACATAGATATTCATTTCCAAGGAGGAATTCCGGATATACTAACTATGCAAAAAAGGTCTTAACAGTTCCATAACTGTTCAAACCATTAGATTGTATATGTTGTAATGGAAAGTGTTATAATTTTGAAACTTTATGAACAAAAATAAAGCATTGTTTCGCTCCAACTACTTTTATAATCAACAAGGATTTCCTCATTAGTTTGATATCTCAAGATCTTTCATCTAATGTCTTCTATTTGTGTTGTATTTGCACTGTTTTTTAAACACTAAAGAGTGAAATTAATACAGAATTTTATGGTCTCACTGACTAGGACCTAGTTTCTTAGGGGCCTAACAGACACAGCATTTTAAATAAATCCAAAATCTTTGTTCTAAATGCTATCTAAGTAGCAATTTCAAATTGAAAGTAAAAGATAAAAATTGAAATCTAAAACAAGGCAATCAATCCTCAACGTGTATTAAGAGACAGAATATTCTGCACATAAACAATGCTAGTGCAAGTGGCACTTCTACTACTTATCATATTGATAATGTTTCTTATCCTAGGGTCACAAAGTTGCCAATATATATGATAAAGTTAAGTGTTGAGTGCTTGTCTGATTTGCCATTTGCTAGAATTTACTGTCTTAGATATCAGAGTGGAGAGTCCCATGCAAAATGTTACCAAATATGCTTCTAGCTACGTTGTTATTAGTAGACTCCTCATTGCAACAAACCCCCATTTATTGGGCTCCAAATGCAGCTGATCTCCTGAAACCCATGCTTAAGGATATAAACTGGAATGTCAAAACTAGTGTAGAAGGCTTCATCCTTGATGTCCAAAAACTTCATATCAATTTCCGGAGTCATCCTTGTGCTTCAATTTGCAATAATAACTAGAGTTCCTCTGATAACATCATTCAAAGAAGAAGAACCAATTAATGCGAGAGATATGAATGATTGTACTTATTCACTGTAATCTTCATATTCATAACTATCAATGGAAGGAAATAAGAATACCAAAGCCATCCACCTTGTTGAGATTGAGTTGGCATTAGACAAGATTGTCCAGATTGAGGAGGCTGTTTATACACAGCAAAGAATCAGAAGCTGGATCAAATAAGGATGTATGGGTCCCCAATATCCTACATTACTTCAAACACCAAAGATGTACCATGTCACTAGGCTTTGTTTCATCATTCATGCTATGTAATTTCATTTTATGTTTGTGATTCCCATTGCAACTTTGGAAACTATCTGAATATGGAATTGCATAATTCAGACTTCACATCTTATAAACTAACATCTAATGATTCATGATGTATCATGTTCATAACCTTATTAGCCTATTTACACAAGCATATTCTATTTTCACATCCAGGCAAATCACCTTGAAGTCCAAATCGTACATCGCCCTTCGCTCCTCGATGGAACTCTCTCCAAGTTCTCGAGGAGGCCGGAGGAGCTGGTATTTTCAGGTTTCTACTCTCCTGGCCAGCATTCAGATACAGATAGACAGGCTGCCCCCTTATTCTTTGGGGGTTCTCCCCCCCTCTTGGCTTACTAAGGAGAAGATGCTCCACGAGATTCGGAAGGATGTTAGTCTCCAGTACACCAGATGCACATGGATCTCTCCTGTTGCCCCTCTTTCCCCCAAGCTGTCTTTCTACCATGAGCACTTCTTATAGATACAGGAGGGCAGAATAGTTCCTCCACAATACCTTCAGCAGCACACAATGCATAGTCTTCGGATCACTATTGGGCAACTCAAGGTGTGTTCTCACCAACTCCGGATTGAGTCAGATCACCATCTTCCGATGGAGGAGCGGATTTGCTTGTTTTGCTCCTTGGGTGAAGTTGAGACCCTGCATCACTTCATTTTTTGTTGTCCCATCTATTATGAGATCCGAGGTAGGTTCCATTGCCTTTTCAAGGACAACTCTCGATGTGTTTCTACCTTCTTCAGATACCCGGACCAGCGTTGTCTCGCACTCTTTCTTAGGGAGATAACTCAGCTTCGACGACATAAAAGTTCTCCAAATGGATCTCACCCTCAACATCGGCTCATCACAACATACTTCACCAACTCCGACGGACCAAGTGACTTCGTTCGGAAACGCCCCACACCATCCAGTTTGAACAGAAGCAGGGTCACTAGACAACGCACCAACAGTTTGTCAGGGTTCCGAACTAGCAATGGGCAGAGACATATCATGGACTTCTTCAGCTCCGATACTTCGGCCTCGACTGTTAGGAGAGATTAGTTTTTGGGGGATTCTCGGAGCGCCCCTCCTGGGCTTCTCCCTCCCCCCTCCTTCTCTCTCTTCGTTCTTCTTGGCATGCACTTCTCTCTGTTGGACTGCAGCCCTCCCCCCCTCTGCTCTCCCTTTTCTTTTATTTTCCCTTTCTCTTTGGCCTGTTTGTCGAGTTTGATCTTGTATTTTTCTTAGTTCTTTTCTTTGTTGGGCTTTTTAGCCTGCTAGCTGGCAGTCATTATTGTACTTCTTATAGTCCCTTGGGTCTTATTTTGGCCCACCGCGGACATTAATAATATTTCATTTCATTTCATTTCATATACATAAAGCTCCAAGCATAGCTAGAAAGTCAATCCATAATAATGAATAATAAGAGATTTTTCACTAATACATCTATTTAAAGGTACACATTGATCTTTTTGATTGAGATGATCTAATGCAAAGACTCCCTATTTATTCCAATTTCTACATTGTAAATTAGTGAGCTAGTAGCATCATATTAGCCTTAACTTACATTATTGCCTTGTTGATTCTAGCATCTTTTATTACCATGTCAATGGTTCTTGTGTGCTTATTGTTGCTTCCTTGGAAAACTCCCTTTAGTGTCAACATGGCTCACTAATCTATCCCCCCTTTCAAACATAACAACCAAATGATTCAAGTCATGGTCCATTACCTTGCATATGGGGGCCTGTGGTTCTGCAATGGTGCAACATAACTCCTTGCTAATTTCAAGATGTGCATCAAATCATATCATATCATACAGGGCATCTATAGAAAATGAATCCTTTCTGATCCATATTTTCTAATATCCTTCCCAATTCACTGCCCACCACAATTTCAACATTTATAGCAAACACAGACTATTGATCCTTACTTGCTTTGTATTATAGATCTTCCATACATTTTCATAGTCATCTCTTAATACTACGAGTTCCTTTTTAAAGATATGGTTTAATTTGTTTGATGCTATAAGATGCTCATCAAATTCCACATAGGTTTTTACCATGGTTTCTAAAAGATCCTTTAGATTTAGATCTTTTAAATTTTCCATACAGCCTATCCCCCACAAGATTTCTAAAAGATCTCAACCAATATGCCTTGTTAGATTTTCCATTTCCTGTCAATATTATTTGACAAGTTTCACAATGGCTTGCAAGATCCTCATTCCTGGATGAACTTTAGTAAGTTTTCTTGATATGTTACTGGACTAAACATTGGGAATAGCCAGGCTGAAGAAAATATTCACCAGTTTTTCAAGCAATCCTTCTTCCACTTCTGATGGTCTTCAGCATCCAAGATCTATCTTCCTCCTTTGGTACAAGATTTGGGGTTGATGTAGAGTTTAAGTCCCCTCCCTAGCCCGTATAGGCATACTTCACCTCACTTCAATCATGCAAATGAATCACTTGGCATTGTTACTGGGCCTTCTTCATATGAGATACAATTTTGGCATGCTTAGAGCAGTTACCTAGAGTGAGGAAGTTAAGTCATTAATTCTCTGTCCAAAATCCCTTGTCACAACACTTCATATAGCAGTTGTCCTCCTCCTCTCATGCAACAGATCTCTATCACCGTTGTCCTTTCTCATGTTCATCACATTTACTCTATAAACAATAAAAAATAACAATAACATCATGAACCTTTCCACTCATTCATTCTACACTAGGTTATTATCCACTCCCTATGGAGTACCTTGTATGTTCTCACTCTCTAATTAGATGAAGTCAATGGTTGCAATCTACCAAAGATAAAAGAATGCTTTTCATAATAACTTCTCTTTATCTATTGTACTTATGAGCCAATACATTACTTCCTGCCTCAAACAAATCCACTATGCCAAAGGCACTTTTAGCTTCTCTGTCAAAGTCCTTCACATTCCGTAACTCAGTGATGGATGTAACTTCAATGTCCTCTTTTGAAAGAAGCACATATGTCAGCATTATAAGAGATCAAAGAGAAAAACAGTTCAAATGAAGAGAATATCTCAACTTTTTAGCATCTTCAACTACTTCTCAATGACGGATTTCATATATGATCTATAACAGGGAAAAAACTGCATACCTCTGTGATCAATTCAGGACGGATAGACTGTTGAAGCACACACAATGAACCATTCTTTCCATGCCCAGAACAACATACCTGCAGAAACCAATCCCCCCAAGGGAGCATAAAAATTGCATTTCCGACATCCTCCCATAAACAGTACCAAATCAGATCAATCTTTCAGTATATTACAGGCAACAACAGGAAGATTAAATTTCTTTCCAAATAGTAGCAATGAGCAGCTTATCAACACAAATAATATTCCCTTTTCCTTTGCATCACTAGTGTGCATTCGGAAAATCTGTTCTGACAAGTAATGGATGCCAATGAAGCAAAATGAATCATAAATTGCAACAACATATGCAGAAATCTACAGCAGTCACCAATGAAAAAAAAATTCTATGCATTTACATTCACAGGAATAAGAGCAAACTAAAAAATAGGCAAGAAATTTGAAGATTGGATTAATATAGTCTTAAATTTGATGTATTACCATAATGAAATGTGTATTAATAATAATCTTATAAGCATCACAATAAAAGCAAAATCAATCAAATAGCATTAGCTCACCAGCTAAATTCCTCGACTTGCAAGAAGGGAACCTAGGTTCGAATCTTGCCAAGCGATACATGCATAATAGCCAAGTTGTTGTGATACCACTATGTGGTCTGATGTAATATGGATGGGAACCATTTCAATTCCATTCTTTTTTAAAACTATAAATTCTTGCTATATATAGTTTTGTTTAAAGTGATTCTTTTCAATGGCACATGCACACACACAATATTTAGCTTTCAAAAAGAAAGAGTGTGTTTATAGTTTTGTGTGTGTGTGTGAGAGAGAGAGAGAGAGTCCTATTAATGTCCACACATGAGCAAACTAGGTGAATGTGACTCAAATGGTACACATAATTAGAATACATTTGGGGGGGCGGGGCTATAAATACTGCTTCGGAGAGAGGATATTTATTAGATATTAATGACGTGTTGTATTTGTTTAAGTCTTTGGGATGATTCATGCAGAAGGGATTTAAGCACAAAATTTCAAAACAACATGTGTGTTGTCATCAGGAATGAGAAACTCATATAAAGTTTGGTTTGAGTAAGGTTTTTGTATGATCTTCCATAAACATTTTTTAAACCTACTCAGATGTCGAAATTTAATTATATTAATAAATTTAAATTTATAAACTACCCAAAAAAAAAAAAAAAAACTAAGATCCTAAATTTATATGAAAGCTCTAATTAGGGTTTTAATGTTCTATTTATAAATCAAACTAATAAAAAAATATAAAATAATAGCAACAACAAGGTCCTAATTATATATAAGTTCTAACTAGGTTTTCATACACGCAAAATATATATATATATATAACCCTAAGATCCTATATTTATATAAAAATTCTCACTAAGGTTTTAAATAAATTAATAATAATTAATTAAAAAAGCATGTTATCTTAGCCTTTTCATTATTTCAACTTCCATATATCACATGTAATCTTGCTTCCCAATGTTTTCCTTTTCAAATTATGTAACTCAGCTAGACTTATAATAATTTTCCCAAACTTTCAATTTTTTCTTCCACCCCAAAGTTCCTATTCCAGCAGCCCTTACATGCTCCCATAATCTTTGTGTACCATTTTTCTTACGAACCTCCAACATCCACCACAGTGCTATCATCTTCCTTTGTGTTATATGCCAAACACAACTCTTCAGAACTTTTATTCTAACGTATAGGATATTTTGAAACAGGACAATCACTTCTCTGCTACAAGAAACTCTTGGATTTACAAGATTTTCTCACTAAATCCTCTTCCTAACAGGTCTACAAAACTCTTTAATGTTTCAACCAAAGTAATCCTGCTACATGCCTACTTGATTTGCAATACCTTTCCTCTAGGCCAAATCAACCGTCGTAACTTCAGTAATGAGATTCAAGGAATTTAACTCAATAAATTTGGATTTCATTGAATTTGTAAACCAACCAAACAAAATTCAATTAAAATCGCTGATTTTTTAAACAACTTCAGTCAATGCGAAAAGTGGACAAACTTGACAGCTTGTATTGGGTAGCTTATGTGGGCATAAGTTAGACAGGTTTTAACTTTCATTTTGAACTCCATAATGATTAGATTTAAATTTAATATTTGTTTTTCAATTTAATTCTATAACACTATGAATATATTTGCATATTTTAAACATCTTGAACTTCATGTCAAAGTTATCAAAAGAATTCCATGTCTAAAATTTCTTTCAAACTTTGATCTTGTTGAACTTGCACTTGAGCATGAGCCTTGCGACTAACTGTAATTCCAAGTAGTTGCAAAAGTAGTCATACTTTTGTCTGTATGTGCTTTGTTCTAGAATGCAATACTATGTTCTTAAAAATCTTCATTGCACTTACTACTGATCAATAAAATTGTCAATTACCTGAGAAAATTCAATATTTTTTTTTTGTTATGTACAATCATAGACACACCCACCCCCTCACACACTCACCCAAACTGTGGTTTGAACCTTGGATCTCCCAAAGAAGAGTCAAAGCTCAAACCGTTGCGCTGCCCCCCCTGGGACAGAAAATTCAATATTTGTTATTATTTGCATCAACCATAAGATATCCATCCACTATCATGGCATGTTATACTACGTTCTGCTTCTCTGCAAGACATTTGCATCACCTCCTACTTCATACTACATTATATATCCAACATTGAGATTATGGAGTGGTCTGCATGTGCTTAGCTTCCCATAGGATTATTAGGCAGAGCATAGTATATATAGATATTGATATCATTGTAATAGAAAGCATTTAGTTATGAGACTTCAAATATTGGTATTGTAATCAATTTAGAGTTTGTCCCCCTCAAAGCGGAACCCTCATATTGGAAGATCTTGTAGAGTGATTCCTTCCTTAATGCAGCCATTCTTATAGAAAATCATTAGATCTTGTGTTGGCCCTTTAGGGATGGTTGGTGTTAATGACAACTTTGTTCCGAATTTACATGCCACTACAGATTAGGTTTGGCAGTTGGATGCACTTGAGCTCTTTTTAATTTCACCCCATTCGTAAGGCAGGTGATCCCCATGAACCCAATAACTACAGGACTATCATGATTGGGCATATCTTTGCCAAGCTCTATGCCACTGCATTGGATGTGCTTCTCTCTCGAAGGTTGGAGGAGGGGGGTTTCAGGGCTCTTGGCCAAGCTGGTTTTTGGCAAGATCATCAGACCACAAATCACATTCTAGTCCTCAGAGCTATTATTGAGGAGGCGCGTTCTAGGTCCTCGAAGGTTTATTGTTGCTTTGTAGACTTCAAGAAAGCTTTCGACACGGTGCCTCGACATTTACTTCTTGAGAGGCTTCGATTAATTGGCATCTTTGGGCAGCTTTTGACAACGGTTACACGGTTATATGAGACTATGAAAGGTCGATTTCGCTCCCCTCAAGGGCTTTCAACCAATATTCTTAGCACCATAGGAGTGAAACAGGGATGCCCCCTTTCATCGACACTTTTTGGGATCTTTATCGACGAGCTTGAGACTTTTATCAGGGAGAACGCTCACCCAGAGGATGGTTGCCTTCTTCACCATGTGTTGATTTCTATTCTCCTCTTTGTTGATGATGTTGTTCTTTTGGCCTCATCCCCCCGAGGGGCTTCAGCGTCATCCGGACACACTTGCCGCTTTTTGTGACTCGAGACAGTTGACGGTGAATCTTTCTAAGACCAAGGTTATGGTATTCAATACTACCAAAGAGGCTCTATCCCATCTCCACTTCCTTTTCCAGGGCCAGGAGGTCGAAATCACAACCTCTTATGTGTATTTGGGGGTTCTTTTCACTGGTCCCACTTTTGGTATGAAACCCGTCGTCCAAGTCCGGATGTGTAAGGGCTATGCAGCTCTGTCTTTGCTAGAGAGGAATTGCTTCAAAGCACATTTTCAGGATATACCTGTGAAGATGAGGATCTTTGACGCTTTGGTCAAGCCATCTATTACTTATGGGTCAGTGGTTTGGGGCCCTAGTCCTGGCCCTACTAAGCGGTCACGGGTTGAACGAGTGCAGACACTCTTTCTTCGACGATTCATTCGTTGCAAGGGAACAGTCCCTCGTTCTATTATTCTGGAAGAGTTTGGGGCTTCTCCTCTCCGGCTTGAGATTATCTTCCTGATTATCGGTTATCTTCACAGGATCCGTACTTTCGGAGATACCCCTGAGGGTTGCAGGCGGTACCCTTACCTCGCCCTTCGCTCCTTGATGGAACTCTCTCCGACTTCTCGGGGAGGCCGGAGGAGCTGGTATTTTCAGGTTTCTACTCTCCTGGCCAACATTCAGATACAGATAGACAGGCTGCCCCCTTATTATTTAGGGGTTCTCCCCCCCTCTTGGCTTACTAAGGAGAAGATACTCCACGAGATTCGGAAGGATGTTAGTCTCCAGTACACCAGATGCACATGGATCTCTCCTGTTGCCCCTCTTTCCCCCAAGCTGTCTTTCTACCATGAGCACTTCTTACAGATACAGGAGGGCAGAATAGTTCCTCCACAATACCTTAAGCAGCATACAATGCATAGTCTTCAAATCACTATTGGGCAACTCAAGGTGTGTTCTCACCAACTCCGGATTGAGTCAGATCACCATCTTCCGATGGAGGAGCGGATTTGCTTGTTTTGCTCCTTGGGTGAAGTTGAGACCCTAATCACTTCATTTTTTGTTGTCCCATTTATTATGAGATCCGGGGTAGGTTCCATTGCCTTCTCAGGGACAACTCTCAATGTGTTTCTACTTTCTTCAGATACCCGGACCAGCGTTGTCTCGCACTATTTCTTAGGGAGATAACTCAGCTTCAACGACATAAAAGTTCTCCAAATGGATCTCACCCTCCTCAACATCGGCTCATCACAACATCCTTCACCAACTCCGACGGACCAAGTGACTTCGACCGGAAACACCCCACACCATCCATTTTGAACAGAAGCAAGGTCACTAGACAGCGCACCAACAGTTTGTCAGGGTTCCGAACTAGCAATGGGCAGAGACATATCATGGACTTCTTTAGCTCCGGTACTTCAGCCTCGACTGTTAGGAGAGATTAGTTTTTGGAGGAATCTCGGAGCTTGCCATGCACTTCTCTCTGTTGGACTGCAGCCCTCCCCCCTCTGCTCTCCCTTTTCTTTTCTTTTCCCTTTCTCTTTGGCCCGTTTGTCGGGTTTGATCTTGTATTTTTCTTAGTTCTTTTCTTTGTTGGGATTTTTAGCCTGCTAGCTGGCAGTCATTATTGTACTTCTTATAGTCCCTTGGGTCTTATTTTGGCCCACCGCGAACATTAATAATATTTCATTTCATTTCATTTCTCTTTTACCTCAAATGTTGGCTCTCTTTTCTCTATATCAAGAGTTTAGCATTTTAAGGTTTAACCATTTTTCAATCCAGAACACTCAAGGATGTCAATCAAAGCCATTCAGTTGTTCCAATTTACTGTAGTTTAGCCTAGTTATTCTGTTCTAGTTTAGCCTAGTTATTCTGTTCTAGTTTAGCTTACATTTATAGTACTTTTTGGTTATTACAGTGCACTATAACATCTCTTTTTGGCAACTCCCATTCATTCATGGAAATTAATAAAATTATCTTATCTTACATCATATAAGTTACTGGAGATAAATTTGCAGTTTCATTCTACTAGCTTTGGGCTTGTAAATTTTAATCAACAAAGGTTCAGATATCAATACAAGAAATGCTTTATCTCTGTAATTTGCTGTGCGATGATGGATAATCCCTATTTTTTCCTATACATAATGATGGATACATCCACAGTAATATCTTGAGTTCTTTTTCATTCTGTCCTTTGCAGTACAGTTTGGCATGAATGCACTTTTCAAATAAGTTCACTTTTATGAAGAATGCACATTGAATCTTGAATTGTGAAGCATAGTTTTAACTTTTAAATCAAATTCTTATAAGAGGTGCATGCAAATTTTCCTCATCATAATTTGTAAATTGTAAATATACAAAACTCATTCTATTGTAAATACTAATAATAAGGGAGCCACATCCTTTATAATGGTGGAGGATTCCTTCAGCATATTTTCCTGAAATCTGTTCGCCTAAAAGAACTTAAAGCTAACCAATATCAAGATAAAATATCTCAAATACAAGTACCATTCTGAGAGTGAAAAACACACGTTAAACCAGAACAAGTATCTAGCATTAAAATTTATAATGGTTTTTCGTGTCAATCTCCCCTATCAATAACAACTTATGCAATGCCTCCACAAAATACAAGTAAATATGCTGATGGCAAACCAATAACATTGCTAATGTTACACTAAAGAGTGACCAACCAGTTCGTAATTGCTTTGCTTTGCAACACCCGTTGCACTAGGGTCTGCATTCGTTCGCACTCCAGAAATAAAGTCCTTCAATGGACCAACATTGACCAATGAGTCCCTGACAGCAAATGAAAAGGCTTTCTGCTGCATAATTTGACAATGTAAGTTAGACAGATAAACATTTATAAGACATTTCAATCATATCTGAAAAGTAAATTAAACATATAACTTGAACACTAAACCAATGTCAAATAGCTAACCACACAGCAAATTTATTAGGATCTCTAAATGAAGGAATTGAGCAACCCACCTGTAATGAATCTGAGTTGTTAGGAGCTGAGTTGTAAAGAGAAAGCTCCTCTCCACCAGCAACATCTTGTGAAATGTCTGAAGGTGCTTGGCGTAACCTTTTTGCAGTGGGAGCTTCTCCGTCCATATCACCAATCTGTTAGTTTGTTAGATTCTTAGAAAAAAAAATCATTATCCTAATTAAATTTGATTCAAGGATGGTAAGATCAAACAATTAATAACATATTATACTATCAAAAGATAATGATACGTTTCACTTATACTGTCTGCTTAATGAAAAGGAAAGAAACCCACACACTTGAATTGTATCATAGCATGCTCAATCATTGAAATCAAGAATATACTACAGTTATCTATTTACCAAACAAATACCAGTAATCAACCTCACTATAAATAGTACGCACAAATTGCATACCTCTGCTTTTGATGACCTTAAACTCACTGAAGATGATTGTGTCCCACAATTATATTGAACCAATAGGCTGTCACCCAAGCGACTCCCAAGAAAAAAGAATGCATCTCCAACAGTGGATATGCACTTCAAAGGATCATGAACATAAGAAAAACAAATAACAAGCCAAAAGCTGCAAGTAACAATCACACAGATGCCTACAATTTTCCCACAATATAGAAATATAAAAAGAAATCTAAGAAATGGTTTCTGATATGACACTAACTGATGATAAAACAGAAGCCTTAGATTTTGAGAGCTCCAGCCTTTGTACAGCCCTGTAAAACAATGAAATGTAATTAAAAGAACAAGTGCATGTGCTTTACATACAAATATATTATTGCGGTCATCCAATTCTACAGGCAAGTACCAATTGCACAATTCACTGACAGAAACTTTCATGTCTAATTCAACAGGATACCAATGGATGAGACACTTGAACATAGACTTTACCTCCCATCATAAACCAATGAAAGCAAAAGTAGATTTCCTGTCTTTGTTGATAATAGTGCAACATCATTTGAGATCCATGTTGCATGCGCAGCATCAAGCTCCACATCAATATTAGACCTTGGCATTTCTGGGCTGATAAACTCAAAAAACAAGGGAATAAATAAATGTAGAGTTGCAGTGCTTTAACCATTTTTCTTCATAACACAAACAAAATCATGGAAATCAATATTTGTTATCCTAGTTAAAGGGTTACAGATATTGGTCTGTATGTTTCTGAAGATAAATTTGAACTCTAACCCAAAAGACAATACAATATGACATGACAAGCCACGGATCAAAATCACTGATTAGATATTTGTGTGCCATACATAGCTACATTTTAATTTCCTGACAGACTGCTAAAGGCATGTTCATGTCAAATTCGATAAGATACTATGCAGTGCATCTTCCATTACCCATGAAAATGTCGGCGGTGCTAGTTAAAGGGAGATTATAAAATATTATCATCTAATACGAACGTTACCTAGGTTATGCACCCAATCCTTTCCAAACATGCACCCGTATTGTACCTGAACTTGCACTCATATACTCAGATACCATAACCATAATCTTTGTGTTTTCTTGCTCAAGAAGATGTGAAACCACACTTGTGAGTGGAACTTTTCAAGTTGGTACTTTTGTCATATTTGATACAATCTTAAAGTCCCAAGAACATTGTGCATGAAGACTGTGGACATGAATCTTTTGCATATAGGGGCCGATCTGGGCACACTCTTCAGATATGGATATAGACATTGGAAACTAGTAGACGAGCATTCATCTATTCAAAGATGTTGTGCTAGACATAAATTTACCTTGCTCTATAGAGGATATCAGAGTTGAAGATTACAGTTGCTCCTTTGGGAAAGGTGCATAGGGGTGCGTCAAAACTAAACATCATGTTGTTCTAGATTGCATATAAGATAGATGCGAACAATGCCCGGCATGATCAAAAATATGTCCAGAGTCTTCTGGCTGGAGAATTGCAGATTTCATCTTTTTCAGGATGAAAGGATGTGTGAATCATGACCATGATCACAGAATAAGATCAAACAAGCAACAAGGAGATATGAATGGAGAAAATCATCAGAAGCATTCAGATTTCAGTTGCAGCCTTCCATTCATCTGAACATCATGACTATGCATCAAGATAAAATAATTTTGTTAATGTCCATCGATGGCCAAACTAGGCCAATTGGACTTGTCGACAAAAGTTGTTACTGTTGGTTACGAATCTGCCATTAGGAAAGGATTTTAATCTTTTGCGCCCTAGATTCGCCCAACAGATTGAAAGGCCGGGAGGAAGAGATGCCTCCCGTGCCAATCTTCGGAGAAGGCCGGCTCCTATACTACACTACTGGGGGTTTTTAGATAAGAGAACAGGAAAGAGATTGTAAAATGCAGAAAGAAATGTAAATAGCATGTGGTTATGGTGGGAAAGAACAAGCAACACGATTACTAGCTAGTACCCAAACCAACAGCAATCAAAACAAAACATGTAACAGAAACTAACACTGTTATTCCTTCCTATGTATCCCCCATTCGGTATTCCAGACTCACTTAATTGCCAATGCTTTAATCCAGAATGCAGAATTACAGCAATCAGAAAAATAAATGAGTATAAGCAGAAATACTTGCAGAAGGCAGCATAAAAGAAAGAGACGAATGTCAGAGCCAAAGATGCTTAGTATTGGAAGCAAGTGTTTGTTACAGCAGAGCTTTCTAGCAATATGTTCCCCCCATTTTACAAGGAGATGCACTGCTATTTATAGCAGAAATTTCCCCCCAATTACAATGATGCACAGAACCCAAAGACTGCAAAAGCTGTCGAGATTTGACCCCTGCTGGCCGTGAGCGTACCTGCAACAAGATTCACCTGACTTTGGTACAGCTCCGGACAGATCTGGTGGTTGAGAAGGCGCGTTTGATTAATGCGGTAGGTGCAGTATAATTTGGTGTTGAATAACTGTTGTCAATGCTCACCTACCCTATACTTGAAGTGTGCCTTCGGTCTCGTTCTGACAGGCCCAAATCCCGAAATCCGTGCGTGGTCTGCCTGAGTCTGAGGTTCGCTGAGATGGAGAGGGGTTTGACCAAAGTCGCTTAATAAAAACAGCGACCCCGGGAGTCGCTCCAGAATGGAGCGAACCCGGGACGCACTTTGCCTTAGAGAAATATGCAACTCCGTCTTCTTCTGCTCACAATCGTTGAATGGGGGGGCGACGGGAATCGCTGGTAAACAGCAGCGACGACGGGGGTCGCTCGGGAAATGAGCGACCGGCGTCGACATCCTCCCTCGTGCCTTAGAGCAATTTTGAGATCCTCGCCCGCAATCGCTGAAGAAACAGGCAACGTCGGGAGTTGCTAGCAGATTTAGGCGATCAGCGTCAGTCGTGGCAGAGGGAGCGACCGGCATCAACATCAACACTTAGACAAATTTCCAATTCGCTTGTTCTCCTGTTGACCATGGTCGCTAAAACAAAGAGCGACGATGGGCGTCGCTGACAAAAATGAGCGATCGGCGTCGATCGCCACCAAACGGAGCGACCGGCGTCGACGAACACTTAGCCACTTTTTTGCTTGCTCTCCCTTGTTGACCGCGGTCGCTGAAAAAAGGAGCGACCGGCGTCGATCGCTGAAAAACCGAGCGACCGACGTCGACAACTCATACTTAGAATTTATTTGGATTTTTCTCCCTCGCCGCGGTTCGCTGTAAACTGCAGCGACGACGGGCGTCGCTGGAAAGAAGGGGCGACGACGGGAGTCGCTCCAAAGTCGAGCGACCGACGTCAACTTGCTTATGCCTTAGGATTTTTCAATTTTTTCACTTGTTGCCGATGGTCGCTGACGCCAAGGATCGCTGGAGAAGGCCGACGATGATGGGAGTCGCTCCAGAATGGAGCGACTCGCGGGAAACTTACACTTAGACAAATTTTAATCAATTTTCTCCCGCTCGCTTCGCTGCCTAGAGTTGTCGTCGGTCGCCGGAGAGAGGCGCAAGGCTGGGAATCGCTGAAAAGAGGGAGCGACTCCCGGAATCGCTCCAAAAGTGAGCGACCAAGGGAGTGCCCCTGACTTAGAAAAATCTGGGCTTTTCCCAAACCTTGCAAAACCTGCTGGACACTGGGAAACTGAAACTGGAAACTGAAAATGCAAAGACTACCTGGACAAAGCTGGAAAGGAAGGAGGAAGGGAAGAATCTGGTTCGAAAGTTGCAGCAGTAATTTTTCAAATTTTTCAAAGTTTTTACCCCTTAGCAAAATGTGGCAACAGTTACATTGCACTCTAGTAACCAAAAAGTACTACCAAAATAAGCCAAAAAGAAACTGAAAACACTTACTAGTTTTCCATTGAATAAGAATGTGCAGAAATAGCAAAATTCTTTCTAGACATAATCTTGTTTTTAAGGTTTTGATTGTGTTTATTTTTCTTGTTTTTTTTTTGGGTTATGTCTTTGTAGTGTTCTGTTGTTTTTGTCTTATTGTGCGTGTTTGGTTGTGCTTTTGTTTTTGACACACTCAAGGAGCATGTTTTTTTATTTTATTTTATTATTTTTGTTGTTATTTGCTTATTTTTAATTGGGTTTGTGTGTTTGTTTGCTCCTTGAGTGTGTCAAAGGTGGTAGGCAAGGTAGGCGTTTTTGGCGGAATGGATACCCCTGCCTCCTTGGGTCTTACCCGAAAGTGGCATCCCTTTTGGGATGTTTTCCACAAATTAAAAAAAAAAAAAAAATCTTCAGAAAAATCATAAGAAGTCGCTTCAAGTAAAAAACAAAGAAGAGAGTACAGGAAAGGAGAAATAGCAAAGCAGGCATTGAAGAATTTATATATGGAAACACATGTTGAAAATAGTTGCATCTGACATCATGAGTTGACAGACATTACTATTTGGAGATGATATACCTCTTGCTCATGCTCCGAAGAGCTCGCAAAGATAAATGGATGCCCTTGTTGGCTTATTGCAACTCTAGACAGTTAGCGGCTAAACTTTGCAAAACTAAGGTAATGATCTTCAAAGCACATAAACTTTGCAAAGTCCCATAGAATGAAGACAAAGCAAATACGCTACTGAAAACTCCGAAGGAAAACACATACAACAACAGATAATGTAATGATTTAACATGGGAAACCGTTTTAGATAGAAAACCAATGGATGGATCATTCAATCTTCATACATAATAGACAGATTACAAAAGTTGTCACCATAAACATGGCCTTTGCTGAGATGTACAACCACAATGCCCTTGTTTGCAGTTTCACATCGTACCTCTCAATGGTATCATTGCTCTTCCATTGCTGGAAATGGCTTGCCTCTATTCCTCGCTCTCTCAAACCCCCTTCTCCTTGGTAGTGTTGGCCCAAATAAGCTAGTCTCCTCCTCTTCCAAAACTATGAGTGTGTAATGTCCCAAAATAATTCCAGCATTGTAAATATTGTCTTTTGTGTCTTAAGTGTGTTTGGGCATCATTGAGAGTATTTCGTCACATTTTGTGGTTAAAATAGGAGTTATAGGGGTTAATAAGTGTGTTTTGACAAGTTTGAATGTTGTTATATGGGTTAGTAGAGTTAATTATGGTATTAGGAGGGTTTTTGTGTCAAAAACAAAGCTATATTATAGGCATTTGACAAAGTGACGTTTCGAAAGTTATTATTATTATTATTTCTTTGTTGTGTGGGGTCCAATATAACTTAAGTGACTTTAAGTGATCTCAACATGAGATTATATCATAGCCATTGGATCTTATGAGATTGAGATCTAATCTCAGCCCTCCATGGTTAAATCTAAGGCTGGGACTTAATCTCACTTTAGGGTTTGAGAATAAAAGGGACTTTAGGTTTTCATTTGTGGGCATTGTGAATTTGGAGAATTTGGAATTTGGGAGAGCTTTGCTCTTTTGGGCTCTTGCATTCTGCTGCAGGAGATTATTGGGGTTCCCTTTGGAGTGGTCCATTGGAGGCTTGAAGGGGTAAAACCCTAGGGAGATCTACCCATTGAAGAGGCAAATCCATTCAAGGTTTGCATGTGTGCATCCATTGTTGAGATCAGAGGTTTCAAAGACTGTTTTTGGCATCAAATTTGAGAGGGTTTGGAACCCTAGGTGGAGCGCTCAGCCTGGGAAGTGATTCATTGGCCAAATATTGCTCCAGGAAGTGAACGTCCAGCCTTGGAGAGGTTGTTATTGCAGTTTTGGAGGCAGTTTTGTGTTTGACAAGTGCATATCAGATTTGTAAGGGTTTCTTAGTCTATTTCTGTTGCGGCAAATATAAATAAAAAAATCAAAATATTCTGCTGTATTTTCCAGTTTTCTGCAACTTAGGTTTTGAGCAATATTTTGTTGTAAAATTCTGCAAGTGTTTTGTTTTTCCTGAGTTGGTATATTTCAGAGTGCAACAGACACTTCTTGATTTCTTAAGTTCTTCCAACCTAAAGCATACATGGAAATGATATGTCATTCTTTCCCCCTACACATATTTCTCTTGACACTTGCCCAAACAGTTTTTGGCCACTTTGCACAGGACAACTCAGCCCATTCACAGCCAGCTTCTAAACTGGACAGTTTTTGGGCCTTTTGCAGGTCCAAATGGATGAATTTTGAGTTGAAATTTTATAGACACGTGCAATGATTCAAGAACCTTCAGTATAAATTGTCTCATTTACAGTTACAACAGAGAGACATAGAGAACTGCATAGTAGAGTTTTGCCAATTTGAATGGTGAAACAAACGTATTTTAGGCTGAGATTTATATCACACATAGCCCTCTAAGTCCTCTTCCATCTGCAAAAAGAATCACTCAATTTGAACTTTGATTTTGCTGACTCAAAATACTAATGGCTCGTCTTGACTGTTCCTTCCCTTATTTCAGGGGTCAAATGATGATATTTTGGGGTCATATTCAGGAAACTTGGGTTATGAACCTCAATTCTTATCAACAGAAATTATTCACCATTATGCAGAAATATCAAAAATTCATCCACAATAAATTCCACAATAACAATCCACGCAATAAAATTGAGGTAAGTAATACCCTTGAGGAAGGGCAACACCAAATATTACTCAATCCGAAAGGATGTTAGTCTCCAGTACACTAGATGCACATGGATCTCTCATGTTGCCCCTCTTTCCCCCAAGCTGTCTTTCTACCGTGAGCACTTCTTACAGCTTCAAGAGGGCAGAGTAGTTCCTCCGCAATACCTTCAACAGCACACAATGCATAGTCTTCGGATCCCGATTGGGCAACTCAGGGTGTGTTCTCACCAACTCTGGATTGAGTCAGATCACCATCTTCCGACGAAGGAGCAGGTTTGCTTGTTTTGCTCCTTGGGGGAAGCTAAAACCCTGCATCACTTTATTTTTTGTTGTCCCAGTTATTACGAGATCCGAGGCAAATTCCATTGCCTTTTCAGAGACAACTCTCGGTCTGTTTCTACCTTCTTCAAATACCCGGACCAGCGGTGTCTCGCACTCTTTCTTAGGGAGATAACTCAATTTCGTCGCCATAAAAGCTCTCCTCCAGATGGATCTCACGCCCCTCAACATTGGCTCATCACAACTTACTTCACCAGCTCCGACAAACCAGGTGACACCAATCGAAACGCTCTACTTCTTCCAATTCGGACAACAGCAGGGTCACTAGGCATCGCACCCACAGCTTGTTAGGGTCCCGAACTAGCGATGGACAAAGACATATCATGGACTTCTTCAGCTCGAATACTTCGGCCACGACTGTTAGGAGAGATTAGTTTTTGGGGGTTCTTGGAGCTTGCCCTTCCTGGGCTGCTCCCTCCCCCCTCCCTCTCTCTCTCCGTTCTTCTTGGCGTGCACTCCGCTCCTCTGGACTGCAGCCCTCCCCCCCCTCTTCTCCCCCTTCTCTTTGGCCCGTTTTCCGGGTTACATCTTGTATTTAACTTAGTTTTTTTTCTTTGTTGGGCTTTTTAGCCCGCTAGATAGCAATCGTTATTTTCCTTCTTATAGTCCCTTGGGTCTTTTTTTGACCCACCGCAAACATTAATAATATTTCATTTCAATCCTGAAGGAAGAAATCACTCCACAAGATCTCTACTCCACAAGATCTCTCGCTCCACAAGCCAAGACTCTTACAAAGAATACTTCCTATGACTTTATTTTACAATTGGGGGTACATCTCTCTTTATACAAGAATGTGATGGTTCACCTTCCATGAGTTAGAAGGTCACCCATGTGGTGATTCACCTTCCATGAGTTACAAAGTGCATAATATTAAAATATGGCACTATGCTATATGTTATTATAATATTATGTGTGACCCATGCCATAATACCCATATACAATATTATTTCTCCACATTCCTATCCCTAGGTACCTAACATCTTGCTCTAAAGTTTCATTTAAATCTGACTTTACTTGGAGGAGTTATTGGCAAAATACGACACTGCCTTGTTTGGGATGCTTACTGGGTCACCATCACTTGACCATTCTTCCTTGACAACAACCTGTCAAGATCCCAAATGACCTGTTGCTATAGTTCCCTATGGATCAACTTCCAATATATACCTACAAAGACGCTTCTTTGATTATTATCAAACCCATAGGCATGGACTATTTTGACCCAACAATTCACCTAATGTAAAAGAAGAGTTCCACAATTTGTTGTTCATGTCGACTTTTGCTCCCATTCTCTTCGCATTGATAGCATCTTCAAAATTATTTTTCATTTTCAAAATACTCTTTGGCCACTCCTCCCCACCTTTTTATTCCAACCTCAATCCTAAGTTAGCCTCTATACTGACAATTTCATGATGGTTGACGACAACATTATTGCTCGCTCGGAATATATCCAATGACATTGCACACATGGACTCAATATTCCTCTTGGTCAGCTTAACTCCGCTCATGTCAATTGTGTGTGAAGATAGATCACCATATTTCTCGAGAAGATAAGGTATGTCACCTCTACTCTACTAGAGAGGTAGAGATTAAAGAATATTTCATATTCAGATGTCTTGCTTATTATGAGATATAGGGAAGGTAATATTGTCTATTTAAAGACTCAAGTGATAGTGGCCACTTTTTTCCCCTTTCATAGCCAGAGATGATTGACCTTATACCATCAAGAAACCATGAATTGTTGATGTTAGACATTATAGCCAACACCCACAACCACTTGATTTATCACCTCCCCCTTTCACCCTATCTCCATAGTTGCAAGTAAAAAGCATTCTTCTATTGCTTCAACTCTTTATAATGGTAATGACATAATTGTTTGAAATTGTCCACAAATGAGAACAATTAATAGGGATTCAACACTGCCTCCTCTTTGTATGCAATTGGACGAGATTGTGGTTCTTTAACATCTAGTATCAACCATTTCTGATATCTACATAGACATAGTTTTCTTTAATTAGTTAGTTTATTATTCTAAATAATCATTTGTCGACATCCATAAAATATCAGCAAATTTTAGTTGTTAGATTATCTTAACTTATTGTTAGTTGTTAATATTTGTACCAATCTCTAAATATTGGAGATCCTGTAATTTGGCATTTCAAATGCCTATATATTTTTGATCAATTAATAAAAATTGATCTAGGATTCGTTCCCATATCAATTTCTCACTTGCCCAAGACATACAGACAAACGTAGCTTACAAAATTCTTGGCATCTTCCATTGGTTCTTCAATCACTAAAGTTAGCATAGCTTTGACAAGTTGGACTTCAAACCCTCCCAGGATTATCCAACTCAACCCCCTTAATCTTGGTCATTCTCTTGGAGGCATCATCAGATCCTTTGTGGGCTCTTTTCAAATGGTTGGTGATAATGATGACTCTTTCTATTTTGCATTCCACGACTAGGTAGAGTTGATCCATTTGACCTCTCCTTCCTTGGTTGTTGGTTCCCACACTTCTTTACTACTTGTAATATTTGAAGGATTTAACCATTTCTGGGTCCACCCCAAGATGTTGAGATCTAGTGTTGTATAGTAATTTCACTTTATTGAAGTTGACATTCCTTTATTTATTCTAGTTTGGTTCATCTTGTTAAATATTTTGTGGTTGAGTGGATTGTAATAGATTATTGCATTTTTTGGCCATCCATGGACATCTATAGTATTATTTAGCCTTACCATCTCAAGAATATGAATCAGCAATGATATAGCAAGAGAAACAATGTATGCATACCATATCCAAATGCATCCAAATCTCTATTGTCAGACTCGGCCGGACTCTCGAGTACTCGGCCGAGTCCAAATCCGAGTGGGCTCAGTCGCGCCGAGTCCACTCAGACTCCTTTTTTTCCTGGACTCAGCAGAATTCAACCGAGTCCGGGGCCAAGTCCGAGTCTGACCCGAACTCACGAGTCCCAACATCGAGACTTGGTTGGCCCAAAGAAAAATTAAAGTTTATATATATAAAAAAATTCGGTCGGGCTCTTTGAAATGTATCTGCTGATGTGGAATTTGGTCAGCCTTCACATGTTTTACGCGAGATGATAGCAGTACATGGACGTCTCTCCAGAATGCATATAAAGAATATGACAACAAAGACACCAATACATAGGCGAGATGATAGCATTACATCGACGTCTCATCGAAAGAATATGAATATAATAATTAAAGTTAGATAGTTTATGATTTAATAAAATTTAAAAATTATTTTATTTTTTAAATACGACTTGGAATGCATATACCTTCTTATTTTAAAATTGGGGATTAAACTTTTTACAATCACCAATTGAATCTAAATCCATCCGCAAAACATTGGGTAAAAGAAAACAAAAGATTTGGTGTGAAGGAGGACTATGGGGATTCTTCCAAGGGGTTGACAATAATTAAGGTTAAATAATAATTTCTATGTCGCGGAACGTTATATCAAAAAACATTGATATCTTGTCTTTGAAGTCCATTATTTGGGTTTAACAATCATAAACATGACGTTGGACAATAGATTTAAAAACTATGGAAGGTTATTGTTCATATTAGAAAAGGCATAAACCGCGTATATTCGTCATTTACTAAAGTCCAACGTATGATCTATCAAGATGGCGACGAAAATAGCGTGTGCATATATATATAGGTAGAGAGTGTGTAGGATAGGGTTTTAATGTTTGATATATATTTTTAATAAATATATATCATGGTAGCGATGAACATAATTATTGATGTAATGATATTTTATTGAGAGGTAAAGGTCAAATTCATTTGAAAGCCAACACGCGACAATCAATCACGTCCCTGTCGTTGAACATTTGTTGGATAAATAGATATATATTAATGACTTTACATTCTTTAGTTAAAAATTAATAAAATTTGGACTTACTGAACTCGGATAGACGTCCCTTCCTCTTGTTAATTTCTTATTTGTATAATGTTAAATGTTGAGTAAATGTGTTAGAATATACTAATAAGTAATATGCATGAAAAAAAAATAAAAAAATTAAATAATTTTTTTTTTTCATTTTTTTCTTTTTGCCAAGTTTTTGCCGAGTCTTGCCGAGTTTTTTTCTTGGGTCCTGATTTTGACCCTCGAGTCGACCTTTTCGAGTCCAAACGGATTCCGAGTTTTGCTACTATGATCCAAATACACTCATATCTAGATGCATCTGATATAATATGTAGGCCATTTGGAGCCATATTGTAGAAAACAATTGCTAGAAAACTCTCAAAACACACCAAGAAATGAAATGAAATATTATTAATGTCCGCAGTGGGCCAAAATAAGACCCAAGGGACTATACGAAGGACAATAATGACTGCCATCTAGTAGGCTAAAAAGCCCTACAAAGGAAAGAACTAAGATAAATACAAGATGAACCCGACAAACGGGCCAAAGAGAAAGGGAAAAGAAAAGAAAAGGGAGAGCAGAGGGGGGAGGGTTGTAGTCCAACAGAGAGGAGTGCACGCCAAGAAGAACGGAGAGAGAGGAGGGGGGAGGGAGCAGCCCAGGAGGGGCAAGCTCTGAGAACCCCCCAGAAACTAATCTCTCCTAACAATCGAGGCCAAAGTACCGGAGCTAAAGAAGTCCATGATATGTCTCTGCCCATTGCTAGTTCGGAACCTTGACAAACTTTTGGTGCGTTGTCTAGTCACCCTGCTTCTGTTCAAACTGGATGATGTGGGGCGTTTTCAATCTTGTCACCTGGTCCATCGGAGTTGGTGAAGTATATTGTGATGAGCCGATGATGAGGGTGAGATCCATTTGGAGAACTTTTATGTCGTCGAAGCGGAGTTATCTCCCTAAAAAAGAGTGCAAGACAATGTTGGTCCGGGTATCTGAAGAAGGTAGAAACAGATCGAGAGTTGTCCCTGAAAAGGCAATGAGACCTACCTCGGATCTCATAATAAATTGGACAACAAAAAATAAAGTGATGAAGGGTTTCAACTTCACCCAAGGAGCAAAACAAGCAAATCCGCTCCTCCGTCGGAAGATGGTGATCTGACTCAATCCGGAGTTGGTGAGAACACACCCTGAGTTGCCCAATAGTGATTCTAAGACTATGCATTGTGTGTTGTTGAAGGTATTGTGGTGGAACTATTCTACCCTTCTGTATCTGTAAGAAGTGTTGATGGTAGAAATACAACTTGTGGGAAATAGGGGGAACAGCAGAGATCCATGTGCATTTAGTGTACTAGAGACTAACATCCTTCCGAATCTTCTGGAGCATCTTCTCCTTACTAAGCCGAGAGGGGGGGAGAACCCCAAAAGAATAAGGGGGAAGCCTGTCTATCCGTATTTGAATGCTGGCCAAGAGAGCAGAAACCTGAAAATACCAACTCCTCCGGCCTCCCCGAGAACTTGGAGAGAGTTCCATCGAGGTGCGAAGGGCTCACATAATCTATTTTGTAACCACAAGGGGTAAAATCTCCAAAGTCTTTTATGAAATAAAACCCACAAATGGTAATCAGTTTATGCGATCAATGTATTGTTGTTTAAACTCATGCAAAACACCTCACGGGTTGCCCCCTAAGGGGCCTGTTGGCCACGAATCCGCCACGAGGAAAGGATTTGTTGCTATTGCGCCCTGGACCCGCGAACCAACATTGAAAGGCCGGAAGGAAGAGATGCCTTCCGGGCCGATCTCCGGAGAAGGCCGGCTCCTTTTGGGGGGCTTGATTTAAGCTAAAGGGAACGGGAAAGAAATAAAGGAACGGAAAGAGACAAATGTACGTAAAGAGATACAAATATGTCCAAAGGTTGGTGGGGGGGAACTAACAGGACGGGAACACACCAATCACCGCTACTTACCGCATACAAACACAGAGCATGACAAGGAACCGCAAAACCTAGGCGTACTTCCGATACACCAGCCAGCCGTATGCACAGCTTCAATAGCTCCCTAGCAAACATTCCCTACAAGGAACTAACAACGAGGGATCGTATCAATCACCGGATACATACACCGACAGGGGTAGAAAGTAAACCTAGAGATGCCAGAGCTGTGTATATGTGTTAGGTAGAGAGTTTAACCGCACAGACTTCAATGGCTCCCTAGCAAACATTCCCTAAAAGGAACTAACAAGCTAGGGATCGCATCAATCACCGGATACGGGCCAGCAACGTTACACACAACCGATGGAACTGCTACCAAATTTATAATGAATGCTTTAAATAATGAAGTACTGAAGGTGCTTTAAGCAAGCAATGCTAGAGGAACCCGATCGCCAAATGCCAAAGTGAATTAACGAGCAGCGACACGGGTGGGCCTAAGGCATATAATGAAAGACAAGCATAAAAGAATAAAGATAGTAGAACGAGAACCGTGCATACAGATTGTATTTATAAGCAGAAGTACAGTTACAGTAAGCACAGTAGTTCCCTAACAAACATTCCCCTTCCACCACTTACAATGAAAACGTGGTGGCTATTTATAGCCCAAAGTTCCCCCCGTTACATTAATGGGCACAAGGTCCCGCTTAAACATTAGTCGACAAAAGCACCGCATGAATCGCCGATGCCGACATCTCGTCAGTCGGATTGTACTCTCGGCATGGTCTCCCTGAAGGTTGAACAGCCACGTGGCAGTGCGTTGGGTAGAACTTTATATTGACAGAAATGTGGGTAGCTGAGGCAGGTGGAAACTCACGTCAGTCTTAAATGAGGCAGCTGGCATAAGTAGTGCGGCCCATACTTATCCCTTTTGGTCGGCAGTCTTGGTTCAAATCCCGAAGCTGGACACTTGTCGTATGATGGATTATGTTGTGTGACACATGTCTGCCTTGAAGGGCAGTCTATCTATCTTCGCTTGGGATCGGAGCTCCTTGGGATGCGTGGGCATAAAACAGTGCAGTTGGGAAGGCCTTCACGCCTTGGTCAAATTCCGGGTTTGTTCCCCTACTGTACACCCGTCAAGGGCGCATTTCGGCTCGCTGAAAAGTCGGGCTGCGCACGGGTGAACACCGGTGTCTCGCGCTCGTACGGACCTGCTCCGGCAGCTTATCATTCTTCTTTGTCAGCCTGCCTACAAGGTGCGCCTAGAAAGAGGGGCGAAGTCGGACTTCGCACCAAAACTGGGCGAAGTACGCACTTCGCACCAAAACTGGGCGAAGTACACACTTCGCACCAAAACTGGGTGAAGTGCGCACAAACTGGTGGGGGGGGAACTAACAGTACGGGAACACACCAATCACCGCTACTTACTGCATACAAACACAGAGCATGACAAGGAACTGCAAAACCTAGGCGTACTTCCGATACACCAGCAGCCGTATGCACAGCTTCAATAGCTCCCTGGCAAACATTCCCTACAAGGAACTAACAAGAGGGATCGTATCAATCACCGGATACATACACCGACAGGGTAGAAAGTAAACCTAGAGATGCCAGAGCCGGTATATGTGTTAGGTAGAGAGTTTAACCGCACAGACTTCAATGGCTCCCTAGCAAACATTCCCTACAAGGAACTAACGGCGAGGGATCGCATCAATCACCGGATACGGGCCAGCAACGTTACACACAACCGATGGAACTGCTACCAAATTTATAATGAATGCTTTAAATAATGAAGTACCGAAGGTGCTTTAAGCAAGCAATGCTAGAGGAACCCGATCGCCAAATGCCAAAGTGAATTAACGAGCAATGACACAGGTGGGCCTAAGGCATATAATGAAAGACAAGCATAAAAGAATAAAGATAGTAGAACGCGAACCGGGCATACAGATTGTATTTATAAGCAAAAGTACAGTTACAATAAGCACAGTAGTTCCCTAACAAACATTCCCCTTCCACCACTTACAATGAAAACGTGGTGGCTATTTATAGCCCAAAGTTCCCCCCGTTACATTAATGGGCACAAGGTCCCAGTTAAACATTAGCTGACAAAAGCAGCCGCGGAACTGCTGATGCTGACATCTGTCAGGCTGGATTGTACTCTCGGCATGGTCTCCCTGAAGGTTGAACAGCCACGTGGCAATGCGTTGGGTAGAACTTTATATTGACGGAAATGTGGGTAGCCGAGGCGGTGGAAACTCACGTCAGTCTTAAATGAGGCAGCTGGCATAAGTAGTGCGGCCCATACTTATCCCTTTTGGTCGGCAGTCTTGGTTCAAATCCCGAAGCTGGACACTTGTCGTATGATGGATTATGTTGTGTGACACATGTCTGCCTTGAAGGGCAGTCTATCTATCTTCGCTTGGGATCGGAGCTCCTTGGGATGCGTGGGCAAAACAGCAGTTGGGAAGGCCTTCACGCCTTGGTCAAATTTCGGGTTTGTTCCCCTACTGTACACCCGTCAAGGGCGCATTCCGGCTCGCTGAAAAGTCGGGCCGCGCACGGGTGAACACCGGTGTCCGCGTCGTACGGACTCGCTCCGCAGCTTATCATTCTTCTTTGTCACCGCGCCAGCTACAAGGTGCGCCTAGAAAGAGGGGCGAAGTCGGACTTCGCACCAAAACTGGGCGAAGTACACACTTCGCACCAAACTGGGCGAAGTGCGCACTTCACACCAAAACTGGGCGAAGTACGCACTTCGCACCAAAACTGGGCGAAGTACGCACTTCGCACCAAACTGGGCGAAGTGCGCACTTCGCACCAAAACTGGGCGAAGTACGCACTTCGCACCAAACTGGGCGAAGTGCGCACTTCGCACAAAAAACTGGGTTTCCTGGTTCAGCTTCCCGGGCCATAACTTTTGATCCGCCGATCCGATCGCCTATTATAATATATCGTTGGAAAGCTTGCGAGAAGATCTGCAATAATAAATTATCCAGGGCTCATTTTGTCCATTTTATCGCCCTCGTTTATGGCCCGAAAACCCGAACTCCTCAAAGCATGCCCCGACACTTAGCCATTTTTCAGGGCAACTGCTGTCAATTTTGAGAAGAATGAGAATGTAGGGAAGAGAGAGAAAAGGGGGAGAAGGAAGAGCAGCTCTCTAACAAAAATTGAAAACATTGCACCCCGTGCAAAATGTGACAACATTTCGGGCCCGGCAAATGGTCTGGTGCTTTAACGATCAGCAAATCTAAAGGCTAAAGGAGCATGGAAGGTTGGAGGCTGAAGGAGCGTGGAAGGCTGAATGGTGAAATGATATTTGGAGTTCCTAGGCTGAAGAAGCATGGAAGGCTAGGTTGGCTGAAGGAGCGTGGAAGGCTGCGTTGGATTAAGGAGCTACAGCAAAAGGTTGAGATATTGGGTGGAAAACTAGAATGGTTGAAGGAACGTGGAAGGTGGATAAGGCTGAAGGAGCGTGGAAGGCTGGGCCGACTGAAGGAGTTGCAGCGGAAGGTTGGGATGCTGAGTGGTAGGCTAGGAAGGCTTAAGGAGCGTGGAAGGTTGCTTAGGCTGAAAGAACATGGACGGCTGGCCTTCGTTGGGTGGAAGGCTTGTTTGAGACTGGATCAACTGAGGGAACCACAGCAACAGGCTGGGTCAACTAAAACCCCCTATTTTTGGGGGAGATGTTATACACAGACACAATGACCTGAGACCATGAGGGGTACTATCGAGTTCAAAGGGGACTTATACCCTTGACCTTTTCACAACAAGAGCCCCCACTCACCATTCCACCAAGACCTCATTGAGGTCACGTTCCTTCAGATTGGGTTTTCTTTTAAATTAATTTAACTTTAAATTATGCTCCTTTTATAGCCTTTACATAAACTATTTTTTAATTATAAACTTTATAATTTATATTTTGGTTTTTAAATCATTTTAAATTTTATTTTCAATTGGTTGGTAATTAGTTGGCAATGTTTTCATGGCTATTGTTTCTTATTAATTATTTTTAATCGTTTGGTAATTAGTTGGCAATGTTTTCATGGCTATTGTTTTTATTAATTATTTCAGCTGTTATTGTAATTCTTTTTTATTTTATTTATATCTAGTCTAGTAGTTTTGCTTTTTACTATTTTATATTTAATTATTTCCATTTATTATTTTTTCAATTCTTTTTAATTTTTATCTATTTAATATAAAAAATTATTTTTAAAAATATTTATAATTTTTATTGGATATACACTTTTAGTTGTATTAATTTATTGTTATATGATTCTTAATTGATTGATAAATCTACTATACACCCGTATCACACCATCACCACTGCATGTCTGAGTAAACGATTTGATTTAAGTGGACATGGGAAGAGAAAAACAGATTAGATTGTTTGTAGATTAATTAGAGTTAATTTACACTTCTTTGCATATCAGATCACCTGCAGCATCCTTAAAAATCCACTTTCTCACATCAATGCTCACTTAGATTTGGAGCAAGCAGCAATTTCATGTTTCAAATTTTGCTGGTGAATGTCGATTTTTTATTTTTGGTGCGTTATCCTGAATGTGAAAACTAATTTTTTAGCATCGGGCATGGTTTTGAGTATTTAGCATACCACCTAGATGCTACAAAAAAGAGGAATACAACATCCTTGAAACCTTTGCAAAAAATTGAATATGGCAAATAATGCTACTAATAGCGACCTTTGAAACAATGCTCTGAATATAATATATAAGTCAATGGCCCGAAACCCTTGAAACAACCCGGATGATTTTGTGCATTTTATCAATTGGCCCGACGCTACATTGCTTCATGTGTACTTTATGTTGGTCGAACTGTCGTAGGTTATCGCAATAAATATATATATATATATAGAAAACAAGCATTTAGGTGCCTTGCTTATAAAAGAAAGGTTGCGGGCTCAAATATTCCCGAATGCACCAAATAGCATAGAACATTGCCTCAAGCAAGACCTCGCTTGTACTTCTTCCCAAGTTAATAATGTTGTGGTTAGGAGGAGACATTTTTAATGAGAAAGAAAACCTCGTTTATATCATGGTGTGGACTTGGCTTGGTCAGAAGCTTTATTGGCACTCTCGTCTGCCTTATGCAAAGCTGAGTGAAGACTCAATCGAATCCCTACCCAATTAGACCTCCATTCAATTGAAGCCAAAGGCATGTCACACAAGTTAAAGCACACCTTCACTATGCTCTAACCCAAACCTGTCAAACTGCCTTGAGTGATCCTTTGCTCCTCCTTGTGCTAAGACTGTCAAGCACCTCATTGAACCTCCACAAAATTTGACCTTCATTTGTCTTCTACTTGTAAGGCCTCAATCAATCTCCAACAAAGTATCACTCTCCCTACAAACGATGCTTGAAACAATGGTTAAAGATGAGGAAATGCTTAAACAGACCTAAGCAGTTCTCCAACCCCTTATGAAACAAAGTTCCCGAACTTTTATTGAGAGGGCGAACCTCGTCTATATCATGGTGTGGCCATGGCTCGGTCAGAAGCTTTATCGGCGCTCTGCTCTGCCTTATGCAAAGCTGAGTGAAGACTCAATCGAATCCCTACCCAATTAGACCTCCATTCAGTTGAAGCCAAAGGCATGTCAAACAAATTAAAGCACACCTTCACTATGCTCTAACCCAAACCTGTCAAACTGCCTTGAGTAATCCTCCGCTCCTCCTTGTGCTAAGACTGTTATGCACCTCATTGATCCTCTGCACAATTTGACCTTCATTCATCTACTACTTGTAAGGCCTCAATCGACCTCGAGCAAAGCATCACTCTCCCTACAGACGACTCTTGAAACAACAGTCAAAGATAAGGAAATGCTTAAACAGACCTAAGCAGTCCCCTACCCCCTTATGAAACAAAGTGCCCGAACAAAGTACAGCAGACCTTTGCACACCTCAAGAAAACTTGGGGGTTAAAAAATTATTTAAAAACTTTAAACCTGTAAATGAAAATGTCAAGTGCCTGAAATGTTTTTTAAGTGCCAAACACTTCAATTTTGTGTCTAGTTTTACAATCAACAACTCTGATAATAGATCCTAAAAGGAACCTCATTGATCCTCATTGATCCTCTGCACAATTTGACCTTCATTCATCTACTACTTGTAAGGCCTCAATCAACCTCGAGCAAAGCATCACTCTCCCTACAGACGACTCTTGAAACAACAGTCAAAGATGAGGAAATGCTTAAACAGACCTAAGCAGTCCTCTACCCCCTTATGAAACAAAGTGCCCGAACAAAGTACAGCAGACCTCTGCACACCTCAAGAAAACTTGGGGTTAAAAAATTAAGTTAAAAAACTTTAAACCTGTAAATGAAAATCTCAAGTGCCTGAAATGTTTTTTTAAGTGCCAAACACTTCAATTTTCTGTCTAGTTTTATAATCAACAACTCTGATAATAGATCCTAAAAGGAACCTAGCAGCTAATGTTCCTCAAACTGGTTATTTAGCTCTGGTACCAGACCTAGGACAAAACATTGGTTGGAAACAAACTTAAATATTTTCCACACCAATCAAAGCTTATACAAGCATTGGAATGGTTCTGATTTCCCAGACCAGACTTGGCTGCAAGGATAGAGCATACTCGGTTCAAATATTGCTCCTGAATTATAAGATTCTTGAAGACCCTAAGAAAAAAAGTGAACAAGATCAAATGTACTTAAAGTGAACACTAAAAGTAAACCTGAACTTTGACAGAAATAAATTAAGTTTTCCCCTTTTTTGAAAAATAAAAATCTGGGGTGTTGTGAAAGGTTAAAACACATCATAAAATGGTATTAGCTCAGCCAGTTAAATTCCTCAACTTTCAAGGAGGAGACCCAGGTTTGAATCTTCCCGAGTGATATATGTATAATAGCCAAGCTGTTGTAATGCCACTATGGTCATGACGTAATAGAGGTGCAGCCCATTTCAATCCCATAAAACCAATTAACAAAGCAAAAAGGTTACAACACATCTATTTACAAACAAATATCCATTTATCTTAAAAGTGACAGATGCCTTGAATATCAAACAATATTGTCAATACCAAAATGTGAAATATTACAGAAAAACAGTTTGCACAAAACAAAAGTCACCAATATAGAGACTGCATGTAAGCCGAATTGAATAATGAATCATTTTGAAAGTTTTATAACAATATTCCAAAAAATATGTTCAAAATGTACAAACTGATACAGCACAAACCTGTCTGTAGTCACAGCAAAATCGTTTAAAGCAAGGGCACAAGACACGGACTGAACAAAAAACACAACCAGCAAAGTTTTATCAGATCAAAAAGAACTTAATAACTGGAATGCAGTAATTTGAACACACTGAATTTGCATTTCCATGAAAAATCAAAAATAATGAAAACTAGTATATAAATTACAAGAAAAAATTAGATACTCAATACTCATCATTAGAAGCGGTTTGCCTTACCTGACTATGATAATGTAAACTGTTGGCACAAATTACAATCACACCACCAATTGGAGAAGGCACAGCTAGAAGTCTATAAGCATCATGTGGAAGGTTCTGCACACCATAACTGAATAAGCACATAATTTTAAACAATTACTGAACTAGAGTATAGACATTTAAAGTTTTTATGTCCAAATTGCCCTCATTTTTTCTGTTTCCACTTGGAGAGAGCAGAAAGAAGGTGAATTGAGACCCAAAAAACACACATTTGCAGCTGAAATACAGATTTTTCCTACTTTTCAAGAATCTAACACCCGTCGAGCAGTTACATTTGACGTATAAAAAAAAAAGAGTTTCAGCTGCCTTAAACCCTAGGGTTTCTTTTCTTTTTTCTTTAGTTTCTAACTACTTGATTTTTTCCATGTGCAGGCAAAGAAGGAGGAAATTACTGCAACTTTTGTGATGAAAGAGTTTTTGGAGGTATAAACAGCCTCAAATACAACTTATAGAGGACAACTGGCCATGATGTCATGAGCCTGAGGTCACGAGGGAATGCAATGCCCTCCTAACAGATTATAGTGAGAAGAAAGAACTGGAAAAAAGAAAGCAATGCAATGACTACTACTCCTCCTTGGCCTCCTACAGAGGACAGTGGCAGTGTCTTTAGTCATTTTCAGCAGCACCGCAATGGATCGAGCCCATTAGTGGCACCCACACAACAAACTTGAGAAGGCACAGCCAAAAGTCTATAGGCATCATGCGGAAGGTTCTACACGCTATAGCTGAATAAGCTCATAATTTTAAACAATTACTAAACTAGAGTATAGATGTTTAAAGCTTTTTTTTTTCAAATTGCCCTCATTTTTGTTGTTTCCACTTGGAGAGAGGGCAGAGAGAAGGTGAAGTGAGACACAAAAAAAAACACACACTCACATCCTAAACACGGATTTTTGACTAATTTTCAAGAATCTAACAGCCACCCAACAGTTACATATGAGGTTAAAAAAGAAAGAGTTTCAGTTGTCCATGCTTAAACCCTATGATGTAGCAACTATGGGGGAGCTCTCCGTCCTCGTCGAAGACAATTTTTGTTTTTAATTTTCTCCAACTATGGTGGCTTTGTCTTCGACAGCAACAATTTTTATTTTTTATTTTCTCCGACTATGGCGGCTTACAGTCATGACGATCAGTTATGACCCCAAATACTTCTTCTACTCCTCCAAATTACTCTATTATTCCACGTGATGCCAAGGCCACTATCAACCCTCCACCTCCACCTAGGATTGATTCATCTAAACCATCTCAAAAGGAGCAAGGTTCTAATAAGGTTGCTTATAACATTGTGGAGGATTTGAAGAAAACTAAAGCGAATATCAGTATATTTGAAGTGACACTGATAAAGAGTCAAAAGGATGTTTTGATTAAAGCTTTGGATGGATCAAGCAAAAATGATGCTAGGTAAATTACAGAGTCACATTTGGTATCGCAAAAGGAGAAAGGAGTTCCTCCTTTCCTTCTGACAATCAGAATCACAGGAAAGAACCTACATAATTGTTTGATAGATTCAGGTGCGTCAGGTAATGTCATGCCCCATGCTTTTGTAAGAGGTTGGGCCTAAAACCTAATCCCTCAAATAGAGCGGTGATACAATTAGACAGGTCTAAGGTGAATGTAGTAGGTATGATTTATAACATCCATATTCAGATTTCATCTGAGCCTAGAATTCAGCAATTTATTGATATTCATGTTGTTGACATTCCTGATAAATATGGTATGTTATTGGCTAGGGATTGGAGCAGAAATTTGAATGGTTACCTTGCCACGGATTGTTCACACATGTGGTTACCTTGGAAGGGGGTAGCCAATCAAATCCGGGTTGAAAGAGAGCCTAGGCTCAAAGAGATGATCACAGACTATAATAGACCAAATGAGACTCTTTATAATGAGTCGGAATTGAGTGTTTACACCTTGGATAGCAGCTTGGTCAAAAATGAATCTGCTGCTGAAGCTCTATCTTGTAGATCCCATGTTGATGACAATCTTGTTTGGAAATGGACACTGAAGTTTGATGGTCTAGATCCAAACAGGGTAGTTGAAAATCAAGTGATTGATGAAGATCAAAGATTACAAGAGGATGAGAACAAGGAGGATAAGACGACGAAGAAAGTTAATGCTATCCCAAAAGGTGTTGTCTCACTTGAGAAACTTTTTGATATTGACTACCAAGGTAAGAAATCTAGCAAAGTCTCACCAGGAGAGGATGCTTATGACGTAGTTAATTTTGGAAGTAATGAAGAGTCACGTAATGTACTCATTGGGAAAGCATGTACACCTCAGGAAAGGGAAAGAATAGTGCATGTGCTTAGAGAATACATGGATTGTATTGCATGGACTTATGAGGACCTAAAGACCTATAATCAAAATATTATCATGCATACCAACCCTCTGAAGCCAGACTCTAAACCTTTTAGACAGAAACAGCGTACAGTTAACCCATTGTTGGAACCACTCATAGAGAAGGAAATAAAAAAGTTGTTAGATGCTAAGATTATATTTCTTGTTCGCCATTCCACCTGGGTTGCTAACATAGTTCCTGTTAGGAAGAAAACTGGTGAGATTAGACTATGCATTGATTTCAGAAATCTTAATAAAGCTTCGCAAAAGGATAACTACCCTCTTCCTTCTATTGATAGCATTTTACAAATGGTCAATGGATCTGAAATGATGTCATTTCTGGATAGATAATCTAGTTATAATCAGATTCTCATTGACCCTAGAGATAGAATGAAGACTGCTTTTACCACTAAATGGGGTACATTTGCTTATAAGAGAATGCCTTTCGGTTTGCTTAATGCAGGGGCAACTTTTCAGCGTGCCATGGACTATGCATTTAGAGACCTCATTGGTAAGTGCATAGTTGTTTACGTAGACGATATCCTTGTCTTCTCAAAGAAAAGAGAAGATCATATTAGTGATTTGAGAAAGGTTCTTCAGAGATGTAGAGAACATAGAATCTCACTTAGTCCTAAAAAGTGCATCTTTGGAGTGACCGAAGGGAAATTGTTGGGGCATGTGATATCGAAAGATGGTATTTCTATAGACCCTGCACAAATAGAGGCAATACAAAGAATCCCTTTTCCGGGTAGTAAAAAGGAGCTTAGGTCTTTCTTTGGGAAAATCAATTTTGTCAGGAAATTCATTTCTGGATTTGCTGAGATCGTTAAACCTTTGAATGACATGTTGAAAAAGGATGTGAATGTTAAGTGGACATGTGAGGCTAGGACTGCCTTTCAAAGTGTGAAAGATGCTATTTCTAATGCACCTATTTTGGTAAGTCCTGATTATAAGAAGCCATTCTTTATCTACACTTTTGCATCTGATCATTCGTATGCTAGCGTGCTAACTCAGAAAAGCAAAGGTAACTCTGAAAACCCTATTGCTTTTATGAGTTCACCATTAAAAGATGCACAATTAAGATATACCATTCTGGATAAGCAAGCATATGCCTTATTTAAAACTGTTAAAAAAATTAGGCATTACATTTTGCATAGTAGAGTCTTTGCTATTGTACCTGACCCTGTTGTAAAAAATATGTTAATGCAGAATGAGCTGGGCGAAAGAAGAGGGAAGTGGATGTCTACTTTACAAGAGTTCGATCTTGAGATCCACCCAATGAAGCTGGTTCGAGGCCAAGGCTTGACAAAGGCCCTTGCGGGGATAGATCCTCAAATTTTTTGTCAACATTACAATGTAGAGGACATCACGCAAGACGAATGGTATGTGGATATTGTGTATTTATTATTGAATGGTATGTGTCCTCCACACTTGAATTCTACACAAAGAAGGGCTCTTCGTCTGAAATCCGTGAACTTTATGATTAACGCTGGTGTATTATACAGGAAGAATCATGAAGGAATCTTCCTTCGTTGTCTAAACAAAGAAGAATCTACGCATATCTTGCATGAATTCCATGGTAAGTATGGGACAGGGCATGGTTCTGCCAATGCCACTACACACCAGATCCTAAGACCTGATTATTACTGGCCACATATATTTAAGGACGCCCATTCCCATGTAAGGTCTTGTCATATCTGTCAAATTGCTGCCAATAGAGAGAGACAGGCACCTATGCCATTACAACCTGTGGTTGAAATGAGACCCTTTGCGCAATGGGCCTAGATTTTGTAGGGGTTATAAGTCCTAATGCTTCAGCTTCCCAAAAGTACATCTTCACTGCCTCTGATTATTGTACTAGATGGACGGAAGCTATCCCTACCAAAAACTGTACTATGGAGGTCGTCATTCAATTAATACATCGTGACCAGGTTTGGAATGCCCCATTCTATTGTTTGCGATAATGGTTCTGCTTTTATTTCATCTTCTTTTGCAGAGTGGGCTTATGATAACAAGGTGAGCATCAAGCATTCTTCTAATTACTACCCTCAAGGTAATGGATTAGTTGAATCTTCTAATAAAAACTTGTTATCGGTAATAAAAAAATTGTTGGAACATAACCCTAGGGATTGGCACAATAAATTAAAATTTGCATTGTGGGCTGATAGAATAAGAGTTAAGGAAGCCATTGGAACTTCACCTTATCATTTAGTGTATGGTCAAGATCCAATTTTTCCTGCTAATCTTAAACTGCAGACTTTACAGTTCATGAAAGAATATCTTGATACTGATGATAAGATTGAAGCTCGTCTTACTCATCTCATGCATCTAGATGAAAAGCGAGAGGAGGCATTGCTTCACTTTAGCAAACATCAAGACATTGTCAAAATATGGTTTGACAAAAGGGCTAAAATTAAAGATTTTAGAATTTTTGATTTGGTTTTACTTTGGGATAAGGCACATGAAAAAAAAGGTGACCATGATAAGTTTGATTGTCTCTGGCTTGGTCCTTACCAAATTTCTGAAATTCTTGGTGAATACTTTCAGGTTGAAAACCTTGAGTGGAGATGATGTTCACTTGCCTGTGAATGGGCAGTTTCTTAAACACTACTTTCACCCATGAGACAGCCAAGTTCTTGTTTCTTTTGTACCATTATTGTATATAGATTTGGCGTTTTCGCGCTCTGGTTTTTATTGTTGTCTTGGTGTGGCGCTTTGTGCATTGTTTTGAAGCTTGTTTTTGTTTGCTTTCTTTTCTGCTTTCATTGGCTTAGGGTAGGTTGTTGCTTTTCTATTTCTCCTTTTGATTTTCCCACTTTTGTTTGCTTTCTTTTCTGCTTTCATTGGCTTAGGGTAGGTTGTTGCTTTTCTATTTCTCCTTTTGATTTTCCCACTTTGTCTGTGATAATGTTTAGTGGTGGTCACAAACTCTAGTTTCCTTTGTTGATAGTTGCTCCTTTGCTAAGTAGGTGGGAATGCCTGATTTGAAAACAGGTAAAACTGAAGAAAAGGGGGGTGAAATTGCTTAGTGATTATTCTTAGATTGTGGGACTAAAATGGTGGAAGGTGGAACAATGAAACATTTTGCTAAAGCTCCACATATAAGTCATTTTATTAAAGGTGTATTCTTTGAAGTCTCGAAGGATGAAGTCATTCTAGTTTGCAAATTAAGGCAAAAATCTAACATCACTCTATCTTTAGCCTTGAATGGCAGGTAAATTTGGCGAAATCAATGCAAGGTGCAAAAAAAAAAGGGGGGGAAAGAAAAAGGTAAAAGCAAAATTAACCTAAAACCTGGGTGATTCAGATACACTCTACTAGGGCTATAGATGCCTGGATGGCAGTAGAGCAAGGTCTAGAAGAGGCCGAGGTCACCTCCACGGGGCTATAGAATCCCGGTTGGTTGTGGAGCAATGCAAAGGCATATCTTTAATGAGTGATATTTTATAGCTTAAATGCAAATCAGATGACGGAATATGAATGATTTCAAGAGTGCTGAAGTGAATCACATTCCACACACTCAGCAAAGGCAAATGGTTTAGTTGTTTCCATTCAAAGTTGTCTACACCCCTTCTTCTCTAGATAGTGCTAAATGATTTTATTTCCGCTGAATTTGGTTTTCTTGATTTCAGGTTGGGTTCTTAACCTGAAATGCTCAAGAGCATTTCCCAGCAGAGTCGTCATTTGTTGTGGCCATTGCACAACTAGCCCCAAATTTGGGGTCCCACCTTAAAATTTTGGTTTTTGGGATTTTTGGTTGTCTTTGAGTGATAATTTTCCATAAGGTTGCAATAAAGGTGCCAAGGTTTGCATGATTGATTAGTGCCTCCTTTATTTGCTTGTAAAACCAATAATGGGGTTTGATGGGTTTTATATTGTATTGATTGATTTTAAGGTTTTGAATTCAGCCATTTCATACCTTTGAAATCAATTAATTCAATATAAAAATATATATATATATATAATAATGATAATGTGATGTTAAATGAAAGAAAAAGACAAGCATTTCATTGATATTAAAGTGATATTGTTCACCCAAGTGTTGTAGGTGAGTTGGAGAGGAGAGGGCAATCCTCCAAGGGAGGTCCTAGGTTCAAATCTCCACCCTACCAAAAAGCTGAATTGGGTATCCAAAATCCAATTGATAATGTTGGTGCGGGCAGGGTTGGGTGCGACTCCCGAGTGACTTTGATGGTGTAGAACCCCCTGTTCGTGGTCTCTCAGACCAAGGCGGCCTCGCAAGAGGTTTTTCGCTTTAAAAAAAAAAAAAGGTGATTTTGTTCATTTTTATTAATGTAATAATATTAAAGTGATATTATTCATTTTTATTAATGCAATAATATTAAAGTGATTTTTATCCATTTTCATTAATGCAATAATATGAAAGTGATAGTGTTCATTTTTACGTGCGTTAAGCTAATGAGTTTCATCATTGTGCATCCAGGTCTTCACAATATGGAAGTGACGCTATAAGGAGGATTGGGCCAACCAACACAACCCTCGAAACCAACGCGGGACGTACACACACGTGAATGTGAACACCCCTAGACCTCTTGACGAGACCTAGACTAACGTGGATTATCGGGGATTGATCGGCGCGAAAGGACGTTGAGGAGATGAACAACCACCAAGATGTCGACGTGGACAGGCTCGGACAAGTGAACGTGGACGTCGCAATGAGATGGACCTGGATAGCATGGATGATGTCGTGGACGAAGACATATTGCCCGAATAAAGTAGACATATTCCAACGCATGATGTGGAGGGCGACTAAAAGAAAAATCAACGGCTATCTTATCATTTGATAGGGTGGCAACATAGACAGCGATAACAGTGTTGGGCGCGCATGAATTAGGCAAGGTGACATGGCACGACAGTGTGAGGAGTTCGCTCCAAGATGACCCGCGTCAATTAGATAAGGACGAGACGACATGGCAGCAATACAAACACAATTGGCCGAATGTTATTCATCTCCCGGCTATTCCAAAGGCGTTGGCAACGGGAGGTCCATCGTATTCGATGGTGATACAGAGACAAAACTGTGGGGATGGAGAGATACAATTGGTAGGTAGCATACGCTGACGTTTTTAGAATACAACAGGAGGACGACAAGTAGCGATCGATTGGATAAAGGTCGAAGTGGAGCGAGATAAGAGGCGCGCTCTCCTTGGCATGGATAGCAGCGTGGCGTTAATGATAAACGTGATGACCATAAAATAAGGTCTGCGTCAAAGGAGATTGTTAAAAGTTTAAATCTCGCAGCTCGGAACAACGAGTATAATGGGAAAGTCCGCATCGGGTCACAGCTCTACAAATTCGGCAGTGGGAGCTTCCTCACAGCTTAGCGGAGATACTATGCTGGTGAAGCCACCCTGTGGGCAAATAGAAGCAGCCAGGGAGTAACGTAAAAGCGGTGCAATTCTTTTGGTCAATCCCGGAGAGTGTGGGAGAATCCATGACGTGGTGACACTTTTCTACGTTTGAAAGCTATCAATTTCTGTCGTGGTCGCAATAGGTAGTGTTTGAGAGTTATCATCATCGACGTCCATTGTTCGCAATGATGCATTACTTACATCCATTCTTGTGATGAGGTCGTTGTGGATTATTTGTCAGCCGAAAACAGGTTTCTAACGGCAAATTTAGGATGTCATACACCCTGCTAGGATAATATGGCAGATTACAGTCGTTGTTTTAGCAGAGTCGTTGCAAATAAAGACAAAAGGATGGCGCGCACCAATGGAGAGAAACGGCTAAATATTCCCGCAGTTGACGTTTCACTTCAACGCGCCTGCACAAAGTAAAATCGTATGTTCAGTTATGAATGAATGAATGAAAGATTTTAATTACGTCCGCGAGACCCAAAAATGGTCTATGGGACCTCAAATATGGAAGTACAATTACTCAAATCATATCATATGATCTTTAATATCTTTGAGAAGGTTGTTCCTTCTCCCCCTGATTTGTGTTAGCAATTCTCCAACTTTTTTTATTTTCCTGTCTTCAAATAAATCTGTAATAAACTCGTTCCCAAGTGTTTCTTTGTATTTGTCACGGATATTTGAAAAACTCGGGCATTTATAGATGAAGTGTTCCTCTGTCTCTACTGCCCCTATGCTGCATAGAGTACATATCCTTTCTTCCCATTGTTCTTTGGGCGTTGTCCATCTCCCTGTTTCACATCTAAGCCTATGAGAGCTAGTCCTTATCTGAGCAATGAGTATTTTTTCCTTCCACTTGATTTCAGCGCCTATATACGCTTTTTTCCTTGTGGTCATACGTTGGGTTAAAATTTGCAATATAATATTGTCTTTTCCTCGCTTGCATTTTTCCACATTCCACTTCTGAACTTTTCATTCACATAATTTTTAATGTCTTTGTTGACATTTGGGCATTCATTTATGTTGATTTCCCAACGTTTCATCCATTTCTGATTTTGTTTCATCCACGTATTCTTTCGCCTATGTAACTCTTCGTCCCTAACTCGCTCTAGGCCATCTATCATTTGTCATGTTTTCTGTTTTTTCCAAATAACATAACAGCTTGGTCATAGCAATTGCTTCTAAAGGGAACATTCCAGCTTCAGCTAGAATAATTTCATAAGGGGTTGTGGCCTTAATTTTGAGAAAGTTTGTGATTAGATATTTTTGAATCCTTTCTATTTGCCTCCATTTTGCATTTGTTGTGCCACTAGCCCACACCTCGCAACCATACAACAGAACCGGTGTAACAAGTAGGCCAAATAAGACCTTGGTGGTCTTCCAATCCCACAACTCGGCATTCCTACACCTGTTTTGAAGTGCATATAGTGCTCTCCAGCCACTTTGAGTTCTTTTCATCCTACATGTATTCCAATTAAGTTTGTCATGAAAGTCTATGCCCATGTATTTGTATTCTACTACTACATCAAGCGGTTCTCCTGCAAACTGAAATTTGAGTTGTTGCTTCTTCTTTTTTGCTGAAAAAATCATAATTTTTGTTTTGCTCGTGTTCACTTGCATCCCAACTTCTTTACAAAAGATTTCTAGAGCTTGAAGGTGATCTTCTAGATCTTTGGCTGTTTTGGCCACAAGAATTACATCATCTCGCATACATGAGGAGTTTTACCACATATTTGGCTAAATGCACACCCTCTCCCCCAAATTTGTTTATCCATTCTTCTAACTTGTCAATGTACAGCCCAAATAAGGTCGGAGATAGAGGGCAACCTTGTTTGACACCTATGTCACTACCAAAACATTCAGATAACCCTTCCCGTGTTATGATTCTAGCTTTTACATGCTCATATAGTCTGTGAACTGCTGCCCTATAGTGAATTGGAACCTCTAGCTCTTCCATTCTGCTCCATAATTTTTTCCTAGGCACTATGTCAAATGCCTTTTTGAAGTCTACAAAACAGCAAAAAGCCTCCTCTTTTTTGTCCCATATTTTTTCCACTATGTGTCTGAGCGTGATACAGTGATCAATAGTTGAGTGTTTGGGCCTAAAACCTGCTTGCCCCTTTGCTCTCTTTCCCTTTTCTTCTGCCCATATGCTGATCCTACGCTCTATCATACTCCCAAACAACTTTGCAAAGAGAGGGTTGATCATGATAGTTCGATAGTTTGAGGGATTATTTACATCTCCACTTTTAAACAAAGGAATGGTCAAGCTAGTTGTCCACTCAGTAGGGAAGCCATTTTGTATGACCTCATTGAAAATTTCTTTGATTTGCGGTGCCAAGATATCTAACCCCCATTTTATATGCTCTGCTTGAAGATTGTCTATGTCACGGGCTTTTCCAGTTGCTAACTTTTTTATCCCTTGAATAATGTCTTCAATTGTGAAAAGTTCTTTCTTGACAATGATAGTAATCGCCCGCGTGTCAGGGTCTTCACGGAGGCGTATGTGGGTGTCTAAATTAGTAAAGCAGGTATTGATGACTGTTACTACGGGCTGGAACCGAGTTAATGGAGAGTGAATAATGATAAAGAAAACGTATGGATCTAAGAGGACCCGCGTCGTCGTTGTTTTCAACGCGATGGAATGTGGACATTGTTTATCTTGAAAAGACAGTTCGTGGGAAAATCGGGAACAGAGGTGGTAAGAAGAGATTGAAAGGCTATCAGATTGTTGTTGAAGTTCTGGTCATCATTTTGTATGTAGAAAGCCAAGGTTTTGGATAATATAGGGGACTGTTTTTTATTCTATATTTGTCTGTCTTCTTATGTATTGGGCTTATGTTTATAATGTTTATGCATGAATTTGGTTGCATTATAAATATATTTTCTGTGCATGTTTCTAATCCTCAGACTCTTGCCATAACCAGTTTTTAGATTGTGTGAATGCAGGTCTAACCTGGTTGTGTTTCTTGTTCAGGATCTAACTTTTCTGCAGGTTAATCTGGAATATTTAGCAGTAGTTGTTTCTTTGGTTATTTTCTCACAATCTGGTCCATTTTCCAGAGTTTAAGATTTATTTTTCTAACCCTAGCTGTTTTATTTCTTTTACTGGTGATTTTTGTTTCTGTTTAATCAAACACTTGAAATCCTAACACATCTATAAGTGCTGCTTTAAGTTAGGATTTTTGAAGTTATAAGACCTCCAAATAGTTTTATTTTAATGTTAATCCATTAAAGTATTTGGACATTTCTTTCTGTTATTTAAGCACTCCACAAGGTTTTTATTTTCACGCAGAGTTTTTAAGTTCAAAAGGATAAAAGGAATCAGTATTTCATAACTTTTTCAGCATTTTCTTTTATCAACTAAAGTCAAGATAAAATAAATCTGCACTCAAGGAGGGATTTTACTGACTCCAAATTTCATATTAAGGCGAAGATAAAATGAAGTGGTTATCCACATCACCTGCTAACTGCACATCTTAATCTGAAATAAAACGAATCTGCTAACAGCAAGTACTTACTCTAACTTCACCTTAATTCAAAGATAAAACGAAGTGGTTTTTCCACAGCACCTGCTAACAGAACATCTTAACTGAAGATAAAAGGAATCTGCTAAAAGGGATTCAGGGGTAAATCACAAGGATAAGTCAGAAATAAAATGAATTAGGATCTATTTCAATCACTTATTCATTCATTTATTTCTGCACATAAGGGAACTCAAGCCCTTTCATTTACATAATGCATGGCAAATCATTCTAACCACAGGCCCCTTGTTAATGGTTATTTGCAAATCACTGAGGTGTTCTAAGTTTCATTTTGATATATCAAGTAAAAGGAACCTTGGAGAAATATTCTATTTCTTTGCAAGAGAGGGTTTTGCTAACAAAAATCCTAATTGTAAGTGTGGTTTTGCAACAGGGCAAAATTGCCACTCAACAGAGTGGAGTGGAGAAGTTGTTGCTAAATATTGACTCTCTAGTGAGGGCAAAAGGTGTACAATTATGTGTTTGAGGAGCCCTTCTGGACAGCTATGAATGAGGCAATTAAGATACAAGACTTTTTTTTTCCATTTGCAAATTTTAAATTGTAATCCAAATTTCAAATAGCTAAGTTGCTAACAAATTAACAATAACTAAAATCTCTCGTTTGACTTCAGGTGTCAAAGCCTTTGGTGAGGGTTCTCCGTCTAGTTGATGGAGAAAGATAGCCAATGAGATACCTATGAGGCCATGGATAGGGCCAATGAGGCAATTCCCTTATTTTATGATTATTCCAAGCCCAAATGAAATCTCATTTGGGAACCGATTGACCAGCAATGTAATTCACAGCTCCATAGGCCACTACATGAGCTCGACCCCAAATTCTTTTATGATAATTCATTTGAGGCTGACTATGAGATGATGTCATCCCTTCAGCAACGCCCTTACCTAGAGGGTGCCAAAGGAGAACATTCGCAATATGATACAAGATGAGTTGCAATATTACAAGAGATGTGAGGGCTACCTTTTCACAACCCCATAGTGCATTTGGGGAAGGACAACTCAAAGGCCAGGTAAACCTTATGAATCGAATTATTGCTTCTTTTGTCTTTTAATTTTGTTTTTTAAAATAATCTCAATTAACAATTTTACATAAAATATTAAATTCCTTTTTATTTGGCATTTTCTAGATTTATGATGGGAGGACTTTGGTGCCTATACGCCCAATCTTCAGTGCTTCACCATCAAAATTTATGTCAACCATGTTGCGCTTCAGGTTGAGAGTGCAAATGGAGTACGTTTGAGCACATTCACTCCAAGAAGCGTAATATATTCACATAGCAAAAGTTGAATGAGCTTGTATTTGTTCATTACAACCTTTGCCTCAACCACAAAAAAATTGTGAGATCAAATTATGAAGCCATTGATTTAATGAGATCGATCCATCATTTGAATGGATCAGAGAGGCAGAGCAGGAGCCGAAGCCTTTCTTTTCAATGGATGATTTTGAAAATATAGCAAAGGAATTAGCGGCAAGGCACAAGCACAAAGAGAGAGGGCTAGAGCTTCAGCTAGAGCAAAGGGCAAAGACATTGCTTGACGTTAGATAGAGTAGTTGACTAGTGTAGCAAACCTATGAGGCATTTTGACACATTTTGTACCTTTTTATATGATAATCAATACAAAAATATTACTTGGCGTTAAAATTTCTTTAATTGATGTGTGTTTCATCACTTTCATGTGTAGTTTAAGGTTGTATTGCTTACATCATTAATTTTGGATTTGTATAATGTTAATTAATTGCGAAATGCATGAAAAAAAAAAAACCGCCAAGTCCAAGTTTCTCTACTATTTGTCTCCACCCGCAACTAATGTCAGCACACTCAAAGCCAAAAAACAGAAATCTTAAGGTTGTGTGTCCAATGTCGCTGGACATTATCAGGACAAGTAACAATCCTCATGAAATGTTTAGCATATAAGGCCAACATAGACCTAAGATCCTGAGATGTAGTGATCCAAGTGATCTAAATATATTATTGATAAACATCATCTTTTACCGCTTCATTAGTCACCGTCTTCTTAGGAAGAAAGCAAGGAGGGGTATTTGAACAATATTTGAATAGAGGTAATTGATCTATGGAGATGCCAACTAGTTGAAGAAGAACAGTAACGTTTGAGTACAATCCACAATGATGGCCAAAAGTGCTCCTAGAGCTAATGCATTTTGAGGAGCAAAGCATCATATATGGTTATCTCTCTTGCCTAAGGTACAACCACCCATGGATCTTAAGCGATGAAGCTGATAAATAATTCTAATGATTGCAGACTTTTACATCAGATAAATCGTTGAAGCATAATAGTTTGTATCATCTCAATGCGATCCCAATCAACATCCCCTAGACTTGGACACCAAATCTCATATTCATAAAAGAGTGTGAGATTAATCAATCAAAGAGGTATCTTTGTGGGTATATCTTCGAAGTGTTGCTCGAAACATTAGCGTTGCAAAGACTAAGAGAGACGCACATCCCTTGCAAAGTTGTGACTGTCAAGTTTGCCAAATATTAAGAGGACATGTAAACTGAACCCCCAAGTTGGTATAAGCAATGGTGATCTTAATCAAATTGCCCTTATAGAAGAACTAGAACATAGATAAGGTGTTCTTTCACATGTTGGATATCATCACCTTAGTCTAAGTCATAGAAGCAAGGAAGAGCATCCAACTATCTTTGTAGGCCCTCAAGTATCAACAAGAACAACTACATCATCTACAAATTCTATATAGCTATTAAGAGGATGTAGAAGGCAACCACTGTCAACATGTGTGTTTTCATGAATAAATTCTTCAAGCCTAACAATGTAGATCCCAAACAGCAATGGAGAAAGAGGGTAGCCTTGTTTGACACCAATGGTGCTCTGAACATCCATTGAAAAACCAAAAAATTTCCGAAAACAGCCTGCAACTACCTCGCATAATCACTTGATGGCAGTGGTAAAACGCTTCAAGATGTCAATGTCATGTACTCACTTAAATAAAATATGTTTAGGAACGATGTCAAAGACCTTTCTAAAGTCCACAAAACAACATAATACTTTAGAAGACCATTGACAAGCCTCCTCAATAATAGCCCCAAGGGTGAAAACATGATCAATATCCCATTGATCGTGTCAAAATAAGCCCACCCTCTAGCTCTAAGATTCCTATAAGAGTTTCATATTCAGAATTGTTGCATAAATCTTAGCAAATGTGTGCTCAATCATGATAGTTTTGTAGTTATTTGAATTTGAATAGTCCCCAGATCTGTGGATGGGATGGATAATATGCTATGACCTAGATGCAGGGAAGCCAAAACAAACAACTTCATTGAATAATTCTGCAATGGGATAGTGAAGAGCTTCAACACCATATTTCAAGAACTAAGCCTGAAATCCCTCAAAATCAGCCAAGCCTTGCTAGTGCATAAATTATGTATAGCTCTTTTGATGTCCCCTTAAGAGAAAGACCTAGCACTTCTTATAGATGCACATGGGATGGGGCTTCCAAGGAAGAAGAAGGTGCTAAAAGGCTTTAAAAGATTGACGAAGAGTATTTGGAAGCTCACAATCTTTAAAAGCAAGGAACTCTCACTTATTACATCAAATAAGACATTTATATTCCTTTTGGATGGAAGATATAGTTGTAGGATCATAGCTAAGGGCAAAATTACGCTTCCGATGAATGGATTTACATTCATCATCATACCAACAATTCATGTGACAAGCACCAATGCGACAAACAAACTATGGCCAACGAAAAATGTGGGGAAAGGAATCAAACGGTTGCATCCCATAAAACGCAAAACAAAAATGCATATGTGGTTTTTGATGTGGTGGAACTAAGAGACTAGAATTGGGACATCAACTAGGAGAAACAAGCAGCATAATCATCGACAAAACAAGGATCAAAATTGATCATGGGATGGTTGGTAGGGCTAGTCAATGGAGGAGGAAAAGATTGAGAGGTATAAGAGAAGGAACTTAAGAAGACGGTCAATATTGCATGATCAACCAAGGAAAGTTGACTAGAAACCTGAAAGCTAATATCAAAATGCAAGGTCCTACTTGTGATGACATAGTCAACCACATTCGCACCTCTGCATGTAGAAAACAAGTGAACTTGGAGGAGTTAGGAAACTTAGGAATCCCATTGAGAACCAAGAGGCCACGTGACTCGCCTTTTCCATAAGTGGCAGAAATAAGATGTTTCTCATCTACAAAGGTCCTCATGAATGCAAGATCCATGGTATGAATTCAAACAGACAAAACTCCTCCTTTGTGAGATCATGAATAGGTGCCTGGTGAGTCCCAATGCAAGTATTTAAGTCACCTACAATAAAGACATCAGTCAACGATGAACATGTAGAAATCTCGATGGCCAACGAGTCATTGGTTCAACGGTTGGGACAAATAGTTGATGTAGCCCACACCAAGGTTCAAATCTCGACGGCACCAAATAGCTCAATGTGACTAAGTCGATGTAAAAGGGAAAGGGCAACCCTTTCAAAACCCTACTTAAAAAAATAATAATAATGTATAAATCTCCATGTAGAGATAGTATGGGTCACCATCACATTGGATGACAAAGATGACGACGATGGAGGAAAATAGCATACTACTACACAAATGTCTCTAAGAGCGGATGGGCTCCTCTTGATCTAAAACCACATTTATCTAGAGTGCTCATCTAATGTGACCAATGACTCTTGCTAACAAAGGCAGTCTCGTATGAATTAGGCCACACCACCTAAACTGCGAACGTCGCCTAATTGATGTGTCTCATGCCTGAAAGCAAAAACCCAAACGTAACCACAAATTTGTGAAATAGATCATTTTGGACTCTAATGGATCTATGTGATAAAAACAAGACCCCATGAAGAAATAACATCCTAGAATGTACCCAAGGAAGACCATTTTGCCCCATTACAGTTCTAGCAAGTGATAAAGAGGCCATTGTTATCCATTGGGAACAAAGAACACCTTCATTTTACAGGCCAAGAACAAGACCATCTTGGAGGAAAGGAGTCACGATGATCACAAATAATTACCCACCTCTTGTCTTCTTAAGCAACTATCACTTGCACACATGCTTTTTGCAGTTCCTCCATTTGAAGATTCGTGAAGTCCTTACATAAATTTTTGTGGACAGAGTGAAAAGTTTACTCAGCTCTTAAAGCCCTCAAACACTAATGAGCTAAGCGGAATTGATTGAGAAAAGTGCCATCAAGGGCTCCCCAATCTTGATCAAGAATATATCCTTATATCCAATGTGTTATGTAAAATATCATGACCTCTTTTTAAAGGATCGAAAGGCTTTGCCAGACCTTGAACTCGAAGGTTGAGTTTTTTGGCTATACATGCCCTTTTCTTTTCAAACTTGGCTTGCACTCCTATCTCCACAATGGGATGAGTTTTTTTCCCTTAACCACTTAAACCATGAATTATGTCCTTCAACTTAGTTTTTGAGGAGGCAGTAGATAAGCATTTATCTTGTTTTAAGATTCTCATGTTGGACAAGGACATCTATTTAATTGTGTTGTATATCACAAACAAACTCTTAGACATGATGAAGATAGTTAGTTGGAGATTTATGAGTTCGTATACATGATGAAGATCGTTAGTTGGAGATTTATGAGTTCGTAGACATGATGAAGATCGTTAGTTGGATATTTATGAGTTTGTAGATATTATGAAGATCGTTAGTTGGAGATCTAGGGTGCATTGATTGAGCTCACATTGAAAGGGTCCAAACTATTTTGCTTCAGCATATTATCCGATGTAAAAAGCAATTCTCCAATGTATTATTCAAGCTAAGTCTGTAGTTTATCCTCTTCAACTTGATAGCATCTTTAGAATTATTTTTCAGCCTCATCGCCTTAGATCCATGGGTGACTACACCTCAAGCTAATGTATTGTTCAAGTTGAGTTTGGAGTTCATCCTCTTCGACTTGATAGCATCTTAAGAATTATTTTTCAGCTTCACCGCCTTAGATCCATTGGTGACTACACCTCAGGCTGAGAGATATATATACCCATATTGGCACTTTGCTCCTCGAAATGTATCAACTCTAGGGACTTTTTTGGTCCTCATCAGGAGTGGTATTCAGAAGTTATTTCTCTTCTTCAGTCAGTCGGCATCTCCATAGATCGATTACCTCCTTTCAAATACTCCTTAAAGACTCCTCCCCGCCTTCTTCCTGATAAGAGGGAAATTAATCAAGCAGTCAGAGATGATGTTTATTGACAATATATTCAGATCACTTGGGTTGCTCCATGACGCAGTCTATCAAAGTCGTTGAAAGGATTTTACTTTGCAATCAGTCCCAACACTACTAGATCACAATACACAGCAACCCGAAAAAAAAAACAGAGAATAGATAACACAACCAACTAATAACAAATAACTGTATTTTGTTCTTCTTTTAACAGAGCAGCAAAAATAATTACACAAATAACAATATTATAGCCTTACGCAGACGGTTTCATGAACTACAAACACAATATTGAAATATCCGCAACTAAAAACATGAAATTATTTGCAACATAACACCTTAACTCCAAAGTTGCCACAGACTTCTGCAACTTCCCTCTTTATGAGGTTACTTGTTGGCATTTTTGCCACATTAAATTTTTTGACAAAATTTTGCCCAAGTATGGAGCTTTAAATCGGCAAATCACACGCAGAAGCATTGGCATTTTCGCTGGCCCTAAAAGAGGATGATAAAGTGGACGAATTGATCTTTTGATGTCTCATTATTGCAGATCTTTTCGCAAGCTTTCCGGCGATATATTACAATAGGTGATCGGGTCAGCGGATCAAAAGTTATGGCCCCGAAAGCAAAGCCAACAAAAGTCCACTTCGGGCTTAAAAGAAAATTCTAAGGCATGAGGGGCACTTCACCCAGAACGCTGCCAAAGTTGCCACTTCGGGCTCTTTGGTCGCCGAACCTCCACTTCGGCCCCAAATCAGCGGACCTCCCCGTCCCGATGGTGAAAGAAGTTTAAGGCTGGCAGGTCACTTCGCCAGCAAAACAGGGTAAGATAAGAAGCTTCGCTGAACAAAAAGAAGGAAAGCGGCAGCTTCGCAAAGAAGGGACAGGAAAGCCTAAGTTCGAGCCCGAAAAATTTCTAAGGCATGGAAGGAGCTTCAGTCGCGAAGCTGCCAAAGCACCTACTTCAGGGAGAAAAGTTGCGAAGCTGCGGTTGTAAGTTGCCGGAATTTTTTAAGTCAGCGGGGTCACTTCGCTAGAATTTTAGCGAAGCATTCACTTCGGCCACAGTTTTAGCGAACCTCCAATTGGCAGAAAAATTTTTAAGGCAATAGGGGCACTTCGCCCAGAATTTGGCCGAAGTGAATGCTCATGTCGGCCGCAAAGCTCCATGTCGGCTCCGAACCTCATGTCGGCCGCGAAGTTCATGTCGGCCAAAATGTCTAAGTCGGCCAGAAAACAATAACTTCGCCAGCGAAGCTCAAGTCGGCCCCCGAAGTGCAATGTCGGCCGCGAAGCTCAAGTCGGCCCCCGAATCAGCGAAGCAATGTCGGCCAGCGAAACTCATGTCGGCCGCGAAGCTCCATGTCGGCTCCGAACCTCATGTCGACCGCGAAGTTCATGTTGGCCAAAATGTCTAAGTCGGCCAGAAAACAATAACTTCGCCAGCGAAGCTCAAGTCGGCCCCCGAAGTGCAATGTCGGCAGCTAAGCTCAAGTCGGCCTCCACTTCAGCGAAGCAATGTTGGCCGCGAAGCTCACGTCGGCCAGAATCCCAATGTCGGCCGCAAATCCCAACGTCGGCCAGAATCCCAACGTCGGCCGCGAATCCCAACGTCGACCAGAATCCCAACGTCGGCCAAAGTCGGCCAAGTCGGCCAAAAATCCAGCGAACTGCCAGTTCAAGCCAATTTCTCAACGAGGCTTCTCCGAAACCTTTTCTGATGACGGTGCTTCTCTCGAAAAGCACACATTCCAAGGCCGGGTATTTATCCAAGGCAATTGAGTGTTTCATAAATGCATTTTTTCTAGCCCGAAAGACCCGGTGCCCATTTGTAGCAATAGGATACAAGTTATTAGCCGCAGAGAAGGGCAAGGGCAACTTGTGCATCCACTCGAGCACCTCACCCCGGGGCAGCCCAGGACAGTTCAACGGCTCATAAATGCAGGTTTCTCCGATTGACGTGGCCATGGTAGCTTATTAGGGAAATAGATGTGAAACCTCAGTGGCATAAAAGGGCGAGCGCGCATTTTCCAGCTCCTAAGGGCGTACTTCCAAATCCGGCGCATTAATGGCTAAGAGGGTCGGGTCCTCTATAAAAACCCTAGCATTGTAATGAAAAAAGGGGGGGAACTTTTGCTAGAGAATTGTTGTATCTTGATTTCTGCAATAGATATTGAAGACTTTGAGCTCCATTTCTCTCATAAATGTTATCTTCTGTGTTGATTTCTGTTATTCTTTTTCTTCATTTGCATACTGTAATTCTGTGTTCTGGATTTAGGTGTGTAATGAGGGATTGAACCTTGGAATCATTCAGAGGGTTATGTAAGAGATTTAATATTGCGTTAAATTCTTTTTATGCTGCCTGTGGATAGTGGTTTTTGTCAAGTTCTTGTGTTTCCTAATTGTTGTAATTCTGAATTCTGGATTTAGGCATAGGAAGATACTTGAACCCTGGAACTATTCCAGAGGATACATAGGGGAGATAGCGCAGTGTTTATTTTAGTTTAGTTCTTCATATTTATTACTGATGTTTCAAGGTATTTGTTGATAATCGTGCTATTGGTTCTTTCCCACCAAAATTGTTCTCACTTCTTACCCTATCCCCTTTTATTTCTTTCCTACACTCTTGTCTTAAAAATACCAAGTAGTTTAGTTCAGGAGCCAGACTTTCTCCGGAGATTGGCTCGGGGGGCATCTCTTCCCCTCGGCCTTTCAATGTTGGTCCAGGTCTAGGGCGCGTATACTTCCCAAAATCCTTTCCTGTGGCAGATTTGTGACCAACAGTTACTATACTCAGTATACCTCCTGCAAGCACTCCACAGAGTACCAAATCCTTGGCTCCAGCTCTAGACTTTTGCAACGTTCTTCTGAGGTTATACCTAGTATACCTCCAACAAGCACTGCACAAAGTACCAATTTCTGGCTTCTATGCTCTTTTCCTTCTATTCTTCACTTGTCTCCCTTCTCCCTGTGTACATATTTATAGTCATAAAAGAAACACAAAACAAAAGGCACAAAAACCATGTGCCAAAATCTATGTTCTAAAACCATGTACAAAACCCATGGTCTAAAACCATGTGCAAAACCCATGGTTTGAAAACCATGTGCAAAACCCATGGTCTAAAAACCATGTGCCCCAAACCCATGGTTTGAAAACCATGTACCCCAAACCATGGTCTCAAACCATTATTCTTGTTTTTATTATTATTATATAAATTTTTATAACCACTCAGATGCTCCTGCATCACTCTATCTCAACCTCTTTCCTAAGTTGGCCTTCTACATTAAGCATTTCACGAGGATTAAGAATGGCATTATTACTTGTCCTAATTATGTCAATTGACTTCTAGCTCTCTCTCAATCCTTACTGTTAGCATGTTAGGGTTTATCCATTTTTGGGTAATCCTCAAGGCTGTAATTTAATGCCATACAGTTGTTCCACCTTTAAATATACAATAGATTCTTTACTCTAGTTTAGCTTATTTTCGTAGTACTTGTTGGTTACTACAGTGCAGTGTAATTTGTAAAAGATCTTTTCGATTAGTCCAATTGGCCTACTTTGGCCATTTGTGGACATTAATAGAATTATATTATCGTATCTTATCTATATCTTTTTGTAAATTCATGTAGTTATCTATTTTAGCTGTTAACTATGTTGCAGGAAAGTCTTATGGTGTATTCATTTCCCTGTTTTAGAAACTTGGAAACTCCTCAGAACTCCTAGAAAGTCCCAATCTTGACTTCCTACATTTTTAGGCATTTCTAAGAGAAGTTCTCAACGTTTCTGAGGGCATTTCCAATGTTCCTTGGCATTTTGAACCAAAAGAAAAGGCCAGGTTGTATGGGTTTGCATGAGGCCCACATGGGACACACATGACCCACTTTAACTCAAATCAAGTTAGTATAAAAAATACTCTAACATGAGGCAAAAAGTAACAAAATAAATCATACCTTGAAAACAATGATAAGCTGAGATCAATGAAAGCCAAAGAATCTAAAACAAGTGGCACACTCTTCAGTAACAATAAGGAATTGAAGCACATATGGGTTTCACACTCTTAGTGAAGAGAAACAGGTTGGGCTCCAAAAAAGGAAAAGATCTTAGTTTTTTCACATTCTGATCTTTGTTGATCCTAATAATCCTTTGTACTTCCATACATGCACCTAACCCTGAGGATGATGAAAATATTTCCTATGCACCTACTGTTAAAGCCACAAAAGTTGGCTCTTCTATAAATTTTGGTTTGAAGATTAAGAAGTAAGTTTGCAGTGTATTCTATGTAGTTGATTTTTGCACATGTATAGCCTTATATATAAAGGTTGACCTTTGATCATAAGCATTGTACTCTATATGAGATTTAATAAATAAGTGTGTATTCAATCCATTTGTTATGCTCTTCAATTCAATTTTGTGTAAAGGTTTTAAAAATTATCCATCTCTTATTTTTTTAATTAGGTGTTTCCTTTGTCATTTCTGCATTTTTTGAAGGGTTTGAGGACTTGTGTTTCCCAAGGCATTTCCATTTCAGATGCAATGTCCGATTCCAAGTTTCGTGCAACTCAGATTTTTAAGTTTTGCATGGAGGCCTTGATTTGTAAAGAATTGTATTGCTTGGCATGTTAAGGTGCAGCATCCCGATTCTAAGGAATGGAGAAAATACAGGTTGTGGAAGAGGCCTATTTTATTGTAATTTTCTAATTCCTAAATAAAAAATATTTATTTACCCAAAAAATTCAAAACTTTAGCCAGTTTACATAAACAATATTTGTAAACAAGGCAATGTGCAATTTCTATGAAGCTTTCCATTTTATTTATCTCAAGAAAAAGGATACTGCAACAGGAAACCAAAACAGCTATTTCCCAACAAAAGGTAAAAGGATAACAAAGCATTTCAAAAAAATCAGGACTCCTGACAAGGAACTTGCTTTTAAGGTAATAGATTTGACACATACAGAAGCAGACCAAATAAGGGGATGCTGCTTTAAAGTCATGCTGACACTGTGTGCTGAAATTGTGCAAGTATGGTGCTTCCACGCTAAACGCCCTGCCCATGTTGGTTCCATCTCATGAAGTATGGCTATCACAGGTTCTATATATCCTGTGCAAATATACAAAACAAGTAATGTCAAACACGTATATAACCATCCAACTGTTTGTTAATATCTATAAATAAAATTAGTGTTAGCCCAAAACATTTGTCAGCCAAAGCGAATATAATTTCAAACATAGGTCTCATGTTTCATAATAGATCTAGGTCATTATAGGGCTTCATCAGCTATTAAAGCACTCCACATGGAGCAAATATAGAAGCCACATTTCCTCTTAAGCTTTATTACTTGAAAGGAAGAGAAAAAGAAGAAAGAAGCAATTACAGATAACAACTTCTTTCTCTCCAAACCAAAATGAAGAACAATAACTCAAATATTGATACAGAGTAGAAGCAAAGTATGGTCGATGAAGTTGGAAGCGATTGGCAAGGTCGACTTGCCAGAGCATAAAGTGTTGAACAGAATAAAACGCTTCCATTAAATAAAGTACTTAAAGTGCTCCCAAACAAAAAGGGAAGCACAGAACACCACATACTAAATGGCATGGTTCAAGTGAGAATTGAAGTACCAAGACTCCAAAAGCATTCCAACAAGAAAACTGATTTAGGGACATCAGATTCCAAGCAATGCCAAAACATGCTTACAAAAAAACACATCAAGAACACCAATGAAAGTGGTGTTACGAAGTAGCCCAAAGTCTATCATCCAATCATATCATGGAGAAATAAAATCTTATTACAATGCATAAGCAAATAGGGGAAAACCCTTCTAATAAGAAGAAAGACATGGAAGTGATTTTGTTTTTCTTCATTGCTGCCTCGAAAGCTTTTATCGTCTTCCAACAACAATTTTTTACATGTCCATCTTCGACACAAAAGGTCCACTGAAGAGTCTCCTTCGATTTGCTACCTTTTCCTTTTTGATGCTTAGGATTGTGCTCTACAACCAATTCTTTGTTTATGGAACCTATGGTAGAAAGTACACCACTATGTAGGTGTTAGTTAATTATTACATTATTTACTATTGTTACACTTACACCTCACAGGAGGTTAGATCAGTTATCTTAATATGTAACAATATCTTGACACATTATAGTCTGTTACAGTTAAATCTGTTTCAAAGATCAGATTGTATGTAACTGATCTGCTATATTAAATATGTGAATTGAAGTAATGAAGTTGAATGGCTCTTTTTCTTGATCCAACATTTGGTATCAGAGCAACACGTCGCGAATGGGAAGCTCAAGTATATTAGGTGGAAGTCCAATAGTTTCACTTCCATCTTCCTTTCCCACCATCTTGCCTAGGTGTGGTGCCAGCAAGTCCCTGTGTGCGTCCACCATCGTGGTGTAGAGCTTCACGTACTCCTTCCTCACAATGCTCTTCTAATGGGAGTCTGTGTCACATAGGCACGAGTGAAAGGGATCGAACACCTCTAGATTCAACAATTGCGCCACACTCTCCAACTTGGCGGGGGCCATGCATAGCATTGTTTGAAAAGGAGGAGTTTTTCATTTGTGAAATAATTTCCTTATAAAAAAAGAGTGTTCTGAAATCCGACGAAGTCCCTTCTGCGGCAGATGATGACGTCACCGACACCTTAGGAAGGCTGAATTTCTACACGAAATTGAAGGAATTGAGGGTTGTTTGGACAAGAAGGAATCCATTGCAGATTGTCAACTTATGCTTTAGTGCTCTATGGTGAAGTTTTGCTGAAAATATTGAAATGGATTTTAGTAATTTCACAATGCGAATGGTATAGAATTGGTTTTTGTAAATTTCAGCGAGAAGCATTAAATAGTTGAATTGTACGTGATCTTGTGCCAGACTCTGATTTGAGTTGTGTACGAGTATGGTATTACATGGGACACATTTGTGGCCAAGTTTAATAATTTTATTCATGATACGATGAAGTAATAAACACATAAAGGCAACTAGCTGGTTTGGCATCAAGGCAACCTTGAAGACATTCAAGCTAGAGATCTTAGGTTCAACTCCCTGCTTTTAAGTTTTGCTTTAAAATTGCATTAAAAGAAGGGTTTAGAAGTAAACTTTCCCTTTTCCATGCATGAACCATTAAGTAGGGGATTTGGCAAGTTGAAACAAAGCATGAAGTTTTAAACTAGAAGTCAAGAGGTCAAAACCCACCAAGACCAAAAATTTCTTTTTACCCTAGGAAGAATTTATTTAATGTTGCAATTTCCCATAGTATTTGTGGCCAACTAAATGCAAAATTGACTCTAGCGAATATTTTGCAAAATGAACGCGGTGTAGTAATTTTTTTTAAGGTGCATTTTTGGCGGTGACTAGCACCTTAAAATTTTCAAATATTTGCTTTAAAATTTTCATACTTTGTATACCAATTATACACGTGCTTAAGCACACAAGCAACGTTTGGTATCAACGACACCTCTAGCTCGCCTTTACAAGTAAAGTTGTCGTGTTCAGATACTGTGTCTATAGCCTAATAAAGCTGCTATAATGATGTTTGGGCATCGACCCTTAAATCATTGAAGAGATATAAGGTCATCTTTTCTTGATATTTTCACTCCATTCTACCCTATTCATCACTATCGCTAGACATAAACCCTGATTTTGAGAAATTCCGAATATATAGGGAAGTTACGCACACGTACAAGGATTTCTCTTTAAGTAGGTGTCATTGCTAGGGCAAATCCCTTTCCGTACTGTTTTGGTACCTTGTATTGTTCTCTTTCACGTACTTTAAGGTCTCTCTCATGTACAACCGCGTAAATCAAGAGGACTAGCTTCTTCCACATATTGACAGGTATATAGGAAGGTTTTGAAAGGGGGACCAAAGGGAGTCATATTGAAAGGCACTTGCAAGTGTCAAATTTGAATTGTTTCACAACTCTCTTTGTGTACCAAAGATGTTAGGTAATTATTACATTATTTAATATTGTTACAACTCACGCGAGGTTAGATCAGTTATCTTAAAGTGTAACAATATATAAATCTATTACCGTGTGTGACAGCTTGATCCATTTCAAAGATTAGGTTGTATGTAACTGATCTGCTATATTAAATATGCGATACTGAAGTAATGAAGTTGAATGGTTCTTTTGCTCGATCCAACAATAGGTGCTTATCCTACTCACATGTTAAAGTATTCATAATAAGGATATAACACTAGAGTTGTATAAGCATCATGTGAAGCATCTTTAGTACAGTAAATGGCAGAAACAAATACAAAGAAAGGTCCTCTCAATTTGGAGAGAATAAGAAAGATCAATTGACTATCAATCTTGTCAGATGCATGAGCAAAGAGGGAAAAGCCATTTTAAGGAGGAAATCTTGATTTTGCTTTTCTTCGTTGCTATCTCCAAGCTTTTATCCTCTTCCAACAAATATTTTCTACATGTCCATGTTAGCCACAAAAGGTGGAATAAAAAGTTTGCTTAGAGTTGTTACCTTTTCCTTTCTAATGCTTAGGATTGTGCTTTAAAACCAATGCTATGTTTATCAAACCTGTGATGGAAAGTACACCACTATATATATGCTTATCCTCCTCATATATCAAGGGCTCATAAAAAGCATCAAAATTTATATCTATATAAGCATCACCTTAAGCATCTTTAGAGGCGTAAAGCTAGAAACAAATACAAAAGAAGAAAAGGTCCTCTTAATTTAGGGAGAATAAGTAAGATCAATCACCCATTTGTCTTGGTGATTGCACAATGACTAGGCTGAAGTCGCAATTTGCTTCAATTTGGAGATGTAATCCTCAATCAAAGGAAAATCGCTTGAACCAAGACTCATGAGCTGAATATCCAACTTTTGTGCACGGATTGTGTTTTGTTTACCTAAGATATCTTCAAACTTCTTCCATGCTTCATGTGGAGTGTTGATTCACAATGAAATTTGAGATCAATTGAGACAGGCATGCTTATTACACCTTGTGCTTTACCAGATATTGAGCCACTTTGACTGCTTTGCATCCTCCTATGGTTCAGTTTTAATACCATAGTGCTTCAGTATAGTCCTTAACTTCATAGTAGGTCCTCAATTTAGGATTTCCAAAAGAAGTATTTGGTGCTTGTTAACCAGACATCATAGGTCATGGTAACCTTTGAGGCCATATTTCTCTTGAAATTATGACAAAGACATCGAAACTTATGACTTATCAACTATAAATAACTTAAAGACTTGACTTTGGAATATTTTTAATACGTTGACACTTATACACGGCAATAAATGAGGGTATCTGAAAAGATTAATACTCATGATGGCTTTAAACACAATTTTTGGCCCTATAGATGTGTCTAAAATTAAGGTTACAACTATAGAACGAGTGATTGTATGAAGATTTTGACCACCAAATAGAAAAGATAAACCAATTTGAAGTTTTTTAGCTGCAACCAAGCCAAAAATCAATGTTAAAGAGAGCAATTCGGATTTGCCAAATGACTTTCAAGGATTAAAATCAATCACTAGCTTTCACAGAAAAAATCTAGTAGTATTCATTGAAAAGCTTTGTGAGTCTACTTTCTAATGGTGTTGTAATCATAAAAAAATATGCCAATCTGAAAAAAATGAATTACAAAATGTCTTCAGAGGTAGGCCTAGTCCTAAACAGTGTAGCTAGGTTCGCGCACGCACTTGGCTGGGTGCGCGAACCCGTACCCACATCCGCACCGGGTTCGCGGGTTCACGAACGAGTACGGTTGGGCCGAACCCCAGCTGAACCCTGTCAATCAGGGTTCACCTTTGACCGAACCCTGTCAGTCAGGGTTCACCCCGCCGAACCCAACCCAGTTTGGGCATTAACATAGGAAAAAAAACGTTTTTTTTTTTTATTAGTTTTTTTAAGGTGGGCCTAGCCACACCCAATGTACATATGGATTTATCCATTCAGCGAGAAGAGGTCAATTAGAGGCGGGTAGGGCAGAGAACCTCGTGTATGTCCATGACTCCATAGCACTCTTCGACTCATGTCTCGTAGGGACAAGGGTTATACAGAGGGGCCTTTTGCACGTTGAGATGCAGTTCCTGATGACACCAGAGATGACAGTAGGTGTGATGGCTTTTCAGATCTACCACAACCAGATCCACAGAAGGAGGGCCTAGAAGATGATGATGAGGAATATGATGAATGAGAGTCAAATATCAGATATTTGATGTTATGTCCACTACTATATAGTATATTGTTATCTCTTGACTCTTTATGACTTGACATCCTGTCATTTTTTTACATGAATATGAAATATCATATATCAATATGCTTTTATGATGTCATATTTAAATATTTATTATTTTGCAATGTGTATGAATGATTTATTTTATTTCACAATTTATTTGATTATTTCGCAATGTGCATATTTATTTTAATTTTTTATTTTTTTGATTAAAAATACATACATATATTATATTTATATATATATATATATATATATATATATATTAAAAACTAGCCGCACCCGCACCCGCACCCGACGAACCCTATTTTTGACAGGGGCCGCACCCGCACCCGCACCCGCACCCGTGATTCCCGCCGCACCCGCACCCCCGCACCTGGTAACCTTGGTCCTAAATTTCAAAAGAAATTTAGTTTTGATGCTTGCACACCCATGTGACCATGACTGGACTTCAAAATTTTGCATGACCAATGTTCATGGGCATAAAAATGAATAAAAGAAAAAACCCTCAAATAGAATATACAGCCAGTCACATATTGGCTATGTTTCTCTCTTATACAAATATCAATAAATCTGAGTGCAACTTCCTGGGCAGTGAATATGCACCACAAAATAGATATATTTGCATAAGACAAACACCCTCTGCTTGTTCATGCAGATTTTGACATTTTGTGGGTGTGAAAAGTATTCTCCAATCTAATATCCACACCAAGCCAATATTACATCACCATGTTCTGATCTTACAATTCCAAATCCAACACCAAGCATATTATGATCCAACTGAGATAGACAGAACTTCCTACAAAAGACTGGAGATAGAGGAACACCCTTGAATTGCTTGTTTGGGAGTCATAGCTGATATTTTTAGGCCATAGATATGGGATTGATAAGAAAAATGTTGATTTTCAGCTCATGCTACTCGGAGTAAGAATATAGGAACCAATATGCTAATCACAGCTCTAGCTGCACTGTTTGCACAAATGGAGAAAGAATTATAAGCTAGATTTTTGTTGCTGTGATACCATGTGAGGATTTTAGATCCTTTTATAAAATGACATAAGATGGAACAACATAGATCTAACCCTAACCCAAAGAAATGCTTCTCATAACCAAAACATATAAACAATGAAAACTTGGTACTCCAGAACGATAATACAAGTATGGAAAGCAAAGTCTGACCTATATAACAAATCAAACACTAGGCCATGATTACCAGAAAGCAAGGTTACCAGGTGCGCGGTTGCGGGTGGGGGTGCAGGTGCGGCAGGAATCGCGGGTGTGGGAGCGGCCCCCGCCAAAAACAGGGTTCGCCAGGTGCAGGTGCGGCTGTTTTTTAATATATATATATATATATATATATATATATATATATATATATATATGTATGTGTATTTTTATCGAAAAAAATTAAAAAAAAAATAAATCATACACATTGCGAAATAATTAAATAAATCATACACATTGTGAAATAAAATAAATCATACACATTGCAAAATATTTAAATATGGCATTATAAAAGCATATATGATATTCATGTACAAAGATGACAGGGTGTCAGTCATAAAGAGATAACAAAAAAGGGTTTATAGAAAAAGAGTGGACTCCAATGAATTGGAGTCCACTTCATAATTTATTATAAAAACAATTTAAAAACTTTTTGGCCCGTATGGCCTGTCCGAACCCCACAACCCGTCAAGATTTGGCCCAGCCGAACCCGTACCCACACCAAAAACGTTTTTGTTTTAATTTTTATGCCCAAAATGGGCTGGGTGCGGCTGGCCAAACCCCACAGCCCGTCGACGTTCGGCCCAACCCAACACGACCCTGCACCTAGCACAGGTGCGGGTACGGGTACACACACCAGACCTGCCAGGTGCGCAAACCCTGTTATCTTGCCATGAAGACTTTGTGCACTTGAATAACAAAGTGCATAACAAACCTTTCCATGTTAAGCTTAAGTAATTCTTGGCTTATGGCTAGACAACAAACAGATTACAACCATACAGAATGATCTTCAAATCTAAAGTTAAACAGCCTAATTACAAAGATAATTAATTGGTCGTTGTAATAAACCCCAAAGTTGGAGTTGCAGAAAATAACAAAGCACTCCATGACATGACATGAAGATAGAATCCATAGAATTAAAAATCTTAACACATTCAACTGATGTTTCTTGTCATTAGTTGAGCCAATTGATATGCGAGACCAGAAAAGTTCTCACTGAATTGCCAATACCATTCGACCTGTTTAAAAAAGGGTCTAAACATTAAATTTCATCTCATACATATTTTGGATATTTTAGTACAGATTGTAGGATTCACATAAGCCATTTGCCTTCTTTTACTGGGGCCCAACTGGTCTGATACCTGCCCAAGCTTCCTTTTTGTTGATTTCAACCTCCTGCTGAATGATGTTGATGATCTCCTCCTACTTATCTAATGATTCAAGTTTAGCTCATTTACCTATACTAGGTTTATATACGTCGTCTCATTCCAAATATTTCTTTTCATCACTCATTTTGGTACCTTAACTTAGCAAAACACAAAGAACGTTTATTTCAGGTATCTCAAAATTAAGGAAAAAGTCCCAGTAAATTTGCGATTTCATAGATTGATTCCACCAAATTCCACTGACCAAATGTTGTAAACCCATATAATATATGAGCAATAAGTATTGGAATAACTATGGAACTACTTAGTTTTAGGTCTATTTATAATACTTCGTATTCAATTTTTCTAACCACTTCTTTTGTCCACTCCTTAGTGGACATACCTTTCAGTCCCCTAAATTCTTTGAATTTTCAGCTTTGCAGAGCTTGAATTCCACAATTCACTTCAAAATGTGGCTTCTTACATTCCTTAGCAAACTAACTACATATGCTATTTCTTACTCCACAAATATCAAGTCATGTGTCCCTTCTGATAACTCACAAGCACACTCAACAACCACACACTTCCCTTTCTTCTGTACCAGTATTCAAAAATGTTGGAGAGCATTTCCAAATAACTTTCTAGAATTATTGCTTTGATTGTAATTCTCTCTGTCAATCAGTTCACAAATGTAAAGATTCTAAAGAATAGAGGAGCACAAAAAGAACAAGGATTGTATTGAACAGAGAAGCACAACAAGGAACAAAAAAAGTGTCAAACATGAGAGTGCAAAAATAAATAGAGAAGGATCCCCCATGTTGTCATTATAACCAAAGCCACAGCTAAAGGGATTTCGTAATATCTTGCGACTAATGCCCAATTTGTGTTTAAATCTAATTGTTAAATGTTCACAGTAGTAATAAGGGCTTCTTGTTTTCTATCTGGAGTTTTATTCTCGGAGAGAATTTCGTTGTATCAAATATGGGCTGATGCTGTTGTTAGTGAAGTTGTTATGAGTTGTTCATAGAGCTTGTTTTCCATATTCAAACCTTAAGATATCAGAACCTCTTTCTTTTGCCAGTTTTGTTTGCAGGTTGAATATCCTAGAGCACACAAGGAATTGGACTCGTTTAATGAATTACATGTGAGCAATATCAAATCCAAACCCTATGACAATGTCTTTCATGTTGTTTAGCACTTCTGAGCTCACCTCTCTTTCCCTAATAGCCATCCTCTAGCTGGGACCACAACCATCTCCTTCATATGATGTAATTTCAACAAAGCAAGGAATCCCAATCCTAGATATAAGGCATAAAACTACACTGTAGGGGAAAAAAAAAAGTAAAAAACTATTGTACAACAGAAAAGTACAAAAATGACTATGGAAAAGAAGAAAGCAAGGATTAAGTTGAAGAGATAGCAATATTCAAAAATCAAACAAGAATCTAAATAGATATCCATAGGAAGATAAGACCATTGCCAAATCACTTCATGAATATCAGACAGCTATGATGACATAAGAGAAACAATAAAAACACCGGTTTCAACTGCACCACTCAATCCCAAAGCTAAATACTATTTTGGGATTGAAATAGCAATACAATATGCTTGCAATCAAGGATTTAATGTCCATATCACACCTGTACAACTTCAAATATTCAATGCTCATATTCGATATGTTTGTGTTTCCTGATCATTAAAAGGGTGCATATCATGATAAAATCTGTCCTTCCCTTGCCAATTAGACTTGACATCTTTTTAGTCATTACAAGAGAGAGAAACAAAAGCAATGTAACTTGACCTTCAAAAATATTAGCAGTGATTTCATTGCCTTTAAGTTGCAGGTTAGCATGTACTTGCCATGTATAAATGTGAAGTCCTTCACATGCTTGATATCCAAATCACCCAGGCCAACAACATATGATGATTCAATATGCACAGAAACAGTGCCACCAGTTCCACTAGATTCATCATCTCCAACGAGTCCATAGCCAGCCTGCTGTGTGAAGAGCAGGATTAGACATTTAAATATTCAAATTAAGTAATAAAAGTTTTAAATTTTAACAAATTACTAAACCTCCAAAGCCAAAACCAAGGTAAAAATACCAAATTATGCCAGTAACATCAATGCAGAAAACCTAGACAACTGATTATTGGAACTGGACAGCGACTTCTCCTGTCAAACCATACGCTGGTCCTTGGAACATACCCTTCTTAAAATGGCATTACCAAGCCCTAAACACTGGGATAGTTTTTATGAGCAGCAATCACAGTAAAATCCCCATCTTAGTGTAGGAAGAATCCAATGAGGTCATGAAAGAAAATAAAATAAAATTCCCAAAGTACACATTAGCAAACAAATAATTCCCAAACTATCAGGATGTTTAAACTTTAAATAAACCAAATAAAGCAAGGTTCCACGAGCCCGGGGGACGGGGACGGTGGGGGATGGCAGGCGGATTTTAGGGGACGGCTGGGGGGGACGGCTAGTATAATACTATAAAAATTGAAATTTTTTAGAAATTTAGAATAATCTACACATTCAGAATTCTACACCCAACAAAAATGATATTTCATATTACTAATCAATTATGTAAGTGCAGCCATTCATATTCAGATTAGTTACTAACACATAAGTGCAGCCATAATTGAGTCATTTAACATTTTCATATTCATATTAGTTACTAATTTGCAGCCATTTAATTGTTTCAAGTTCAACAACTATAACTTGAAGGTTCAGCCAAGGATATCAAGTGCAAACAATGTTCAAACAGTCATCATTTTAAGTAATAACAGTCATCATTTTTTCAGCCACCAATGTTCAAACAAAGACTGTCATTTTTAAAAAATTTCAGTCACTAACTGTTCAAATTTTCAGTCACTATACCAAAAGAATTGGTATTGTTTAAATAAACCTCCTTTTAGTCTTGTAATGATGGCATTATAGCATAATTCCAAAGACCCTTACCATAGGTCCTTGGGGATTAGACCCCACAAGTGAATTAGTTTAGTGTTGGCTTTGGTGGGGAAATTTTGTAAGCCTGAAAGTTTGATTTTAAGTAAGGGGCAAGAACCAAATTAGGGCTAACCTTATACAAATCAATATAAAGCAACTCTTTTCTTGCACGCCTTCATATTGGAACCCTAAGTTTTGGTGAAAGAGAGAGTGGAGGTCTGAACCATCACTGCAAACTAGCAAGAGGATGCAATGGCACTGCCTCATGGAAGCCATGCCCTAATCAAACCTCTGATTTTGCTGACTTCTTGCAAAACCCATTTGTGGATTCTGATTGAAATGAGAGGGGTACATGGAATGAGATGGATTTGGTGCTGGAAATGCACCATTTTTGGTCTTATAACAGTAAACCCTCGGAGGTTTGGGACACCGGCAAAAAAAAGGAGGAAGCGAGACAGTGAATAGAGAAAGCTTGTGCAAATTTTGCCAAGAACATCTAGGGTTTTGTTGCAAATAGAACCAGGTACTATCCTTGGTTAAATTATTTGTTTACCATTCATGTTGAGATGGAAAAAACCTGTGTAGAAAGAGTTTTTCATGCTGCTGTGGAAATAAGTGAAGTCTTCTATTTTCACTCCTTGTTTTGTTAGGTTTAGGGTTTGATGGGGGTGAGACTCAAAATGGGTCCCACCCCTTACCTTTTTTTAAGTTAAATTTTTTTTTTTTCCCCCTTGGGTGAGGACGCCCAGCCGTGGGGGACGGCTGTTGGGCCCCATGGGGGACGCTCAGATCGTCCCCGGGGACAGCCAGACGGCTGGGCGTCCCCAAGGACGCCCCAAAAAGGGGGACGTCCCGAGGACGGGAGGCCACAGGCCTCAGCCGTCCCGGGGACGTTTCCCCCCGTCCCCCAGCCGTGGGGGACGGCTGTTGGGCCCCATGGGGGACGCTCAGATCGTCCCCGGGGACAGCCAGACGGCTGGGCGTCCCCAAGGACGCCCGAAAAAGGGGGACGTCCCGAGGACGGGAGACCACAGGCCTCAGCCGTCCCGGGGACGTTTCCCAGCCGTCCCCCAAAAAGCGGGACGGGGGGAAACGTCCCCCTTGTCGTCACCCCATGCTGGGGGACACGGGAAACGGGGGACGCGTCCCCATGGAACACTGAAATAAAGTAACCACTCTTCTTTCTCCTGAAATAGCTAACAAATCACAAAAACAAATACTCGTATACATAAGTAGCAATAGTAAATTTTTTGAACATCTGCAAGACCATATAGGCTATATGAGACAACCCTCATAGAGGGCATTGTTTACCCAATATATGGCTATCCAACTATACTCCGCTTACCAAAGTATGGTGTACAACCTTACCCCTGCAAGATTCGAACCTTGGATCTCTATTCAGAGTTCCAAAGTCTCCACCATTAGGCCTACTCAAGTTGTACAGATACTGTGTTTATCACATGTTTATCCAACCAAACTCTATTTATCAAAGCATGGCACACAACCCTACCCCGTTGAATTTGAGGCTTGGACCTCTTATTTGGAGTTCCAAAGTCTTAACCGTTAGGAGAGCATATTGAGATGGTTAACATGACAACCTAGCATGATGCATACCATAAAGCAATAGCTAAAGCAAAAGACTAATAAGTTGAAACCTTTCGATACAACCAGAAACTCCAAAGAAATTAAGCCCCACTGTGTTACACAAATAGTAACATACAACAAACTAACCTAACAGTTCTCGGTCCATAGTAGAAAGATGTCTAAATTATTTTGCATTAATTATGACAGAATTAAGCATAACCCAATAGAATGTTGGAAGTAATGTAATGATCATCAACAAGTGTATTAGCCACGAAAGTCAGATGTTTTAATAAATATCTTAAGTTGTAACAGATAACATCCTATTTAAGCAGGTTCTTAGTTCAAGTCATACAGCATTGGATCAGCATCCCTCTAATAGCCATCCCCAGATGGGCATGTAGTATGGTGAGACATTGACAGAAATTTTTTCTGACCAAAAAGCAACATAAACTACATACAAAGCTTATAATAAACAGTAAACCATTCATATGAATAGGACAATCGTTGATCAGGCATACCATATGTAAACTTAATACTTCTCTTTGTACTTGTTCATAATGAACACCATCTCCAGAATGCATACACAAGAAATCTCGCTTAATAGATATCAAAGGATGAAGATACAGCATGGCTAAAAAGAGTGTGTGTGTTTTATAAATGATGTATAAATTACATAGCTACTAGTTATATGGTTGACCACAATTCCATTTGTTTCAATCCTTGATTTATTTATACCATAAAAAAATGTCTTATTTCATTCCTGCATCTACATCCCTCTAAGAAATGTACACATCCCTGCTGACAGGCTCAACAACTGTTAAGAAACTTTACTCTGATAAAATAAAAGCATCCACAAATATGCTGAATAATAAATAAATCAACCACAAAGAATATACTCCACACAAAAGACAAAATATGTAAATACCCTTCAGGTAGGGCAACACCAATGTTATTCCTTAAGGAAGGAACCACTTCACAATATCTCTCCTACGCGCGAGGGGGATTTCTGTTGCGAGCGAGGGGGATTTCTGCTGCGCTCGAGGGGGATTTCTGCTGCGAGCGAGGGGGATTTCTGCTGCGCTCAAGGGGGATTTCTGCTGTGCTCGAGAGGGGATTTCTTGGTGTTCGTGTGTTATGGGGATACTTGATGAAGGAGGAATGGAGGAAACACGGGCTTCTCCTCTTAAATCTATCCAACGCTTTCACACAACAGTTTCATACCAGCGTTTGTCTAAACAGATTAATTCTCTCCAGAAACAGCTAGACACACAAGCTAGTATTATACTCTCCTTGCAAGACCAAGTGAAAGACGGCAGCCGCATTATCGCAGATATCCAAATTAAACTTCAAGATCAGCAAGCTATCATTACTCAATTGCAGATTGCACATACCGAACAACCTCCTCAAATACACTCTGAAATCTTAAAAATTCGAGATGAACAGGTTGTTCTTCTTGCTGAGCAGGAACGTCTCAAAGAAGCATCAACTGCATAAAGCCAAAAATTAGCTGACCAACAATCTTGGGTTCAGGTTGTAGCCGGAAAGAAGAACCCCCCTCCCATAGTTGAGTTGGCTGTCCAAGCCAAATTTGAAGAAGAAAGAATCCGTAATACGAAAGCGCTAAATCTTAGGGAAAGAAGAACCCCCCTCCCATAGTTGAGTTGGCTGTCCAAACCCTTGCCTAACAAATGATTCCATCGGCACGGAAAGGGGGTGGTATATAAGCTAGCTATAGCTTGCTGAAACTGCAATGGTATGATGTGGTCTGCCCCAAGGTCCGTTCTTGATGTGATTGGTAGACACGACATCATTCTTATTTCTGAGACGCACGAGAGTCCCGAGCGAGCCCTTCCAGTTATCGGATCAGGTGGTCCAATTGTCGGCAACTCACTCGACGCTCTGGAGGGGTTAGAGGATCAGGAGGTGTTGCTACTCTTATCAAGGATAAGCTCCAGGGTTCGGTTTCCTTGGTTTCAACTGACCCCCACTCCAGGTTTTTATGGATTAAAATCCTTCGTCACCCACCTCTTTGGGATATCTACATTGCCACCTGTTACTTTCCCCCCAATACGTCCAATTTTGCTATTCACACGGACGGGGACCCTTTCCAGGATCTCTATGAGGACATTACTAGATACTCGGCTTCAGGGGAGATACTTTTGTTGGGAGATTTCAATGCTCGGACCGGACCTATGCAGGTTTCTCTTCATGACCTCACAACCGATGAGATGCAGGCTCGGGAATTGGATCTTGACGACCTTGGTTTTGCTCGAACCTCCAACGACACACAGGTGACTTCTTATGGTAAGCATCTTATTGAGTTGGGTGAATCCAACAGGCTAGTTCTTCTCAATGGTATATCTTGTTTTCCAGATTCTAGTGGATTTACTTACTTTCCTCATAGTGGTGGAGCCAGTGTCGTCGACTATGCTATTTCCTCTACCACCCTCATTCCATTCATTTCCCGATTCAACGTCTCTGATCACCCTCCTCCCCTTACCGATCATTCAGTTCTTTCTCTTACGGTATCCACTGTTTCCCTTCCAGTTACTCCTCCCCCTCCCCCTCCTCCCTCCCCTTCAGGCCCTCGAGTCACTATAGACTTTGACTATTATTATTCCTTTACCTACATGGACCGGTTGCATCATGTTCTCCCCAAGGTGTCTTCTCTTTCCGATGTTTCCGATCGTTCTGCTTGCTTGGTCCAAACTATTTGGAAGGCTGCTTTGGAATCATACCCCCACACTATTCGTCCTCCCCCTCGTCCTCGTCCCCTTGGTCATTGCCCCATGAACATCTGGTATGATGAGGAATGTAAGTCTGCCCACCAAAGGTTGAAATATGCCATTCGAAATCCTTCCCAGCCCCATGCCATTTCTCACAAAGACTATAGGATGCTTCTTCGAAAGAAGAAGCGTCTCTTCCTCTCTCGGCATCGACTTGATCTTATCCACTCCCTTCAAAAATCTCCTAAATCCTTCTGGCGCCTTATCCTCCCCCATGATCGGATTACTCATGGGATCGATCTTTCCTCTTGGACCATCCATGCCTCTCTTCCCTTTATACCATCCCAAATCAGCCTCGTATTTCTGTTCCCTCCCCCCCCTCTTCGTGCCACCTCTTTTCTACTGGTCTTGTCAAGCAGGCTATCTGGAAACTCTATACAAGCAAAGCAACAGATTTGGATGGGTTACAGGCAGAATTTTTGAAGCATGGTATTGACCCTCTTGTTGGGCCCCTTGCTGATCTCTTTAATCTTGCTGTTTGTTCTGGGTTTCCTGAGTCCTGGACTCAACATATCATTCACCCCATTCATAAGGCAGGTGATCCCCATGAACCCAATAACTACAGGACTATCATGATTGGGCATATCTTTGCCAAGCTCTATGCCACAGCATTGGATGTGCTTCTCTCTCGAAGGTTGGAGGAGGGGGGTTTCAGGGCTCTTGGCCAAGCTGGTTTTCGGCAAGATCATCAGACCATAGATCACATTCTAGTCCTCAGAGCTATTATTGAGGAGGCGCGTTCCAAGTCCTCGAAGGTTTATTGTTGCTTTGTAGACTTCAAGAAAGCTTTCGACACGGTGCCTCGACATTTACTTCTTGAGAGGCTTCGATCAATTGGCATCTCTGGGCAGCTTTTGACAACGGTTACACGGTTATATGAGACTGTGAAAGGTCGGTTTCGCTCCCCTCAAGGGCTTTCAGCCAATATTCTTAGCACCATAGGAGTGAAACAGGGATGCCCCCTTTCGCCGACACTTTTTGGGATCTTTATCGACGAGCTTGAGACTTTTATCAGGGAGAACGCTCACCCAGAGGATGGTTGCCTTCTTCACCATGTGTTGATTTCTATTCTCCTCTTTGCTGATGATGTTGTTCTTTTGGCCTCATCCCCTGAGGGGCTTCAGCGTCATCTGGACACACTTGCCGCCTTTTGTGACTCGAGACAGTTGACGGTGAATCTTTCTAAGACCAAGGTTATGGTATTCAATACTACCAAAGAGGCTCTATCCCATCTCCACTTCCTTTTCCAGGGCCAGGAGGTCGAAATCACCACCTCTTATGTGTATTTGGGGGTTCTTTTCACTGGTCCCACTTTTGGTATGAAACCCGCCGCCCATGTCCGGGTGTGTAAGGGGTATGCAGCTTTGTCTTTGCTAGAGAGGAATTGCTTCAAAGCACATTTTCAGGATATACCTGTGAAGATGAGGATCTTTGACGCTTTGGTCAAGCCAACTATTACTTATGGGTCAGTGGTTTGGGGCCCTAGTCTTGGCCCGACTGAGTGGTCACGGGTTGAACGAGTGCATACACTCTTTCTTCGACGATTCATTCGTTGCAAGGGAACAATCCCTCGTTCTATTATTCTGGCAGAGTTTGGGGCTTCTCCTCTCCAGCTTGAGATTATCTTCCTGATTATCGGTTATCTTCACAGGATCCGTACTTTCGGAGATACCCCTGAGGGTTGCAGGCGGTACCCTTACCTCGCCCTTCGCTCCTCGATGGAACTCTCTCCGAGTTCTCGAGGAGGCCGAAGGAGCTGGTATTTTCAGGTTTCTACTCTCCTGGCCAGCATTCAGATACAGATAGACAGGCTGCCCCCTTATTCTTTGGGGGTTCTCCCCCCCTCTCGGCTTACTAAGGAGAAGATGCTCCACGAGATTCGGAAGGATGTTAGTCTCCAATACACCAAATGCACATGGATCTCTCCTGTTGCCCCTCTTTCCCCCAAGCTGTCTTTCTACCATGAGCACTTCTTACAGATACAGGAGGGCAGAATAGTTCCTCCACAATACCTTCAGCAGCACACAATGCATAGTCTTCGGATCACTATTGGGCAACTCAGGGTGTGTTCTCACCAACTCTGGATTGAGTCGAATCACCATCTTCCGATGGAGGAGCGGATTTGCTTGTTTTGCTCCTTGGGTGAAGTTGAGACCCCGCATCACTTCATTTTTTGTTGTCCCATTTATTATGAGATCCGGGGTAGGTTCCATTGCCTTTTCAGGGACAACTCTCGATGTGTTTCTACCTTCTTCAGATACTCCGGACCAGCGTTGTCTCGCACTCTTTCTTAGGGAGATAACTCAGCTTCGACGACATAAAAGTTCTCCAAATGGATCTCACCCTCCTCAACATCGGCTCATCACAACATACTTCACCAACTCCGACGGACCAAGTGACTTCGACCGGAAACGCCCCACACCATCCAAGCTTTGAACGTAGCGTGGTCACTAGACAGCGCACCAACAGCTTTGTCAGGATTCCGAACTAGCAATGGGCAGAGACATATCATGGACTTCTTCAGCTCCGGTACTTCGGCCTCGACCGTTAGGAGAGATTAGTTTTTGGGGATTCTCGGAGCTTGTCCCTCCCGGGTCTGCTCCCTCCCCCTCCTTCTCTCTCTCCGTTCTTCTTGGCATGCACTTCTCTCTCGTTGGACTGCAGCCCTCCCCCCCTCTCCCTTCTCCCTTTTCTTTTCTTTTCCCTTTCTTTGGCCCGTTTGTCGGGTTTGATCTTGTATTTTTCTTAGTTCTTTTCTTTGTTGGGCTTTTTAGCCTGCTAGCTGGCAGTCATTATTGTACTTCTTATAGTCCCTTGGGTCTTATTTTGGCCCACCGCGGACATTAATAATATTTCATTTCATTTCATTTCTCAAGCTGAGAGCCACTCCACAAGCAAAGACTGTACAATGATTAATTGGATTGGATTTGACACTTTACAATTACCAGGTCCCTTCTTTATGTAGTCATCCTTCAGTGCTATTTTGGGAAAGGCATAACCCTATCCTTATCTCACTCATTATTATAATATAATTTCCTAGAAATAGACCTTAGGTTATTTTTAGCCCATGCTATTTACATAATACAATTGGGTTATTTATGGCTCATGCCAACTATACACTATAGTTGGGTTATTATAGCTCATGCCAACTATACAATAAAATATTATATTATTAGGTACCTATCCCTAGGTACCCTAGCAACAACTAGATGAAGAGAGATAAGGAGTTAGTAACTTTGTAGCTTTGACCAAGGTAAAAGTTGGGACAGCCTCAACATCTGTAAGAACTTAATATGATGGATGCCTGCTACAGGAAAATGTTGCAGCATTACAAGATCATATGTTTCTTTCTAGCTCCTTTGTCTTCTTTTTCAAATCCACTTTCACATTTACATAATCTTGCATCCATTGCAACCCCTCCAATACAAAGCAGACATGGTCTTAAGAAATCCTATGTGTTCCAGCAATATACGTGCCTCCTCCTTCTGAATAGTAAGTTTGGCCTCTAACAGCTGTTGCCGACAAACTTTTTAGCAAGCTAATAGAAAAGTTGAGCTGTGCTATAATGGTGCTGAGTCTCCACAAACAGAACATGTAAAGAATCACTGGCTGGTTGCTTAATAGGGCCCAGAATGTTTCTTGTTGGAAAACTACTATCAATCTATTTAAATATAATCTCCAAAGAAGCATCTACTTTTTACTTCTCACAAAAATGCTTCTATTTCATTCCAGACAAAATCATGCATGTGCTTCACTATCTGTCTCAACCCCTGTGCATTCTTGTCACACTGCATAGTCAACTTCTTCCTTTGGTTAAGAATTATCTAACTGAAGCTCTACCAACTACATATGTAACTCTCTCAATTGATTATATGAAAACTGTTTCCATATCCATCTTACAAAATGCAAAAGTATGGCCTTCACTACTAGTCCAATCTCCCTCATAACAATCTATAGCAAGGTGGTACTGACCTTAGTTACCAGGTTCAGTTGAACCTAGTTTAGTCCAGAGAGAACCAGTGCGAGTTGGTTTGAACCTTAGTTAACATTTGTGTTCTACTAAAGAAAATTTCAATTTTTTTAAAATTGAAAGATAGGGTAAAAAATGATGATAGCCAGATCCCTTTACTCCTCAAAACACATTCACATCCATTGAACTCATTCACTGCCAAGAGAACTACAGCTTCATTGCACTAAACCACCACGACTACCATGGATTTACATTCATATATGATTGTGTTCTAAGCTGAAAACAACAGTTCAACTATATATATTGCAACCATTGTAAATTTACCAACAGTTGGACATATAACAGAGGCAGAAGTAGTGTGAAACATGGGACATTTCAGCTTTCAGGGATCTGCAACTGTTTTGAAATTACAATTTAATGGTATTTTTTGAAACCCTGAAATCCCTATCTATGACAATTTTGTGTATTTTATGCACATACCTAAGTTGCATGGAAGCAGATCAGTATCTGATATGAAAATGACAACTTTTTCAACACACCCTAATACGCTTAAGGCTGGATACACCATTATAAAGTAGTTCTTTTTTAACATCCACGAGACCATAGGCTATATGAGACAACCCTCATAGAGGATGTTGTTTACCCAATATATGGTTATCCAACCATACACGGGTTACCGAAGCATACCCCCTAGAGGACCTTGCACCTCTATTTAGAGTTCCAAAGTCTCCACCGCTAGGCCCACTCAATTTAACACATAAATGTTTACACAAATATAAGCATTAAATGAGATATTTTCATTAATTAAAAAGACTCATTGTTTTTAAAATTTTAAATTTCTTTTTTAAAAATTGTGTAATCTTCTTTTAATCTCATGTCATCCACACAACACTAGATATGCCCAGGCCATTTTTGGATATATTAGATATGGACCAAATAGGGGCATATATTCGGATACGTTTGGGTATGATATCCATGTATTCAACTATGCTTGAATACAATATCTGAGAAGTGTCGTATAAGGATATCCAAGCAGGAGGATTGTCAGATATGGTAAGCTGTAGATAGACAGACAGAATATAGATAGTCAGGTAGGTAGATAGATAGAAAGATAGAAAATCGATTATTTGCATATTTTGAAACTGAACCAATCCTTTCTAAGAAAACCAAACTTCCAAACCTTTTTTTGCTTTTTGTTTAAACCACACCAACCGAACTAGGTAACTATGGTGCTCGCTATGTCTCATGCTTATCACAGCAGCCCCCTGCTCCTCTCTACAAGTGCTAGAGTTAATGAAAGGTTCTTTGGATGTGCATGCATTGGCTGCTCCCTTCAATGAATGTTTAAAGTTTAGCTATCAACTTCCTTTATCCTCATAAAGGTTTAAATCAACAACAATAAAAGGAAAATTGAGAATACATATGAGCAAGAATGAGATAATTGCTGTGATATTGCATGCTGGGTTAGCATGAGAGATTTCAATAGCTACCAACCCTATGGTGACTCTTAACTTGTATAGCAACTTGACATTGCATGACTACTTGTGTTGGACTCCAACTTGGCCTTTTCAATAGCACCGTCCCCTCATCTCACTCTTATTCTGGCCTTCATTCATCCATCCAACACCTACTAGTTTCATGGGCAATCACATATCTGAATGAAATGAGGGACACTTAAGCAACCATGGTCCAGACAGCAACAACTTTGTGCCACTTCAGTTCTAAACTGTTTAAGCCACTGCAACAAACCACATCAAACCAATATCACTTGTATATACACCCTATCATTTTGTATTTCTGCACCTGACCATGTTACTCATAAAACAGATTTATGAGACAACAATATTTAAATTAGGATTCACTAGAAATAACATGTGTGCCAATGTCAAAAAGAAAAGATGCCACAAGAATAAATATTCAGCTACTTTTAAATCAAGAAGAATACGAAAATGATGCATATCATAAAGCCATTTGCAGCAGCACAGTGATGTTACTAGAGAATATTGGAAGAGCAATCATTAACAAAATGAATAAATGAAATAATTCACTAAATAGATATTATATAAATGGCCAATCAAACTGATTACTCAGTTGCATGTTTTCCTCCGTATTGACAAATATGGTTATTGCTAAAAGGCCTATACTTTAGAGTTAATACGGAACTTAAGGTACATGGTTCGAGAGATTGAAAAAATTCCACAATAGAGTGCATCTGCAATTCAAATTTTAATAATTCAAAAACAAATGGAGCACAGAAATTTTATTAAATTATATTAAGGTCCGCTCAAGATCAAAATAGGTCAATGGGACTTTGCAGAATAGCAGATCATGATACAGTTCAAGGAATTAAAGAACCCTAAAATCAAGACTAAAGAACAAACTAAACAAGAAAAGCAAAAGAGTAGGAATAAACACAACAGGGCAAATGTAGTGCATAAGAATTTGATGTATATGTGCTAGACAAATAAACTATGCTTTTGCTTTCATATGTTTAAAGCTATTTGAAAAATTGCTTTGATTCACAGGTGCAAACACAAGATTTTCCTACTTATTCTCATTTCACAAAAGCGTCAGAGAGAAGAAAGCACCTGAGCAGCTTTAAGAATTATCATTTGGGAATCATATAAAAGAACCCCACCACATCTCCCTTGTGGGTCTGCCTGTACAATTGGACCTCTTGCAAATTTCTCTCTGCCTCTTTTCAAAGATTGCCACTCAGGCCCTTCAAAATAATGCATTGAACTGCCAAACAAGAAAGGTTCTTATTCACTTATCCGTAAGGCATTCTTAGTCTATAAAATGGTCTATCATAACATAATCTTAGCACATATATGACTACTTAAAGTAATTAATGACAGATTCCAAACAAGAAATTCGATAAATCAGATATATGTTCATCTGTCTACACACATAAACACATACATGCGTATATTGACATTCTCATCAACATGTGTTTCTACTATAATTTTGTATCCATTAATGCAAGAATTCATTACATTTTCTTAATTGTGCTGTGTTTAGTGCCATAAAGACCTCAGTTCCTACAGTGCTTTAGGGAAATCACAGTTACCAATCATTCAAGCATAAAGAGAAAAGATACCTCCATGACTTTACATACATAACAGTTTAGTGAAAACCAAATTGACAAGTTGAAAAGTCAAAATAAGAATTTAAATTTTGATAAAGGAAGATCCAAAATGCTTTTCAGCATCGTTTAATGTCCATTCAAAACAAGAAGGCCTGTCACGCTAATTTAAAGGATTGATTGTTCAATCTAGTGTAGGATGGACCTATTCCTTAAGAACTAAGGGATTTATTACCCCATTTTCTACGCAAATATTTGAAAAGAATTCTTCCCCAAAACCTATTGTTTCTCAAAGCTATCATTATCTGTACAATTCAACTATGGAACTATAATAGTCAGCAGGTAATGGTAAGCAAATTGATAGCTCTTTCCAACTAGAAAGGCTTTATTTTGTGCCTAAGCAGAACAAACAGAAGAAGAATGATAAGATTGTTGGAACATGTAAACCCATCTGCCAGGCCCTTTGGCAATCTTTCATAATATTTTTATGGTCAGCTTGTATATTTGCCACTAAGAATATTTTATTATCATTTTGTAACGTGTGGTTAAGGCCAACAATTATATATCTAACCACCTTCAGCCTATATAAAGGCATTTCATTTGGTCATTTATAATCATCATCACAACATGGATTGATTATTTCAGTTTTCCATTCCTGTTTTGCAACGTGTTTGTTTTCCAATCTTTGTGTCTCTTTTTGTTCAAATGGTTTGGCATTCCTTTAGTTAAGTGGCAAAGTATTGCTACGCCAAAGGAGGAAGATGGCTGGGGACTAAAATATATCCATCCTTTTGGTTCTTCTTTGGCAGCAAATAGCTTGTGGAGGATTCTGACCAGAGAAGGATTATGGAAGAAGATTATTGAATAGAAGTATATTCGTCCAAGGACCTTTATGGATTGGATCAGAAGTCCAAAGAAAAGCATAAAAAATGTTTCCATTCAATGGAAGGCTCTAGTACAGGCCTTTCCTATGATTGGAAAATATTTGGCTTGGAAAGTGAGCAATGGTGAACAAGTTAGAATAGGGGTTGATTCTATTTTAGGTTGTGGAGAAAACATTTTGTTGTCGGAAGCTAAGATAGGTTCTTTACAAGACAAGGGGTTTTACTTTCTTCATTTAGTGGGGGAATCATATTCTTTTGGTCTTTGGATCCAAGGTTGGAAGCAGGCTCAAGTCTTGGGTCTTTTCGATGAGCAGGCTGCTTTGTGGAAGGCTTACACTGATAGTCTTAATAAGAGTCATATCAAGCTGAGAGTTGAACCAAATACTATTGCTTGGGCATACAACAAATCTAGGGGTCAGTATACGGCTAGACTTGACTACAAAGCAAGTTTTGACCCTGATCCCCAAGGGCCTGCTTGGTGGTGGAAGCAGATTTGGAAATTGTTGGCCCCAAAAAAGACAATTATTTTCATGTGGTTAGCTTTGAGAAATAAGGATTTGACTTGAGAAGTTTTACAAAGGAGAAACAGATAAGGTTCAAGTATTTGTATGTTGTGTCGGTCAGAGGAGGAAAACATCACACGTTTGTTAATCAAATGCCCTTTTTCTCAACACGTTTGGTTAGAAGCTGAACAGATAACTGGAGTTCAAAATATTTGGGAAGAAGAAACAGTGGAGGTATGCATAAGACAGTGGTTTTTGAAAAACAAAACTGAAACGGTTTCTTTCTTTACCATGTCTTATATGTTGGGGTATATGGTAGGCATGAAATACAGCTATTTTTTAAGGGAAGTTTATACCCCCGTTCAGGTCATATTTCAGGTGAGGACTTTGGTCTCAATCATCAAAGAGTCTTGCAAACGTATGAATCCTCGACAAGTAGACAATTTGTTCATTGAGAAGTCTCAATCATGGGGCTTTTTTGATGGGGCCAGTCAGAGACAGTCAGCTTTTACTAGTGCGGGAGGCATTATGTATTTCTTGGATACCCACTATATCAAATTTAAAGCAGGTCTTGGGACGGGTTCCAACAATTTTGCTGAGTTTTAGGCGTTGAGATTACTAATGAATTGTGCTTCGGAGAGAAATGTGAAAAATTTACAATTTTTTGGAGATTCTACTCTGGTCATCGATTGGATGAATGGATCTACTCAATCACAAAAATAATCTGCTCAAACCTGTGGGAGATGAACTATTGGAGGCGATGTCTTTTTTTGAAAATATCTCTTTTACTCATGTTTACAGGGAATTAAATCAGGAAGCAGATAGGTTAAGGTCAGCAGGTTAAAGAAGGTTTCTTGCAAATGGAAGAAATCAATGATGGAGTTTCATCTTTCACTCACATATCATACCCCTAGTTTCTATGCTAGCTCTTGGTTTTTATTGTGGGTTTATCCATTGATTAGAGCTTTATGGTAGATTTTAACTGTTTTTTTCTTTCTACTAGTTTCTTTTTTGATGGTTTCTATCCTGGTTATGGACATGGAGGTTATTTTGATGATTATGTATTGATATATAATGATCTTTATCCTTATTATCCCCATGCTATTTTGAAGATGGGGTTTCCTCTCTGATATGTCCGACTGTAATTTTATTTTGACTCCCAGTAATCTATTTTTATCTGGGTTTTTGTTTGTGCCAAGGCACCTGAGAAGTGTAATTTTCTTTCATTCTTGAAATAAAATTACAATTTTTTTCTTGTAAAAAAAAAATTGTATGGATACAATATTTGTGCATTTGAATACATGTGTGTACAATTTCCAAGAAGCATTTTACCTATATACATATTCAATACAGGAATACATTAACAAAGCAAATAGGAATTTTAAATATTGTAATTTGCTTTTTCGACCTCACATTAGTTTGACATATGACAATAAGCAAACAGCATCCCATTATATAAAAATTTGCTCTATAATTGAAACATAGCACTTTCATCAAAAGAACATCATCATGAAAATCAGAATCCACAAGAGCAAATAGATTGTAAGAGAGCAAAATTCAGCTCCCACTATTTCAAAATTGGCTCCAAATTGCAACAAAATAAAGTGTCATATAAAAAGACAATTATCATAGTCAATATGCAAATTTCCTCGCTAAAAACATACCGTCACAGCTTACCTGCAAAAATCAACACCTGAAGTTGATATGGACAACACAAAGCAAAAGTACTAATGCATCCACCAATCCAAATAATGGAAAATGCTTTCTTCTCAAGGCACTTTATACTGAAGTAGGGAAAAGAGGGCATGTTTTCTCCATTTCATTTGTTATGATGGTTTAGGTTTATTTTATGTTCTTTTGTCTGAATGTGTTTTAATTTAAGTTTTCGCAAAGGACTTGACATTTACAAATTCATACAGAATAATTTTGTATCTGACATGATTTTAAAAACTATACTTTTAATATGAACAGGATGGAAAACTTGAACAAGTACAATTAGGACCTTTCATTAGTAACTGAAAATTCTACAAGACAATAATAGGTAAGAATGAGCATCAAAAGTGTACCTTGTGCGAAGGCCATGTACTGAATCATCAAACTCCATTACAGATATTTTTGCATCTTGAAACGACAAAACTATAGCATCTCTTTTTCTGCGACCATCCTCATGGCTAGGAGACAGAATTGCCATGCTTTCGACATTACCATGCAATCTACAACACAGCAAGTAAAAAAGTAGAAACCATGTAATTTAATAAATTTTAAAGACGATTATTTCAAAAATATATAGGTTCAATTGATGCAATGAAAATGTTTAGGAAAAGAACTTTACCCTAAGGATCGTCAACATGGAACTTCATATCAAAGAGTTGCATTTGATAAATAAACATATTAGATGGTCAGTCAATGAGGGGAGTTATGCAAATTTTTGGTCTGATGCTTGGTTGAAGCCTTATCCTCTTATCTCCGACTCAAAATGGAAACCATTGGCTCAAGCGTGCATAGCATGTAAAGGTCCAAAGGTCAAAGATTATATTATTATGAGCAAAAACTCCAGAACATGGATTTCTTTTAAACCTGGTTGAAGGAGAGGAACTCAAACAAATTGCAGATGAATTTCAAAATATGCTTTGAGAGTTTTATTTGCCAATTTTTACACGAAAGGATGAGTTGGTTTGGAATTTATCAAAGGATGGTGGATACTCAGTCAAGTTGGGATATGAGGATTTAGAACAATCAAAATTTCCTTCTCCTATTGATTTTCCTTGGAAGAACGTTTGGTCATTAAAGGCTCTCCCTAAGGCCTCAACATTTCTTTGGTTAGCAGTTCAATGTAAGATTCTTACCAAAGAGAGTCTACAAAGAAGAGGATATTATGGACCCTTCAGATGTGCCTTATGTGAGAAGGATTTAGAAACGTCAGACCACTTACTTCTTCATTGTCCGTTTGCTCACACCATTTGGGGTTATTTTTTTTAAAATATGAAATTATATTGGGTAGCTCCATCAACATTGAAAGAGTTGATAAAAAGTTGGATATATTATAATAAAGCTAAAGCATTATGTATTCTTTGGAGGATTGGCCCTGTCATTATTTGTTCGAATTTATGGCTTGAAAGTAATAATAGAATTTTTAAAAATAAATATCAAAATCATGCCCAAGTTTGGAACCGTATTAGTGCCTCTCTTGCAGAATGTCTAAAAATATGGTGCTCATCATGGGAAGTCTCAATTGCAGAAAAAGAAAAAGAGGTGCTAATAACTTGGCTATAGGATTTGCACATACATGGAAGAGTCATCTGCAATAACGGAATTAAAACAAAGGATCTACTTCGATCTATGGTAAAATGGAAATGTCCAAAAATTGGGTTTATCAAAATTAATTTTGATGGTGCTTCTAAAGGAAATCCAGGAAAAGCTGGTGGAGGTGGTGTTTTTAAAAATAGTGAAGGCAAAATTCTCCTCACTTATTCAGAATCATATGGAACTTCAACTAACAACTATGCAGAGGCTAGGGCACTTCTTACAGGGATTAAAATTGCAACAGAAAAATGATGGAAATATATTTCAATTGAGGGGGACTCACAAATAATCATCAATGCTATCAACAAAAATGGATGTGGAGAATGGATAAAAAATAGTATTATTGTTGATGTTCATTGTCTATTACTAGAGGCAATCTCGTGACAATGTGAGCATATTTATAGAGAAGGAAATCAAGTAGCAGATAAATTAGCGAATTATGGTGTTGATCTTCATCCCGGTGAATTCCAAATTTTAGAAGGCAACTGGCCAAGTGAGATTTTATGTCTTAATCAAAATGATGTCAAGGAGTTGATTGTGGAAACAGCACTTTGAGGAAGTTGAAGAATATATTTAAGAGAAAAAAGAAATGAAAAAGTCATAATAAAAATGTATGCTAAAGCAAATGTAATACTTTGGTATTGTGATGGGAGTGGCCCCCAATAGAAGCCACATATAACCTATTCAAAAAATATATATTTTAAAGACGATATCACACACACACACACACACACACACACACACATATATATATATATATATATATATATATATATATCCAAGAAATATAGAACTCGAACTGAACTTCAAAAGTTCAATGGTTAAATAGCATTGAATTAGAGAGTTATTAAATTTAAGAAAGTTGTCAAACTAGATGAACCATTTGAACATGAGACTAGTGTTTTAAATTGGAGCAAATATCTTGACATTCTACTTGGAAAACCAATCACATATTTAACAAGAACTCACGAGTCTGACTCAATTCTTTGTATCTAGCACCATCTGCATACGGTGTTATGTTATTGTCCTTCATCACCCTATAGATTGGTTTGGATCAACTAGACTTGGAAATCCAATTAAACTGAAAACATTTACAACATTAAGAAATTATAAGCATCCACCTAAAAAAGCATTGGTGGTCTTGAGAGGCACTCAAAACAATGTTCATTGGAAAATTAGAAGATAATATGATTGGCTTCCATCAAAGTCACACCCCTGGAAGAGCATTTGAACATTGGTGTTAAAAAAATTAATAATTATCTTAAACAATAAACCACCTGTTTAGGATCACAACAAAGAGCACCTCTAGAAACATATATAAGAAGACTTCACCATAAGAAGAAAAGGGCATTGAAGGATACCAATGTACTTCAATAATCTTATTGCCATTTAACTAAGGAGGTAGTCATATCATTCCAAAACGTATAATTTCACTTTAACTAAGGCCTTCAAACTCACCGAATTCAACAGCATAACAATGGCATTTGCTATTGGTACAATTTTCAAGTTCTTGGATGGCATGGTAATTACGACTCATTCCTACCAAGATATACTCTTCATGTACAGATGAGATTTTGCCAACCAGTCCCTTTCGTCTGAAGTTTCCAATTGCACTCCTAGAAATATCAACTTAGCATTTTCAAACTACTCTTGCATAAAGTTCAGCATCTGAAATATAATGGCTTAATAATGACAATTAGACCCCAAGATGGGTGGAGAGATGTTAGTGAAATAATTGCACATGAACCTGTCTATTTTGCAAATATGCTTATTTTGCAAATATGCTAAAAATTAATCATAAATGACAAATGTTATTCTCAAGTCAAATTAACTAATAATACACATGAGAGTCGAGCATTCCGAGTCATCATAGATTAAACACGATTTGACCTTAGCACACTAAGAACTCGTTTGTATGTTTTTGTGAGCTACTCAACTGAAGTCATCCTTACCTACTCTTCACAACCGCCTCCTTAAAGGCACTTTTCACATATGTCTATCACCTTAGCGAGGCACGAAATTTATGTGAGTTTATGACAATTGCAGCAGGGCACTTTACATTGGCTACTTTCTCCTAAATGCCTAATTTTTTATAAAAATTTAACCAATTAGCAAAATTTCCCCCAAAAAATCATGGATTGCCAAACTCCACTATTTTGTTTTATTATTCAACTGGGATTCAGGCTAGTGGCCATATCACCATTGACTTTCCAATGTCTTCCTGGCCAAAGTTTACAAAATAATAATATTTACCATGTATGGTTTTGTTTTTCTTCAAATATCAGTCCCTCTTCCTTTCTGCTTAAGAAATGGTAAGATTGACCAACTATTCTATGCTTCCAAAGACATAATCCCTTCAAATTTTCTCTGCCTCATCATTCCCAGCATTTGCAGTGCACGACCCATTAATTCTTAAGGAGACCAAAGCAAGAAAAACTAGCTACAATTGCACTGCAAACAACTTTGAAAAAAAAAAAAAAGGGAACTTAGGACAAATCATGAAACCTGCTTTCACTGAATTAGGACTTCAGGAAATTACTAGCGCTGGCGCTAGGGTTCAAAAGAGAGGCTAGAAGCAATGTTCAACTAGGATTAAAATCTGGGTTCAAATATCGAAGTAAAAAAGCGTATATAGGCGTTGAAATCAAGTGGAAGGAAAAAATACTCATTGCTCAGATAAGGACTAGCTCTCATAGGCTTAGATGTGAAACAGGGAGATGGACGACGCCCAAAGAACAATGGGAAGAAAGGATATGTACTCTATGCAGCACAGGGGCAGTAGAGACAGAGGAACACTTCATCTATAAATGCCTGAGTTTTTCAGATATCTGTGACAAATACAAAGAAACACTTGGGAACGAGTTTATTACAGATTTATTTGAAGACAGTAAAATAAAAAAAGTTGGAGAATTGCTAACACAAATCAGCAGGAGAAGGAACAACCTTCTCAAAGATATTAAAGATCATATGATATGATTTGAGTAATTGTACTTCCATATTTGAGGTCCCATAGACCATATTTGGATCTCGCGGACGTAATTAAAATCTTTCATTTCATTTCATTTCAATAAAAGGTCCTCATTCTTGCAAACACGCACATTATACTATTTTTTACGGTTCATCCAAGCATACTGATATTCCATAAGATGTTCGGGAAATTTAAAGCAAATAAGAGGGGAAAATAAAAATAAGAGAGAAGACGGAGAGACCTGTAATGACATACGACCTCTAACGAGGCGCCGCAAATTCCTGCCATTGTGGCAGCGCGCTTGGGGACTTCGGCGGCGGGAACTGCCCTCTTGTCTTCCTCCTGCACGCGGACAATGTAGACTTCTAGAACATTCGCCTTTGCTATCACCAGGTTGGGAATGGGGGTCAATCCCTTCTTTTTGGGTGGCACAGCCCAATCCTCCCCCTCGCCCTCGGCATCCATGTCCACGTCGTAGGAGGTTAGTGCAGGAGGAGCCTCCGTTAAAGAATGTGTTATGAAGCCCGCGGCGCAGTGCTCCACCCCTGTGGGCCCGTGCGCCATTTTGAAAGCTGCGTAACTCATCTTAAAAGATTTCCTTGCAGTACAGAACTGTTCTCCCCGATCACAATGGATGCTCAAGGCCAAATGTTGTTGCGATAGAGGACCTGAGTAAAATGGAGTTTATGGAGGCTCTATGGAACAGGGTAGTTTAAACCTCCAACTGGGTTTTGCAGGGGGCGAAATGATTGAATACTTGAAAGCGAGTCGAATGTTCGGTCCTTTTATTTTCTTTTTGTTTAATAAAAGGTCGCCTCGTGCTAAAATTTTAAGGTGTAATGGATCATGTGATCGCTGGAATGAATCATGAGAACCTTTTGGCACAAGTGGTTTTTCGGTACTTTGTGCTACGGAAACTGTTTTGGTGTTGGGTTGAAAACCCTTGATATCATTTCCTTTTGGAACTCCATGCAAAATTTGCGTTTTTTTCCTATAATCCTTATATTCACATATATTTCCAAATGTGAATGAAATGAAAGATTTTAATTACGTCCACGAGACCCAAATATGGTCTATGGGACCTCAAATATGGAAGTACAATTACTCAAATCATATCATATGATCTTTAATATCTTTGAGAAGGTTGTTCCTTCTCCTGCTGATTTGTGTTAGCAATTCCCCAACTTTTTTTATTTTCCTGTCTTCAAATAAATCTGTAATAAACTCGTTCCCAAGTGTTTCTTTGTATTTGTCACGGATATCTGAAAAACTCGGGCATTTATAGATGAAGTGTTCCTCTGTCTCTACTGCCCCTGTGCTGCATAGAGTACATATCCTTTCTTCCCATTGTTCTTTGGGCGTTGTCCATCTCCCTGTTTCACATCTAAGCCTATGAGAGCTAGTCCTTATCCGAGCAATGAGTATTTTTTCCTTCCACTTGATTTCAGCGCCTATATACGCTTTTTCCTTGTGGTCATACGTTGGGTTAAAATTTGCAATATAATATTGTCTTTTCCTGCTTGCATTTTTCCACATTCCACTTCCGAACTTTTCATTCACATAATTTTTAATGTCTTTGTTGACATTTGGGCATTCATTTATGTTGATTTCCCAACGTTTCATCCATTTCTGATTTTGTTTCATCCATGTATTCTTTCGCCTATGCAACTCTTCGTCCCTAACTGCTCTAGGCCATCTATCATTTGTCATGTTTTCTGTTTTTTTCAAGTAACATAACAACTTGGTCATAGCAATTGCTTCTAAAGGGAACATTCCAGTTTCAGCTAGAATAATTTCATAAGGGGTTGTGGCCTTAATTTTGAGAAAGTTTGTGATTAGATATTTTTGAATCCTTTCTATTTGCCTCCATTTTGCATTTGTTGTGCCACTAGCCCACACCTCGCAACCATACAACAGAACCGGTGTAACAAGTAGGCCAAATAAGACCTTGGTGGTCTTCCAGTCCCACAACTCGGCATTCCTACACCTGTTTTGAAGTGCATATAGTGCTCTCCAACCACTTTGAGTTCTTTTCATCCTACATGTATTCCAATTAAGTTTGTCATGAAAGTCTATGCCCAAGTATTTGTATTCTACTACTACATCAAGCGGTTCTCCTGCAAACTGAAATTTGAGTTGTTGCTTCTTCTTTTTTGTTGAAAAAATCATAATTTTTGTTTTGCTCGTGTTCACCTGCATCCCAACTTCTTTACAAAAGAGTTCTAGAGCTTGAAGGTGATCTTCTAGATCTTTGGCTGTTTTGGCCACAAGAATTACATCATCTGCATACATGAGGAGTTTTACCACATATTTGGCTAAATGCACACCCTCTCCCCCAAATTTGTTTATCCATTCTTCTAACTTGTCAATGTACAACCCAAATAAGGTCGAAGATAGAGGGCAACCTTGTTTGACACCTATGTCACTACCAAAACATTTAGATAACCCTTCCCGTGTTCTGATTCTAGCCTTTACATGCTCATATAGTCTGTGAACTGCTGCCTTGTAGTGAATTGGAACCTCTAGCTCTTCCATTCTGCTCCATAATTTTTTCCTTGGCACCGTGTCAAATGCCTTTTTGAAGTCTACAAAACAACAAAAAGCCTCCTCTTTTTGTCCCATATTTTTTCCACTATGTGTCCGAGCGTGATACAGTGATCAATAGTTGAGTGCTTGGGCCTAAAACCCGCTTGCCCCTTTGCTCTCTTTCCCTTTTCTTTCGCCCATATGTTGATCCTACGCTCTATCATACTCCCAAACAACTTTGCAAAGAGAGGGTTGATCATGATAGTTCGATAGTTTGAGGGATTATTTACATCTCCACTTTTAAACAAAGGAATGGTCAAGCTAGTTGTCCACTCAGTAGGGAAGCCATTTTGTATGACCTCATTGAAAATTTCTTTGATTTGCGGTGCCAAGATATCTACCCCCCATTTTATATGCTCTGCTTGAAGATTGTCTATGTCACGGGCTTTTCCAGTTGCTAACTTTTTTATCCCTTGAATAATGTCTTCAATTGTGAAAAGTTCTTTCTTGACAATGATAGTAGGGGGTGTCTCCTGCTGGTTACTACGCTGATACAATTGTTTTGAATACTCCAACCATTGATTAACTGTTATGTTATTTTCAGTTTGCATCCTTTTCACGCTTAGTTCCTTCCAAAATTTCTTTGGTTCATGCTTCCCTAAGTAAATCAATTCTTTCCTCCTTGTTCTAGTGTATTCTTCTTTTTTTGCCCTTACCAGTTTCTCATATGCTTTTTTGTTTGCTCTTGTTTTACCCGTTGGTTCCTTTAGTAATCTTCGCATTTTTTTGCAATCTTCATCGAACCATGGGTTGGTTGGGAAGCTATTCCTTTCTTTCTTTTTAGGTTTAGCTCTCTTGCATTTGTTTAGAGCTTCTTGAATAACTTGCATTAACCATTCACTCTTACTGTAATCTCTACTACTGTGATGTAGTTCTTCCCTTTCCTGTAACTTGTTATTTAATACTGCTCTAAAATTTTGCCGATTTTCATCTGTTAAGAGAATGTTTCCCTTGTGAGGATATTTATTTTGATTGCCTTGCAAGTGTTTTTCCCTTGGTTTGTCTCCATGCATTCGAAGTTTCATAACAATTGGGTTGTGATCTGACTTAAGTTCCACTGGAGAATCTTCCACTTCTAGCTCCTCTATTTTTGGTATGTAATTCTGTGAGCATATTACATAGTCTATTACACTTTGTCCCTTATATGTTTTGCATGTATACTTTCCTGAATTTTTCCATTTGTTCATCCCATTGCAAATAATCAAATTGTATATGCTTCAAAGACCTAACAACTCTTCTCCATATTGCGTGATAGCCCCATGCTCATCTTCTCAAGTCCCGGTCCATCTGTTGATTTTCCTCTTCGGCATCCAAAGAGGATTAATCTCAATATATTCGTTACCTTCTAGAATGTTAGCTTGCTTATTTGTTGTCCTTGCATTGAAATCTCCAATTAATATAATCTCCCCCAACTTACTGTATATTGAAATGTCTCTTTTTAGGGAGGAGTATGGGTCTTCTCTGTTAAGGTCATGTTTCTTATAGAATTTAGAATTCTTGGGAGCAAAATAACATGTTGCTATGCTAATAACTGACTTATTTTCTAGGATCTTTATCCAAATGTACTGTTTGTTTTCATCTTGTTTTTCAATTTTAATGACCCTATCCCATTCCTCTTTTATTAAAACCATAATACCCCAATGCCCTTTGCCATTTTCTGCCGCTTTATTCCATATTGCTATTTTTTTGTATCCCACAAATTCTGGAGTCCTACATCCATCGTGTTCATGTGTTTCTGTCAATATGATTATATCTTTGTCTCTAGCAATGGGCCCTAACCCGGGTCCTCTTCTCCAAGGGAAACCTCTACAGTTCCAACTTACCATTGTAAGATGTTCCTAGGCGGGCCATACTCCCTATTTGTTTTGGATTTGTTTAGATGTGATGTATGCCTTTCCATTTCTTAAATATGCCTGTTTCCCTTCATTCCTTGCTGCCCTCACCTTTTCCCATTCCTTATTTCTTTCTTCCTTCTGTAAAAATGTTAGGTCATCATCTAAATAAAATTGTGACCCTCTCAGCATGCCTCTGTTTTTAAGTAACCTTATTTTATCCTCGTAGCTCATCAATGTGACCCGAATATGTCTATCTCTCGCCTCCTTCTCTCAACTCGCCAATTCCGCTTACTTTTTTTATCCGACCCTTCCATTGTAATCGATCTGACAAGAAGCCCCTGGTTAAACGATTTGTGTCTTCCCTGTCCCCATAATCTTTCAACCCTTTGATGATTATATTTGATAACTTCTCATGTCTTTCTTTCTCTTCTTTTATTTGAATTTTTACTTGCTTCTCTATCAACTCTTTTTGTTGATTGACTGGTTCTTTTACTACTTGAGACCATGTCTTTGCCTTTGCTAATTCATTTCGTAGCTCATTTTCTCTTGTTTCCATGTTTTGGAGTGTTTTCTGTACCTCTTTTATTTGATTTGCATTTGTTTTTTCCACCTCTATTGCATCATTGATTGGGGGATGGATGGCTTGTTTGAGGACATGCCATTCACGTTGACCCATGTTTGCAAGGTTTTGTAGCTTTGACACTTGCTCCTTGAGTTGGTTGTTTTCCTTTTCCGACCTCCGAATGGTGTTTATAACCTCATCTGATTTAGTTTCTCTTAATTTCTCCCTCCTTTCCATGCTTTCAAGTTTCTCTTTCATCTTCATTAGCTCTTGCACATAAAGTCTTGGTGCCCACATGAGTGGTGTAGTTGTGGGACTGTAAGTTTCTTCCTCATCTGAAAACTCATTTTGGTGATTTGCCTTTGATTGTTCCTTATTCTCCACCCGTTTATGTGGTAGAATATTTTTTATTTTTATTTTTTGATATGCCCTCTTCATTGTTGTTGCCCTTGCTCGAGCTTGTCGACGCCTTAATATCCTCCAATATTGTTTCTCATTGACATATATTGGTTCTTGCAATTGTTGCTTCCCTTCTTCCATTTTCAAACCCTTTATAGCCGAACCCTCTGTACTATTGATCCGATGAAATAAATGTGTAATAAAACCCTCCTTGCTTTGCAAACCCTCTGTTGCAAACCCTTGTTGATAATAAAACCTTCTGCCGCAAACCCCTATAACGAATGTATTTCTCCTACCTACTTAAATTGTTTTATAAATCGAAAGAGGACAAAAAAAATATGCTTACCCGATGAAATAGATGTTTAATACAATACTCCGCCGCAAACCCTCCTTGCTCTGCAAAAACCCTTTGTCGCAAACCCTTTAATTTTTTTTGTGCTGATATTTCTTGTCCGGAGTGTACAGTTCAAATCTTCTCCGTTCTATCGGCTCGCTTGGTATCCCGTGCTCGTTGGATGTGCTTGCTTGATCCGCTTAGTATCTTGTCGTAAACCCGATGAAATAGATGTTTAATACAATACTCCGCGAAACTTTGCTCAAAATAGCAATTAGGTCATACAAGAAGGGGGGTGGAAAGAAATGAAATGAAATGAAAGATTTTAATTACGTCCGTGAGACTCAAATATGGTCTATGGGACTTCAAATATGGAAGTACAATTACTCAAATTATATGATCTTTAATATCTTTGAGAAGGTTGTTCCTTCTCCTATTGATTTGGGTTAGCAACTCCCCAACTTTTTTTATTTTATTATCTTCAAATAACTCTATCATAGACCCTTTTCCAAGTGTTTCTTTGTATTTGCCACGGATGTCCGAAAAACTCGGGCATTTATAGATGAAGTGTTCCTCTGTCTCTATTGCCCCTGTGTTGCATAGAGTACATATCCTTTCTTCCCATTGTTCTTTGGGCATTGTCCATCTCCCTGTTTCACATCTAAGCCTATGAGAGCTAGTCCTTATCTGAGCAATGAGGATTTTTTCCCTCCACTTGATTTCAGCGCCTATATATGCTTTTTCCTTGTGATCATACGTTGGGTTAAAATTTGCAATATAATATTGTCTTTTCTTGCTTGCATTTTTCCACATTCCACTTCTAAACTTTTCATTCACATAGTTTTTATGTCTTTGTTGAAATTTGGGCATTCATTTATGTTGATTTCCCAACATTTCATCCATTTCTGATTTTGTTTCATCCATGTATTCTTTCGCCTATGTAACTCTTCGTCCCTAGCTGCCCTAGGCCATCTATCGTTTTTCATGTTTTCTATTTTTTTCAAGTAACATAACAACTTGGTCATAGCAATTGCTTCTAAAGGGAACATTCCAATTTCAGCTAGAATAATTTCATAAGGGGTTGTGGCCTTAATTTTGAGAAAATTTGTAATTAGATATTTTTGAATCCTTTCTATTTGCCTCCATTTTGCATTTGTTGTGCCACTAGCCCACACCTCGCAACCATACAACACAATCGGTGTGACAAGTAGGCCAAATAAGACCTTGGTGGTCTTCCAGTCCCACAACTCGGCATTCCTACACCGATTTTGAAGTGCATATAGTGCTCTCCAACCACTTAGAGTTCTTTTCATCCTACATGTATTCCAATTGAGTTTGTCATGAAAGTCTATGCCTAGGTATTTGTATTCTACTACTACCTCAAGAGGTTCTCCTGCAAACTGAAATTCGAGATGTTGCTTCTTCTTTTTGCTAAAAAATCATGATTTTTGTTTTGCTCGTGTTCACTTGCATCCCAACTTCCTTACAAAAGAGTTCTAGAGCTCGAAGGTGATCTTCTAGATCTTTGGTTGTTTCGGCCACAAGAATTACATCATCTGCATACATGAGGAGTTTTACCACATATTTGGCTAAGTGCACACCCTCTCCCCCAAATTTGTTTATCCATTCTTCTAACTTGTCAATGTACAACCCAAATAAGGTCGGAGATAGAGGGCAACCTTGTTTGACACCTATGTCACTACCAAAACATTCGGATAACCCTTCCTGTGTTCTCGATTATAGCCTTTACATGCTCATATAAGTCTCGTGAACTGCTGCCCCGTAGTGAATTGGAACCTCTAGCTCTTCCATTCTGCTCCATAATTTTTTCCTTGGCACCGTGTCAAATGCCTTTTTGAAGTCTACAAAACAACAAAAAGCCTCCTCTTTTTTGTCCCATATTTTTTCCACTATGTGTCTAAGCGTGATACAATGATCAATAGTTGAGTGCTTGGGCCTAAAACCCGCTTGCCCCTTTGCTCTCTTTCCCTTTTCTTCTGCCCATATGTTGATCCTACGCTCTATCATACTCCCAAACAACTTTGCAAAGAGAGGGTTGATCATGATAGTTCGATAGTTTGAGGGATTATTTACATCTCCACTTTTAAACAAAGGAATGGTCAAGCTAGTTGTCCACTCCGTAGGGAAGCCATTTTGTATGACCTCATTGAAAATTTCTTTGATCTGCGGTGCCAAAATATCTACCCCCCATTTTATATGCTCTGCCTGAAGATTGTCTATGTCACGGGCTTTACCAGTTGCTAACTTTTTTATCCCTTGAATAATGTCTTCATTTGTGAAAAGTTCTTTCTTGACAATGATAGTAGGGGGTGTCTCCTGCTGGTTACTATGCTCATACAATTGTTTTGAATACTCCAACCACTGACTAGCTGTTATGTTATTTTTAGTTTGCATCTTTTTCATGCTTAGTTCCTTCCAAAATTTCTTTGGTTCATGCTTCCCTAAGTAAATCAATTCTTTCCTCCTTGTTCTAGTGTATTCTTCTTTTTTTGCCCTTACTAGTTTCTCATATGCTTTTTTGTTTTCTCTTGTTTTACCCGTTGGTTCCTTTAGTAATCTCCGTGCTTCTTTGCAATCTTCATCGAACCATGGGTTGGTTGGGAAGCTATTCCTTTCTTTCTTTTTAGGTTTAGCTCTCTTGCATTTGTTTAGAGCTTCTTGAATAACGTGCATTAACCATTCACTCTTATTGTAATCTCTGTTACTATGAGGTAGTCCCTTTCCTGTAACTTGTTATTCAATGTTGCCCTAAAACTCTATCGATTTTCTTCTGTTAAGAGAATGTTTCTATAATGTCCTCTCTCTAGTCAGCTAGCTTTATTTGTTGGGATTAGCCTACTCACAGGTTCTCGTAGGCTAAGTTTGATGTGTGGGAGCCCATTGGAGGTTGTGGAGTCTTCTTCAGGTCTTCGAGAGCCTTCAATTACTATTTTTCCAGTCTTTTGTAGCATTGGAGAGCATACTTACTACTAATAGTAAGTCAATTTTTAGGGTTTCTGTCAGAACGGACGGTATGGTGTGATTCGTCTTCGAAATGGGTGTCTGTTTCTATCTTCAATTGTCACGTTGTTTGATCAAGGTCCAAGACTTTAATGTGTAACAGTTTAATTATATAAATTTAAATTAATTATTTAATTTTATATAGTTATAACCTTATGTTATAAAAAGGGGACATAAGGGGTTAAGATGTCACTTAGAAAAAATAACTTATTTTATAAAAGTGACTTATGAGGACCTCAATATGGGACGTCACATTTTAAAAGTGACATTTTGATTTTTAATAATGTTTTAAAATGTTATTGAGCAACCCTAAAAGGGATCGAACCTCTTGGAGGAGAATAAAAGACTTTTTGAGGAGCTCATTTGTTATGCTTGGGTTATTATTTCTTCTGGCCATTCGGAGAGAAGACTTGCAGGTGAACTTGCAGGGTTTCCAGAGTTTATTGGGGTGAAAACCTCTAGTAATAACATCATATTTGGGTGTGAAAGATCACCCTTGGCTAATCATTGACATTTCCATCTCAAGGAATGCATTAGAGCTTCATTGTGGAGATTTATTGCAAAGATACAGAGTAATATTCAAGAGTTTTCAGAGTATTTAATTGTTGGGTTGAATTATTGATCATCTTCAATAGGCCATACCATTTTGGCTTTTTTCTAGGCGATTGAGAGTGAAGACTGGAGTTGGGGTTTGTACCAAAGTTGGCGCTATCATTTTGCAATCCTAGCAATTGGTATTTAGTGATTTCGAAGTGTTTCCAGGCAGATTTCGTGGGGTTTCATCTGACAAGTCGTACACCTGTATCGGATCGTACAATCTCTAGCTTGGCGTGAGAACCTGAGGCTTGGGATATTGGGCTTCAAAGCTTATTCTCCCTTCTCCTTGGGTTCCTAGGGCCTAAGGACATCTTGTATTCATTTGCACTTCGAAGGAGCATCAATTTATGAATTTGTAATTGAAAATCAGTCTTCCTGGTTGCTGATCAATGTATTAAGTTGCAAATTCTATATTTTCATAACTCTCAGGTACTTTCATTTTTGGTAAATTCCTTTAATGGATTTGTAGTTTAAAATCATTATTATATATTTCCAAAGTTTCGTGCATTTATATTAAGTAGAATAGAAGTTATGCATGATGCAATATTGTTGCATTGTATTTTCAGAGCATTCAAAAACCAGAGAACACCCAAAAAATCAGATATTTCAAAAAATCAAAAACACAGATTTGGGTAGAACATTACAGTTTCCCTTATGAGGGAGTTTGTTTTGATTGCCTTTCATATGTTGTTCTCTTGGTTTGTCTCCTTGCATTTGAAGTTTCATAACAATTGGATTATGATTTGACTTAAGTTCCACTAGTGAATCTTCCACTTCTAGCTCCTCTATTTTTGGTATGCAATTTTGTGAGCATATTACATAGTATATTACACTTTATCTCTTATATGTTTTGCATGTATACTTCCCTGAATTTTTCTAACTTTTCATCCCATTGCAAATAACCAAGTTGTGTATGTTGCAAAGGCCTAACAACTCTTCTCCATATTGCGTGATAACCCCATGCTCATCTTCTGAAGTCCTGGTCCACTACTGATTTTTCTCTTCTAGCATCCAAAGAGGATTAATATCAATATCTTCGTTACCTACTAGAATGTTAGCTTGCTTATTTGATTTCCTTGCATTGAAGTCTCCAATTAATGTAATCTCTCGCAACTTATTGTATGTCAAAATGTCTCTTTTTAGGGAGGAGTATGGGTCTTCTCTGTTAAGGTCATGTTTCTTATAGAATTTAGAATTCTTGGGAGCAAAATAACATGTTGCTATGCTAATAATCAGATTATTTTCTAGGATATTTATCCAAATGTACTGTTTGTTTTCATCTTGTTTTTCAATTTTAATGAACCCTATCCCACTCCTCTTTTATTAAAATCATAATAAAATTAACATTTCGAATTAAAATATAAACATAAAAATTAAAGCAAGAGTTTTGGTCTTTCTTTGAGAGGTTCAAGATTCAAACCCCAATCAATATAAGGGAACCAAGATCCCTTATAAAAAATTGTGTAAACTTATTAAAAAATTTATAGCTGCAAACTTAGTGCAATGGTAAGGGCTTTAGCTTCTCTTTGAGAGGTAGTAAAAGCTTTGGCCTCTCTGTGAGAGGTTCAAGATTCAAACCCCACTCGATATGAGGGGACTAGGTCCCCTCATAAAACATGTGTAAACTTATTGAAAAAAAAATTAAAGTGAAAAATGAAAAAAGATTTCAAACTTAATTTTTTATATTAATTTATATGTTTAAATAGATTGTCTTAACTTTGAGTCATATTTTGAGGCTTGTATGTGATGTTTGATACTAAAACTTTGACTTATATATATATATATATATATATATATATATATATATATATATATATATATATATATATATATATATATATATATATATATATATATATTTATTTATTTATTTATGTTTGCTTGATAATAAGGGGTTGTACTCGGGTTCCCCACCCTTGACAAATTACATCTCTCTTCTTTAGAGCTTGAGAGTTTACAAATAGATACACTTCTCATTTCAATTGAGATGCTATAGCTAGAAACCTACATCATTTTAAATACAATATATGAATTCTTGATTTTTATTTTGGATCTTTTCAAATCTTTGTATGAATATAATTACTTCATAATTTAACATCTTTCTTGACATTTTCCTATAGCAGCCTTCACAATACCAAAACTTCACCTCTACTATCTATGCCTTGCATCTTAGTAGAGTAATATTTCCAAAACATTGCACTATCATAGTTTGCTTTACCAAATCTAGATTGCTAGTTTTCTTCCTGAAACACAAGTGCAACCACAAAAATTATAATAAATAGTCTAAATGAAAACACATTTTTGATACAAAAAAAGATATTACCAATGGAAAAGATTAAAGTAAATCTTAATCATTAATTGATTTAGGCAATCAACATTTTTTGTCAACTTCAACTAAACTTTCTACTTCCTCTAACCATGGAAAGGAGAATTTAACTTCATGATCCTCAATCAAAATCCCTCTATTGGCTAGCTTATATGCACATTTGTTTCCTTCCCTTAATATATGTGTAAACTTGATTTCTTCAAACTCTTTAGCAAGATCTTGAATTTCCACAATTATCTCTTGTATGTTCCATGGAGCATTTGCTTTCCTCAAAATTGCATTTATTACTATGAGAGAATCACCTTCCATCCATACTCTATTCCATTTCATATGTTTGCATATTTTTAACCCTTCTAAAGTTGCCCAAGATTCAACTTCTGTATTTGTCTTAATCCACTATTGAAACCATAATGAGACAAAATCTCTCCTCTATTATTTCTAATTATTCCTCCTTCTCCTGGATTTCCTTTAGATGCTCCATCAAAATTCAATTTAACCCACTCCACATCTGGTGGTTTCCACTTTATATTCTTTACCTTGTTTTTGCTTCTCTTGTACCTAACATCATAATTCCATTTAATGACTTGACTCCATCTATCAAGACTCTCTGCTTCCAAATTAGGAATTGGGTGAGTTGATAGTGTTGGTTTAGACTCCTCTATGGCTAAACATATGCAACCAAAGAACTAAACACAAATAATAACAAAGACAAAGATAGAAATAGATTATCAAAATGCCCATTTTGTATTGATATTGATACAACTTTTACAAAATATTTTGAATTGCCCCAAGTGTGTTGGGAGCAATGTTACAATGTTCTTCGTCTCTCTGAAATACAATGCTTGTTATGGGAGAGGGAGATCTTCCAACTCCTCCGCAGGATGTGGTGTTCTTCGTTCTCTCGTCACAGCTTCAAAGGGTGAGTGGGCTTTGGTATCCAGCAAGGGACCACTCCAGCTTTAGCAGCTTATCCAAGATACCTGTTACCTGCACACATGCAAACCAACAAAGAAGATTAGTAGCACCTGTATAGTCAAGCGGTAAACCCAATGCTACATATAAACCTATCACTGATATGTATGAAAAGCAGATAGCATGAAACAATTAACAAATAAAGCCTTGCTCCATATTTTAAATCGCTTATCTTTGTTGATGAAATTTCTTGAGACTATGGAACCATGGAAGTGTAGTTGTGGGCTGGAAATCGTGGACCTGCAATTGTAAAACCGCAGAGTCATGTTTTCGATTGTGGAACCACGAACAAGCAGTTTTAGCTAAATAGTAGATTGCCTCAAGATCCAAGCCAATGGTCATAATTGAGCTCACGCTCTCAATTTCTTGCTGGGTCCAGATCTATTTCGACAGCCTGTCGGTATGCAAGTTCAAATACCTTTTCTTGGTGGACTAATGGTGTTTTTATAGGCTTGTTGTGGTTTTGGATGGAAATGAGAGGTGGCAATCTTGATTTGCCAAGTGGTAGATCTGGGCTGTTAGGTAGGAGGGGCAGTTACAGTGAGTCACCCAGTGTGCCTCAGTTAACTGGGGTGATGTGGCTGCAAGTGGAGTGAAACATGGGATCCTGTCCTATGTGAAGGGACAAAGGAGACAAGGTGGATGAGATGTGGCATGGGTGTTGGGAATATGTCCCATGTGCAAAGACAGGGGGACAAGAGTGGGTAAGATGTGGCAGAGATGTTGGGTGAAGTGTCTAGGACACATGTCCAATGGGTGGACAAGGTATCCTAGGGTGATTTTCCCAATTAAGTAAATTAGAAAAATAGGATGATGTGTAGGATTTTATATCCCTAAGTTAGAACTTAGGCATATCTTTTTATCATGCAGGATTTGATGGTGGGGTGGTAAATGTGATTTAGAGGGTGTCAGATTTTGGTGTCTACAATTGCCCCTTTTTGTGTAGTGTTCTGTACCACACAATGCGATGCAAAAACTGATGAAATCTAACTTTATTGGATGGATGGACTTATTTCTTTTTGGTATGGCAGAATGAATATATATGTATCTTATTTATTTTTATTTTTTTTGTGTTTACCCCCTCAATTGGTAAGTGGGTGAATAGTGAAGCCCAATAACCAATTGATGAAAAGGTATTTTATGATTGTTTGTTTTTGTTTATGCAAATGATTTGCCCCAACTTGTGGGTGACTATTCATTCAAAATACCATTTGGTTTGATTGACATGCATGTTTGTGGTTTGAAGGAACCAATCATCCTAGGTGCCTGTCCCAGTGACTGTTAGCAATTCCTTAATGCACATTGATTGTATCATTACCGTGTTTTGTAACCTCACGGAGTGGGCTTCAATTTCAACCTTGGGTTGTTTTGTGTTGATGTTGTCACTTAAGGCTGTAAGGCCTTCATTTGTTTTTTCAATGTTTTTTTTTTGTAACCGCTAATTTGCGGTTTTCCCGACGGTAACCACGAGTGGGCATTTTTTTATTGCAAAATCGCGAGTATGCATTTCACGCCGCAAACCACGGGTCTACGTTTTGACGCATCGCGAAAAACACGAGTGCACATTTTTCACTGCTAAAAGCGGCTATTTAAAGGCCTGATGTCGCTTTCAATAGTCATTCTACCAGTTGTCATTTTGTTTGAGTGATGAGCGAGATGGTGCTTGGTGAGGGAAGTGGTGGTGGTGGCTCGGCTGGAGCAAAATTCGACGCCCGGTATACCGAGGTAGGTGGTCTTTTCTTTTAGAATTTGTTTGTTCTGGTTGTTTGTGGTTTTTTTTTTTTTGATGTTGTGTTTAATTAAGTGGGGTTGGTAATTAATTTTTGTTTTCTTTTTATGAATTTTGTTTGTTTTGTTATTTTTGTTTATTTTGATTACCTAGGGGTATGTTTAAAAAAAAAAAATGTTTTTCTTTTGTTTGTTTTGATTTTGTTTTTGTGTTTTGATTGTTTTTTATCACCTAGGTGAATTTTTTTTTTTTAATTTTTCTTTTGTTTGTTTTGATTTTGTTTTTGTGTTTTGATTGTTTTTGATCACCTAGGGGTAGGTGATTTTTTTTTTGTTTTGTTTGTTTTGATTTTGTTTTTGTTGTTTTGATTGTTTTTTATCACCTAGGGGTAGGTGATTTTTTTTTTTTTTTTGGATTTGCTAATTGTTATTGTGTGTCCTTTTCAGGTTAAGCTTCTTGATGCTCAGCATAGGTGGCCAAGGATTATCCGAAAAGTGTGGAAGGCACTTTTCGACGATGACGGGGCTCTTCTTCAGACTATTGGTCTTGATGGTTACGGGCAGTTAGGCACCGTTTGAGCTGATGAGGATCTTCTTTCGGTGCTTGTTGAGCGCTGGGATCCTAACAAAGGTACCTTTTAGCTCCCTACGGAGGAGCTTACTATTACCCTTGAGAATATTTACCAGATTTTTTGCGTTCCTATCGAGGATCCTGCTGTTTTGGTTGGCCTTAACAAAAATACGACTCTATTTCTTGTGTTTGATGAGATGTAGGATGTAGATTGTAGCAGGGATGGCATAGCATAGTTGGATTTGTATACGACTGGTAGCTTGGGGACGCTTCTAGTATTTATTATGTATATATTGAGCAACATGTTGCCCAATTCCATGGGATTGAGGATCCCATGGAACCAGGAACTGATTGTTCTAGATTTGATATCTAATCCTCGACGGTTGGCATGGGCTCTCGCTCTTCTTTGTGAGGTTTACAGTGAGTTATATGAGGTGAAGAGGCGAGGGCGAAAGGGTCTGGGCTACAGTTTGGTGCTCCAAATTTGGTCTTGGGAGCATATTATCATTGGTAGACATGGCGATCTCCCTTATGCTATTGATGCCACTTCTCCTTGCTTGTATAGATTACTGCTTAGTGAGGAGCTTAGTCGTTCAGTGGTGAGTGCCTCGAAGTACAGATATATCCTTAGTTCTTTGACCAAATATTTGATGAGTTGGCAGCTATGGAGAGGTCTAGATTGGGTGACAGATGCAGCAAAGCTTCGTCACATTAGACGAGGGCAATGGGTTGTTGGTGCCCATTTGAGGGAGATGGAGTTTATTCAGTTTTCTAGAGTGCAACGTCAGTTTGGGCTAGTGTAGGATGTTCCTGATACGCCTGTGGCGTACAAGCGATGAGGTGATGAGTTAGGGTTACCTATTGCTCTTGAATTTTGGCAAGTTGATGATCCTTATAACGACTATGACTTGTAGGTTCCTGACTTGGATGATGTGGGTACCACCTTTGAGTATGATGCCTGGTTTACCGATCAACCTCTCTAGACTTCAAGTGTCGTTGTAGATGATGATGGGAGTGGTGATGATGTAGATGTGGGAGGATGGGTGCCCTGGTCGGTGAAGCATTGACGAGGTAGTTCTTTGAGAGCTAACATGGGCACCAATGTTCAAGTGGGGGACCTAGTGCTCAAAGAAAATCAACAAAATACCAATGCATTGCCGCACATGAGAGATAAATTTACGGCTAATTGGTTAGGCCTATATATTGTAAAGCAAAATGTGGGACTAGGAACGTATAGACTTTCCAATTTAGAAGGAAAATTAGAACCAGAGCCACTAAACATAATGCACCTAAAGGCATTTTATGCATAAATCGACTTGCAATATATATATATATATGTACATGGCTAAAAAAAAAAAATGAATGGAAATAAAAAGAAGTTATATTTCAGCATTGCATACATTTTACATTGTAAATAAGAATATCTTTTACTTGCATTTCGCATATTGCATTCGAATATAACAAAAATATTTCATATCACAAAAAAATTCTTTAATTTTCGCATTACATACGAATACCACAAGCATGTAGCAACATTACAAAAAAAAAATCATATAGTTGCATCCATCCCATCCCATGTTCAGTAATATTTCATAGTGGTGATGATACGACCAAACAAAGCAAGTTCTAAGAATTGGGGGTATTCACCTAAGACTCTTCGCAATTCACAAAAGTCATACACATCATGTTTTCATATATCATAAATCAAATTTTCAGTCACTTAACCATGTCTAGTAAAACAAAAAACCAAACTTCATGAAGTGTCCAATTTTCTTTAGGACCAAAGCACTTTTATCACAATAAGAAAATATGGAGTATGGTAGATTGACCCCAAAACAATCTTGAACCAAATACACTTTTACAAATCTTAAAAGCATTTTGAGTAAGAGAAGGATAATGCCAAATTGGGTACACCTTGAAGCGAAAAAGTAAAATTTCTCGCTTACCCCATCACGCAACATAGTCCACAATAAAAAATAGTTGTTATCACCACTACCACAATAATGCTACAGATATAAACAAATATAGAGTAGTAAGGATAGGATCACATTCTCATCACACTTCGGTTGAGAATCCGATTCCCCAAAACTCTATACAAAATAAATTCAAAACACACACCACAGATCTTGAAAGCTGAAAGGATCGTACTATGTTCCCCTCAGAAAGTTATGTAGTCATCCAACAAGCTTAAAGATAAAAAACAATGGACTATGGAGCGAACCTCCACCGAGGCTATAGACGCTTGACTGGCAGTGGAGTAAGCTCACACAGGGTGACATGTCTCTCTCCTACGAGGGAGACCTCTGACCGCACATACGGGTAAGCTAGCTAATAGGTAAACCCATAAAAGGTACCATCCTATTTACTCAAGATGGGTCAATTAACTCCACAATCACATGCACTGGTTCTTTATTGCTTAGGGTCATCGACACACAAGATTTAGTAAATGAACTCCACTTGCACACACTTTGGTCCTAAAGAAAGTTAGACAACGATCAAGAAAATGGTTGACATTACTAGGTTGTTTGAGTCTTTGAAAATATGTCACTATAACATATCAAAAACCATACCATCTACCATACCAATGTCACATGTCCTTACAATACCACATACATACATCCACCATACATCACCTGTGAAGAGTCATTAAATAGGATACCTCCAATTGCAACAATGAACAAATAATGGTCAACTACTCTAAACTATAAAGAATTACATGAACATCATGCATGCCATCATTTAGTTACATGAACAAAAATTAAAATGCATATTACATATTCATTTGCATTCATTATCAAAGCACAAACATAAAAATATTAGATTGCATCAAATAAGCATAGCAAAGCATAAGCAAAAAAAATGCATATACACATAACACATGAGAATACCGAAATAAAAAGCCATGTATATATTTCAATATGAAGGTCTCAAAAAAAAATACAAAATGCCCATAGGCAGCATACATCAGAGCACTAAGGCTCATAACATCATATAAAAATAACAAAATACAAAAAGAAGTACATAGAATAACTAGTTGGTGCCAGCAAGATCCCTACGAGGACCTTGTGCTTTAGAAGCCCCGTGTGAACTCGACGTCCGATGGGTCCTGCAACTCGTCTCAGTCCCTTGGGTAGTAGTATCCGATGAAGATGGAGGAACAGGTAAAAGAATATGTCACTCATGTAGAATGTTCTCCAACATCTCGATATAGGTATCCTTCTTGCAAAGGCTCCTCAAATCCACACCCTATCGAGCAACCCTCTGAGAAATCTCTACCTGTAGAGAAGAAATAATAGAAGCAGAATCACCTCCTCTCGATCCTAACTGGAGCCAAGAAAGCTCACCCTCTAAATGAGTAATCTCGCCACCAAGCCTTGTAATATTTGCATCCTTAGCAGCAAGGGCATCGTTGCTAGGTCCACCCCGTAACCCATCCACCTTGGCCTGTAGACGAGTCACCTCACCCTGGTACCACACCAACTCAACCTTCACACGACCCAACTCCAACTCCATACTATCTCGCTCAGCCTGGAGAATACCCCACTCCTCCTCCATCAGTCGAGGAGGTGCATCCTCATCACCATCATCACTAGCCTCCTCGAGCTGCTGAACATTGGTGCACATGTCAGCTCTCAAAGAACTACCTCATAGGTGCTTCACCGACCAGGGCACCCATCCTCCCACATTCGCATCATCACCACTCCCATCATCGTCTACAACAACACTCAGAGTCCAAAGAGGCTGACCGATAAACTAGGCATCGTACTCAAAGGTGGTACCCATATCATCCAATTCGGGAACCTCCAAGTCTCAATTGTTAGAATGATCATCAACTCACCAAAAGTTAGGAGCAACATGTAACCCTAACTCATCATCCTGTTGCCTGTAGGTCACAGGTGCATCAGGAACATCCTGCACCAGCCCAAACTGACGCTACACTCTAGGAAACTGAATAAACTCTATCTCCCTCATATGGGCATCAACAACCCATTGCCCTTGCCTGTTGTGATGAAGCTTTGCTACATACATCACCCAATCCAGACCTCTCCATGGCCGCAACTAATCAAATCTTTGGTTAGAGAACTAAGGATATCTATGTACTTTGAGGTACCCACCACTGAATGATTAAGCTCCTCACTAAGCAACAATCTATACGAGCAAGGAGAAGTGGCATCAACGGCGCAAGGGAGACCAACAGGTCAACCAACGATAATATGCTCCCAAGACCAAATTTGGAGCACCAAAATACAGCCCAGGCCCTTTCGCCCCTGCCTCTTCACCTCATATAACTCATTGTAAACCTCACAAAGAAGAGCGAGAGCCCATGCCAACCATTGAGGATCATATATCAAATTTGGAACAATCGATACCTGGTTCCATGGGATCCTCGATACCTGGTTCCATGGGATCCTCGATCCCATGGAATTGGGCAACAACATGTTGCTCAATATATACATATAAATACTTGAAGCGCCCCCAAGCTACTAGTCGTATAAAAATCCAAGTACGCTATGCCATCCCTGCTGTAATCTACGTCCCACATCTCGTCGAACACAGGAAATAGAGCCGCCTTTTTATCAAGGCCAACCCGAATAGAAGGACCCTCGACATGAACACAAAAAAATTAGGTAAATATCCTAAAGGGTAATAGTAAGCTCTCCCATAGGGAGCTGAAAGGTACCTCTATCAGGATCCTAGCGCTCAACAAGCACCGAAAGAAGATCCTCATCAGCTCGAACGGTGCCTAACCGCCCGCAACCATCAAGACCAATAGTCTGAAGAAGAGCCCAGTCATCATCGAAAAGTGCCTTCCGCACTTTTCGGATAATCCTCGACCACCTATGTCGAGCATCAAGAAGCTTAACCTGAAAAGGACACACAATAACAATTAGCAAATCCAAAAAAAAAAAAAAAACATTTCACCTACCCTTAGGTGATAAAAAACAATCAAAACACAAAAACAAAATCAAAACAAACAAAAGAAAAAAAAAATTACCTACCCCTAGGTAATCAAAATAAACAAAAATAACAAAAACAAACAAAATTCATAAAAAGAAAACAAAAATTAATTACCAGCCCCGCTTAATTAAACACAACAACATAAAAAAAAACAACAAACAACAACAAGAACAAACAAATTCTAAAAGAAAATACCACCTACCTCGGCATATCGGGCACCGACTTCTGCTCCAGCCGAGCCACCACCACCACTTCCCTCACCAAGCACCATCTCGCTCATCACTCAAACAAAATGGCAACTGGTAGAATGACCATTGAAAGCGACATCAAGCCTTTAAATAGCTGCTTTTAGCGGCAAAAAATGCGCACCTGCATTTTTTGTGGCGCATCAAAACACAAACCCGCAGTTTGTGGTGCGAAACGCATACCCGTAGTTTTACGGTAAAAAAACGCCCACCCATGGTTACCGCCAAGAAAACCGCAAATTAGCGGTTACAAAAAAATAAAAAAAACATTGAAAAAGAAAATGAAGGCCTTACAACCTTAAGTGACAACATCAACACAAAACAACCCAAGGTTGAAATTGAAGCCCACTCCGTGAGGTTACAAAACACGGTAATGATACAATCAATGTGCATTAAGGAATTGCTAACAGTCACTAGGACAGGCACCTAGGATGATTGGTTCCTTCAAACCACAAACATGCATGTCAATCAAACCAAACGATATTTTGAATGAATAGTCACCCACAAATTGGGTCAAATCATTCGCATAAACAAAAACAAACAATCATAACATACCTTTTCATCAATTGGTTATTGGGCTTCATTATTCACCCACTTACCAATTGAGGGGGTAAACACAAAAACAAAACAAAACAAAAAAATTATAATATACATATATTCATTCTGCCATACCAAAAAGAAATAAGTCCATTTTTTGTCTCGTCTTCATAATCGTCATCACTTATCCAGAAGCCGTTAGCATTCGTATGAGGTCCCAAAACAAGTTGTGTGTAATTTGGCCTAAGGTCGGCCATTTCTGGTGGATCCTCATATCCTGGTTCTTGTTGCAAGGCTTGTTCTGAGAGAGTTCCAAACACATGAGGGTAAAAATTGTTGATTAGGTATTCACCATTTATATCATCATCCTCATCATTAGGTTCATCCTCCTTGTCACTTTATCCTTCTTCGTCTTTGCACTCAATATCCAATTCTTGGAGTGTTTGGCTTAGCGAAGAGCTTGCGATGGAAGGTTTGTAACCTAGACCTGAGCGGTCATTTGGCTCTCTATATTCTAGTTCAATAATGTGGTGAGGACCTTGTTCATGTCGTCCAAGTCCATATCCTTGCCAATTAACCCTCTGAAAATATCTCACTAGAAATGATGGGTTAGATAAAAAATCAATGTTCTTATTAAACTCTTTTACATGGTCCTCCTTCGGAAGAGAGGGACTTGATGAAGATTCGCCTCCCCCATATATGAAATTTATTGCTTTTGATGGGGAACCCATTTTGTATATTTCACCTATGGCTAAATGTGGGTCGTCGGGACGACCGTAATCCTTGACTGATTCAATAGGTGGTGTAACCATGACACTTTCAATAATGTACTCACCAATACCTGGATTGGCGAGGTGTACTGCAACTCGAGAAGGTTGATAGGCTAATGTCTCGATGGATGAAGAGGGTTCTTCTGAGTTAGTTTGTTGTTCTAATGGTGATGGTGGACTTTCTCTAATAGGTGGCCCTATTTGTGAGACTACGGGCTGTGATGATTGTGGTTTATTGATGGATGGATTGGGTTGTGTTGCGAATATGAATGGTTGTGTTGGATCTGGAAGTGCGCTAGATGGAGTTGGTTGTTGGTTGGCAGGATTGTTTGGTGTGATTGGAAAGTGATATGGATTGTTCGAAGGCTGAATTGAGCTGACGTTTTTGGATGCAAAAGTTGGGTCAACTATAGGCAATTTCTCTTGAATGGGTGCTTTTGATGAATTGTTACCAGATAGAATGGTCCTAATGGTTAGTGGCTAGATAGTTAGGTGTGTTGATGGAAGCAAGGGCTCATATGGGTTTGAAATTAAGTTGCAGTTCTTGAAAGGTTCTATGTCAGCTGGTATACAATGTACTTTTCCTTCATGTATATATTTTAAGCATTGATGAAATGTTGAAGGCACACACTTCATTTCCCTAATCCAAGGGCATACAAGAAGTATATTATATTGCATTTCTCCTTCCAAAATGTGGAAGAGAACACGTATTGTTTTCTCCCCCATGGTGACGGGAAGAACAACATTCTCCACAGTTGAGCATAAAGCGTCATTAAAAGCCCTAGGGGTGAAGGTGGAAGTTGTGATGTGGGATGATGGGATGTTGAGCTTTTTCATTGCAGGTGTGGTGATGAGGTTGATGGAGGAACCAGTATCAATGAGCACTCTCTTGAATGGCTTCCTGTCGATGTGAGCTACTATGTGCAGTGGTGGATCAGGTTCTACTGAAATTTACTTTTTCTCGAAGTCATAAAATACTATCGAGGGTTCCATGCACTTTTGCACACTCCCCACAAAAGAATTAAATGCATTAGGGTCTTCTGATTATACTTGTATAGACTTTAAGATTTCCATAAATGCTTCCTTGTGGGGTGTTGATTGTTGTATTAGCTCATAAATTGATAGCTTTACTGAAGCCATTTTTAGACTTTGCATTAACCGACTATTTAAGGTGACAACTGGGCGATTATGTAGAGGTGGTGGTGGAATGTTTGGTCCAAGTTGTATGGGCACATCTGTTGATTGTGTTGTTGGAGCCTGTGTTGTACGATTAACTTACCTCTATCCACGGGTAACTATACTGATAGCTCCTACAAAACCTTGCGGTAGTTGAGACACATAATTAACCTGGTTGGGAGGAACTGTAGAAGTTGATGCTCCCTTCGATTGTTGATTTGCCTCTCGATGTGGCAAAGGCGTCTGATAGATGCCTAGGTTTTGGTTGTTTTGGGCTAGTGGATTGTCAACTTTGATTGTACCCGCTTCTAATAAATCTTGCACAATTCCTTTGAAACCATGACAACCTTCGATATCATGTCCTCTTTGTCTATGATAGATGCAAAAGAGATGTTCCTTGTAACCTTTTGTTTTTGGTTTGTTAGGATCTTCAGGTTTCATTTCTGGCAATGTAAAGAGTTTTGTCGTATACAAATTTTGGAAAACTAATGAATATGGATCTTGTACTGGTGTGTAATTTCTTTTTGGCTTAAAATGACGTTTTTGCCTTTCTGCAGGTTGTGTCTGATTTTGTGCCTACTATGGGGGTGGAACCGCTTGATGATTCGATTCTTACGGTTGTTGTTGTTGTTGTTGGGGTTGTTGGATTTGTGCTTGGGCTGGTTGATTTAACTGTGGTTGGCCCAAAACTATTTGGTTAGCCTGTGCGGTTTTAGGTTGGTCATGGTTATTCCCTTTTTTATTCTTATTGTGCGACTCTTTCTTCTTAGGCTTTATCTCGCCTTCTTGAATTTTTATCTCTTCAATCAATTTTGCTTGGGCAAGTGCTTCATCGAATGTTCTATACTATTGTAGCTGTAATAATGAAGAGATGGGTCTACCAAAACTCTTTGTGAACATTCGTATTATCTCTGGCATAGGGAGGGAAAATGGTAACTTAATCATGATTGATCTCCACCTATTGCCAAAGTCATAGACTGATTCATCTTCATATTGTTTTAGATAAATCAAATCAATCAATGTGGTTTTTTCTAACATTCAAGGTGAATCTTTCCAAGAACTGGTCCGCTAGTTGTTCAAAGGTAAAAGCACTTTGATGTGGTAGGTGATTGCACCAGTCTTGAGCTTCTCCTCCTAGTGTCTGAGGAAATGTATGTAACAATAATGCATCATTGTTTTTTATTCTGAAGCACGCATTTACAAATCTAGTTATATGTTCACAAGGGTCCTCTTCCCCCTTAAATTCAAGCTTGGGTATTTGAAAATCCATTGGGTAATAGGATGATTGAGTAGTTACTTTTAAACTTGGCCTTTGGTATTGCAAATCTAGGATTTGCATGGCAAGACTATCAATCTGACTCTATAAGAATTGGTATCTAAGGTCATCAATGGGACTGACACCCGAATGTACTTGATGTTGCTAGTAATGTGGTGGATTATATGGAGGCTGCGGGTGATAGGGTATGGTTGGCTGAAATGTATTATGATATGAATGGTGATGGAGATTGTGATACAGATGGGGTGATGGGGGTATGATTGCATGCTGACCTACTGTATTAGCATATGGATGTGGAGGTTGGTTCTGAACTATAGTGGTGGATGGGGGGTGCATTGTCCAAGATGGATCTTGGATAAAGGTATTTGTTTGGTGAGATGGAGGTGGGAAGTTGGGCTCAATCCCTTGCAAATGTTGGTTGAGGTCAGGATTCACGCTACGATTAATGTTATCTAAAATCATTTGCTGCAACTATAAGAAATCTTGTTGCATGGCAATTGCATTTGAAGTAGGGACCGTCACCTGTGATGTGGTAGGTTGGGTTGGTTGTGGAACAACCATGGTAGTGGAAGTGAGTGGGGGGTAAGTAGCAAAGGGTATTGCCACTAACTGTGGTATAACATGATATGTAGAGCCTATGAGGGTAGTGGGTTGAGTGGATGTTAGGGTTTGTGAAACAACAGGAATTGTTTCATACAAGGGATTAGTGGAAATGGTGATTTGTTGAGGTAATGTGTAGGGTGGTTGGTTGGATGATGATGGTTGGTTAGCTAGTGCTACAACAACCAACTCAAAAAGAGGATTTGTAAAAACTTGTTCTGACTGCTATGGGTAAGTATATGCGGGCTCTTGTTGTAATGGTGGTACAACACGGGATGGGATGGAGAGTGGTGGTAATGATGGGAAGACCATTCCAACTGCATTCAAGTACATTCTAATAGTATCCATGTCGAACATGGTGACATGATTATCTACCACTATAGGAGGTTCACTCCTAGGAGTCTCAGGTATGGCTGCGTGAATAGCCCTATGTATAATGTCTATGTTCGTATTAGGGGTATTACTAGAAAGCCCTACATTAAGACTTTGGGACATAGAAGAAGGCATGCCTTCTTGTCCTACCATCGAAGTGTAAGGGATGTTTCCAGACTAAGAGGCCATGGGGGAAGACCACTGACTTTGGTTTGACACTAGTTTCTTAGCTTGACTACGAGTCACTACCATACGCTATTATGTGGTACATTGCTAAGTACAACTATCTATATAAATAAAATGATTGTACTATGCAATACAACACGCAAAGCAAACAAACACACAAAGTTTTTGGTGCTAGATTTTCGTTAATTTTTGAAATATTTTTTTGAAATTTGCTTGAGAAATGAAAAAATACTTGTGCTCAATGTTTTGCCCTAAATGAATCTAGGATTTCACCTGTATACTCGCAGCTCGACAACCTGGCTTTGAACTCCAGGTCATGTAATCTCGCCTATTATGTGTGGTAATGAAGTCCACACACGACCAAGGAGCACAGGTCCTACCAATCCTCACCCAGTTCACCCGCAATCTGCGATACACCTCTCCGAGGAGAAATGCATGCTATAACCCACGAGCTATGATGAATCTTGGAATCAGCCTTGGCAAAGAACGGGGTATGATGTTGGTGGTTCGATGATGAAATCCAAACCCGACGGTGATGAAATCTAATCGTTTTCCAATGTTTAAGTGCAAGTGTGTGGTGGTTTTGTTTAATTATTATTTTATGCAAAACTATTATGAATTTATATTTGAATGCCTACATGTAGAAGACAGAAAGCAGAAACATAGCAGACAACAAGTCAGGGGCAAAATGCCACCTTCAGGTAAGATTTTAGGCCAAATCCTACTTAACAGGGCCAACCGTGGGTGAGCGGTTGGTTCTGGTAAATCCCAACCACTGATGTGCAGGTCCTTTCTGTTAGTAGAATAAGGTCGAAATAGACCTGAACCCAAAAATATAATGTCTGGGTTATTCCTAACCCGACACGTGCAATATGATTTTTTTTTTTATGGATGTAGGACTTAATCTAATTGATCTAAAACCAAAGAACTAAAAGAACATTGTCATGTCTGCTTCTTCCTCAAGAGAAACTAATTCTTCTTGCTCTGTGACAGAGAATATTGAATCATCTGGAAGCTCAATGATTAGTGGTTGGTCATTATGTAGTGGAGCTTCAACTAGTTGATCGGCTATCACCTGACCTTTTATGGATTTTTAACTTATGAATTCGAGATCGAATTCGGTTAAAAGCATTATCCATTTAGCGGTGCAGGTGTTGTTGTATGTGCGAGTCATCATGTATTGCAGAGGATATTCTCTAGCTATGACATAGGTAGTATTGCTTAACATGTAATGTCTAAGTTTCTTAGTGGCGAAAACCACTGCTAAACACAAATTTTCGACATAAGCATATCTTGTTTTGTAACTTACCAATGTTCGGTTTATATAGTAAATTGCTTGTTCCTTATGTTTTTCATTCTTTTGTGCAAGCATTGTACCCAGTGCAAAGTCTGTTGCCGAGATGTATAGGTGAAAAGGGACTCCTGTGCGAGGCGGCATAAGAACTAGTGGTGAAGCCAAGTACTTCTTTATGTCATCAAATACCTCTTGACATTCAGTTGTCCAAGAGAACATCACCCCATTTTGTAGCAAGTGGTTAAAATGCCTACATTTGTTTGAGAGTTGTGCGATGAATCATCGGATAGATTGGATCTTTCCTTGTAGACTACACAACTCTTTCAAGTTTTTAGGAGGTGGTATTTCTAATATGGCTTTTACCTTACCTGGGTCCACTTCAACGCCTCGCTTGGAGACTATGAATCCTAGAAGCTTTCCATATGTGACACCAAATACACACTTCTTAGGATTTAACCTTACCTTATGTTCTAGTAGTCGATCAAACGCTTTTTCCAATACTTCAATGTGCTCAAGACATTTTTTTGATTTAGCAATCAGGTCATCTACGTAATCCTCAATGATCTTATGCATATAGTCATGAAATATGTACATCATAGCACGTTGATATGTAGCTCCTGCATTCTTAAGTCCAAAAGGAATCACTTTATAACAAAACCACGCTTCCACGATTTCACAGTCCCAAGAAATTTCATCAACATAGATAAACGATTTAAAATATAGAGCAAGGCTTTATTTTTTAACTATTTCATGCTATCTACTTTTCATACATATCAATGATAGGTTTATATGTAGCATTGGATTTACCGCTTGACTATACAGGTGCTACTAATCTTCTTTGCTAGTTTGCATGTGTGCAGGTAACAGGTATCTTGGATAAGCTGTTAAAGCTGGAGTGGTCCCTTGCTGGATACCAAAGCCCACTCACCCTTTGAAGCTATGACGAGAGAATGAAGAACACCACATCCTACAGAGGAGTTGGAAGATCTCCCTCTCCCATAACAAGCATTGTATTTCAGAGAGACGAAGAACATTGTAACATTGCTCCCAACACACTTGGGGTAATTCAAAATATTTTGTAAAAGCTGTATCAATATCAATACAAAAGGGGCATTTTGATAATCTATTTCTATCTTTATCTTTGTTATTATTTGTGTTCAGTTCTTTGGTTACAAAAATAATAACAAAGACAAAGATAGAAATAGATAGAAATAGAAATAATAACAAAATAATAGCAAACAAATCATTGATGTGGGTCATTGTGTTTTTGATCTCTGTATTGGTATTTTGATCGCCATTTTTGTAACCAAAGAACTGAACACAAATAATAACAAAGACAGAGATAGAAATAGATTATCAAAATGCCCCTTTTGTATTGATATTGATACAACTTTTACAAAAGATTTTGAATTGCCCCAAGTGTGTTGGGAGCAATGTTACAATGTTCTTCGTCTCTCTGAAATACAATGCTTGTTATGGGAGAGGGAGATCTTCCAACTCCTCCGTAGGATGTGGTGTTCTTCATTCTCTCGTCACAACTTCAAAGGGTGAGTGGGCTTTGGTATCCAGCAAGGGACCACTCCAACTTCAACAGCTTATCCAAGATACTTGTTACCTGCACACATGCAAACCAACAAAGAAGATTAGTAGCACCTGTATAGTCAAGCGGTAAACCCAATGCTACATATAAACCTATCACTGATATGTATGAAAAGCAGATAACAAATAAAGCCTTGCTCCATATCTTAAATCGCTTATCTCTGTTGATGAAATTTCTTGGGACTGTGGAACTACGGAAGCGCGGTTGTTGGCTAGAAACCGTGGACTTGCGATTGTAAAACCGTAGAGTCACATTTTCGACTATGGAACCGTGAACAATCAATTTTGGTTGAATGGCAGATTGCCTCGAGATCCAAGCCAACAGTCAAAATCGAGCTCACGCTCTCAATTTCTTGTTGGGTCCAGATCTATTTCGACAGCCTATCGGTATGCAAGTTCAGCTCCCTTTTCTTGGTGGACTAATGGTGTTTTTATAGGCTTGTTGGGGTTTTGGAGGGAAATGAGAGGTGACAAGCTTGATTTTCCAAGTGTCAGATCTGGGCTGTTAGGTAGAAGGGGCAGTTACAGTGAGTCACCAAGTGTGCCTCAGTTAACTAGGGTGATGTGGCTGCAAGTGGAGTGAAACGTGGGATCCTGTCTTATGTGAAGGGATAAAGGAGACAAGGTGGATGAGATGTGGCATGGGTGTTGGTAATTTGTCCCATGTGCAAAGACATGGGGATAAGAGTGGGTAATATGTTGCAGATATGCTGGGTGAAGTGTCCAGGACACATGTCCAATGGGTGGACAAGGTATCCTAGGGTGATTTTCCCAATTAAGTAAATTAGAAAAATAGGATGATGTGTAGGATTTTATATCCCTAAGTTAGAACTTAGGCATATATTTTTATCATGCAGGATTTGATGGTGGGGTGGTAAATGTGATTTAGAGGGTGTCAGATTTTGGTGTCTACAACATATATTCTTTTTCATTACCTCTAAACTGCTTTCCTTTCCTTTAAATATTCTTCTATTCCTTTCTAGACATGTAGTCCAAAGTATTGTATCTTTTGATATATCTCATATTATCTGTAAAGCCTCACTTTTATAAGTGCTTTGCCATTGTATTAACCAATCTTCAATTCTACTATTCATCACCATGCATTTACCAAACATATTAAGAATCCATTGCCATAGATTCCAGAATATCGAGCAATGTCCTAAGAGATGGTCAATACTCTCCTCCTCCTTATTACAGAAAAAACATTGAGAGGGGCCATGAAAACCCCTTTTCATAAGGTTATCCCAGGATAAAATTATTCTATAACCTACTAGCCAAACAAATATTTTAACTTTAGGAATGCTTGGGCTATCCCAAATATCTCTCCATATTCTAGTGACATTATTATTATGTTGGTATTGAATATTATATCCACTTCTTGTTGTGTCTTCTCCTGAGCTATTCAACTCCCAAATCAATTTATCCTTGGCACCCCTCAAAATAATCACAGTTGTTATCTTTCGATTCAATTGCCTCCTAGCATCAATATCTTGTATACTTGTAAAAAAATCTTCTTTTCATTTGTATTTTCCTTCTCGATCCTTGTACAAAATGTTTGAAATCGTATCACCGTATTTGTCTTTAAGCAATCTCATCCAAGGTTTCAAAACTGGATCTAAATTGAGTGGTTTTTTATCACACCAAGTATCCATCCAAATAGAAATTTTTTCTCCAGTTCCCACCACCCATATTAAACCTTTAATCATAAGATCAATAGATTTTTTTAAACCATTCCAAAGAGTAGAACCATTTGGAAGAGAGAATGCAATAAATACTAAACTTGGGTCATTGGGATCAACATACTTACTTAGAAGAATTCTTGCCCATTGTCTTTGACTCTCTTTGTACAATCTCCAGATAACTTTTCCTTTAAGAGCTAAGTTTGCATATGTAAGAGCTCTTAAACCAAGACCTCCCCTAGTTTTGTCATCACACAACTTGCTCCATTTCATCGAAGGAATGTAAACCTGACTACAAAAAGGATTGCATAATAAATATTAAACTTTTTTCAATAGATTTTGGCATAGAATACAATGACTACATTGGAATGACTTGTAAAATTGACTTAATTAACTGCACTCTTTCTGCTAATGATAACCATCTACCTTTCCAATTTGGAATTTTATTTTGAACTTTACTAATAACTGGATTCCATAAATCTATCCTCATTCTCCCCTCAAATTATATATATATATATATATATATTTATATTTATATTTATATTTAATAGTTTGAAAAGTTGGGGGCAAATCGGGGCCACCCTTTCCATGAATTGAATTTGGGTTAGGAGAGCCCAATACCTTTTGCCATTGTGGTGTCCTTGCAGAGACGAAACTTTGTCTTATATAATAAATCTTCTTACTTCACATTTTATTTGTTCTTGTATAAAGAAAAAATATGTATATATTATTATATATAATTTTTTTTTAAAAAGTTATGCCAAGATTGAGTATATAAAATAAAATAACAGAAAGAGTGAGCATATGATAAGATTGATTATGGGAGTAGATGTTACTCTAGAAATGATTATCAAAGATAAGATGATCTGACACAATATAATGGTTTTTAAAAGCATAGGTTTATTATACAAGTTCTATGGATATTGATCAGGTTTTCAAAAATTTAATTTTTTTTTTTGGTAATTATTTTAATAGATTAACAGTGGGTTTTTATAGAGGATCCCAAAACCTTATGTACAAAATCAGCCTGGCTGGAATGTGCATCATGCCTTGTGGCTGGAGGAATAAACCTGATGACAAAAACCAAAAACTGCTAATTTCCCGAAGGCTACAAGTAGGGCCCTTATGTCTGAATATCCCGGAAACAAACCACATTTTACCAAGGAAAACAAAAATACTAGTCGGAGAAATTTGACCATCGAAAGCAAAAACAACCAAACCAAATGAATGACCTTTTGAAGTGAGGAGAACATCATGAGAGGATATCCGCATTGGCCAAACTCGCCACCTCAGACGGGAAGCATGAGTGCCACACAACAGGACACGTGGTCGCAAGCCCTTTGTTGGCCATGTGGTCTGCCACGCGATTTCCTTCCCTGAAAATATGGCACGCCTTCCACCTGTCATGTTGAGAGAGGAGCATCCTAGCCTCAAGAATGATGTTGTAGACCCTCCAAGACGGGTATTTAGAGCCTAGCAGATAGTTGACTATATTGAGCGAATCACCTTTGACTATCAAAGGCCGAGGATCCTCGGAGAGGATCTGGATACCTTTCAAAACACTTCTGGCTTCAGCATAGTGATTAGTTTGGGCACCCAAATCTTCACAATAAGCCAGCATGAGATTCCCGTTATGATCTCTAACCACACCACCAGAACCAGCAGGGCCAGGATTGCCTTTGGCCGCACCGTCAAAGTTTAATTTAATCCAGCCCACAGGGGGCTTGGTCCAAATAACATCCCCATGCTGAGACTTAGAAACACCATCATGAATAGGGAAGAGGCCCAAACTTTGGAAGATTACTGCTTCGCCAGGAAGGCGGGGACGGGAACTAGGAACAACTTTAGAATTCTCAATGGCAAAGGATAAGGCTCTCTGAGCGACACAGGGAGGTACTCTAGGGACCTTGCCGAAGACTCTGGAATTCCTCTCTAGCCAAATCTGCCAAATGGAGTGGTGGAAAGAGGCCTCAAGAAGGAAGCGAAGTTTAGGATTCTTGAAAGGATTGGGCCATTGGTGGAAGGCATATTTGAGGGAGCGGGGAGTGCACCAAAGGATTTGAAAGGAAGACAGGACAGTGCCGAGGACAGAATGGGAAAAAGGACAGTGCAAAAATAAGTGGTCTGTCGTCTCACAATCAGCAAAGCACAAGAAGCACCTGTTGGGAATAGCAAAACCCCTCTTATGGAGGTTGTCGATGGTTAAGGCTTTATTATGAAAGGCAATCCATGCAAAGTAATTAACTTTAGGAATAATACCCTTCCTCCAAATCACTTTCCATCGGTGATCCATGGTAATCTCGCAAGTAAGAAGGTCATAGGCGGTCTTGACAGAGAACAGACCATCCTCCGTGCCACGCCAGATGATTCTGTCATCTCTTCTAACAGATGGAATTAAAACAGACCGAAGAATATTAGACAAAAAAGTCATTTCATTGTTAAAGCCGTCTAGGAATGGCAAATTCCACCGAGGGGGAAGAGAGCTCCGATCAATGAAGTCCGCAACCTTGAGTTGGGAATTTGGATCCACCTGGGCTTTCAGGCCAGCAAGGTCCACTCTCAACTCGAGAGCTCCATTAGTAACCCACCTGTCCTTCCATAAGAGAATGGATTTGCCATCACCCAAAATCCAGCGAGCACCAAAGCTGATCAGAGAGTGGGCTTGAAGCATAGATTTCCAAAAGGCAGACGCTTCAGGAGGAATACCGACATCAAAAAGATAACTCGATCCAAGATACTTCCTCTTAACCAGCTTGACCCACTCTGCTGGGTCATTAGTCAGGATCTTTCAAGCGTGCTTAGCAATCAAAGCAGTGTTCATGAGTCTTGATCTCCTCATTCCCATGCCGCCTTGGTCCTTTCGCAAGCAAACCTTATCCCGAGCCACAAGAGGAATTCTGGTTTTTCTTCATTGCCGGACCACGTAAAGGTCCTCCGAATCTTTTCAATCTTGGAATGGACGAAACGAGCGAGCATGAACACGGACATGAAGTAAGTTGGGATTCCTTGGAGACAAGCTTTGGTAAGGGTGGCTTTCCCGACTTTGCAACGAGAATTTGCCTTTCCAAGTGCTCGGCTTTTTGTGAAGACGTTCCGGGATCATGTCCCACAAGCTTCCATTGGCCCGGCCATTACAAGCCGGAGGCAAACCCGGATAAGACGCGAGCAGGGAATCAATAGTGCATTCTAGAATTCTAGCAATGCAGAGTTGCCTTCGCATAGGAGTGTTAATAAAGTAAATTTTTCTTTTGATGTAATTGACTTTTTGTCCGACAACCTTTTCATAACGGGAGAGGATTCGCTTGATGGATTTGGCTTGAGTGACGGACGCCCCGGTGGAGATGAGGGTGTCATCCACAAATTGTTGATGAGAGACAGGATCGACTCTGGAGGTGGGAAAAATGCCAGAGATCTTATTCGGCGAAGAGCCTCTTTCAAAGACCAACTCAGAACCTCAGCCAGAAGGATGAATAGAATAGGAGACAGAGGGTCACCTTGTCTGAGGCCTCTGGCACTTTGGAAATACCCAGCAGGGGATCCGTTGATTAGAACAGAAAAGGAGGGAGTGGATATGCAACTACTAACAAGATCAATCCATTGAGGGTGAAAGCCAAACTTGAAGAGGACAGCACAGAGGAACCTCCTGTCAACTCTGTCAAAAGCTTTATTCATGTCCAGCTTGAGGAAAAGAGCAGCATTTTTGGAGTGATGAGCAGAATGGAGGGTTTCATGGATGGTGATGACACCATCGAGAATGTTTCTGCCTTTCACGATGCTTCCCTAAGAAGGACCAACCAAGGAGGGAAGAAGGGACCTCAGACGGTTGGCTATGGAATTGGTTAAGATTTTATAAAAAACATTGCACAGGCTAATGGGACGATAATCAGAGAAAATTTTGTAGGCGGAAGACTTAGGGATGAAAGCAAGAAAGGTAGAATTTAGTTTTGGATGGATGGATCTGGAGGCTTGAATCTCCTGAATTGCTTCGCACACATCCGAGCCCACAACATCCCACATAACTTGAAAAAAATGGGGGGGAAAACCGTCAGGCCCATGGGCCTTGTCTGGTTGCATGGAGAACAAAGCTTCTTTAATCTCAGACATAGAAAAAGACTCCAGAAGCTTAGAGCTTACCTTGAGAGGAACTTTGATCGGGAAGTTATCCAACAGAGATTTTTGAACTCGGAGATCACCGTCGGGAGGAACACCGAGCAGATCCTGGAAGAAGTCAACCGCTTCACTTCGGATTTCCTCAATATCCTTGGTAACGCGTCCATCCTTGCACACCACTTCCCTGATTTTGTTAGCCCCTCTGTGTCGCAAAGTTGATGCATGAAAAAACTTCGTATTGGAGTCTCCATTTCTCAACCAGAGGTCCCTAGATTTCTGGCGCCAGAAAGTTTCTTCCCTTGCAAGAATAGAATGATAATCCATCGAGAGCCTCCTTTCCTCCTCCCTGAGGCAATCGGTGTAACCTTCGAGCTCCATTCTCTCCTCCACCAATTTTAGGTTCGCAAAAATGGACCTTTTGGACTCAAAAATGTTGCCGAATACCTCCTTGTTCCATGTTTTCAAATTCCTTTTGATTAACTTGAGTTTTAAGGCCACTCTCTTGGAAGCGAAACCTGCTACCTTCTGCTGCCACCAGGCTATAACCATCCCTCTAAAGTCCTTGTGAGAAATCCACATGGACTCAAATCTAAAGGGGGTTTTAAAAACAGGCCCATCAACCATCTCCAGGACAATAGGATTGTGATCAGACCCAATCCTCGATAATGCCGAGAGAGTTGCCGCACCGAGTATGGGAATAGCCTCTTGGGATATGAAGAATCTGTCAAGCTTGACTTGAATAAGATTGCTCCCAATCCTCCTATTGCTCCAAGTGAAGGATGCCCTCTTGAGGTCAATGTCAAGCAAGTTATTGGTAGAAACAAAATCTTGAAAGTATTCCAGACTGTGGCTAGAGTGGTCTGATCCTCCTTTCTTTTTAGATGGGTGAAGAGGATAATTGAAATCTCCCCCTAGAACCCAAGGGAAATTACAAAATGTTTCCCTCATCTGGGAAATAGCCTTCCACATTTCTGCTCTCTCCGAGATAGAGTTTGGGGCATACACATTAGACAGGATCCAAGAAAAGTTAATGGCTTTGGAATGAAACAAAACATTGATAATCCTGCTGGAAGTTGAGAGAAGGATGCCCTCAAAAATCTCTGGATCCCAAAGAATCATGAGACCACCTGTCGTTCCCACCACAGGACTGGAGAGGAATTTTGCCTTAGCCCAAATGACCTTAGCAGCTCTGGAAGAAGAGATAGCATCGGTCTTAGTCTCTTGCAAAATTAGGATGGATGAATTTGTCCTCTTTCTGAGATCAGCCACCAATCTCCGTTTGGCAGCTGCATTAAGCCCTCTCACATTCCATGAGAGGACTTTCATTTCAACAGTTTGATATTCTTCTTACCTCCCTTTCCTTGCTAGAGGGGAGGTTTTGGGACAGACGAGTCACCCATCTGGGAATCAGAATCATCCTAAAAAAGCAACCGTTGAGTACCATTTGCAACATCTACCACCGTCTCCTTGTCCCACCTGTCTTTGTTGGGGGGACGACCTTGCTTCCTTTTGCTACCAAAATCAACACCTTGCTTTCGGCTTCTCGTATTACGAGGGCTGATATTACTAGACTTCTCACCCCTTCTTCCTAGTAGGTAATCTTCCAGCACATTTTGGGACTCGGGGTGGTTATGGTCCAAGATTTTGGGTGAATCTGCCTGTGCGGTGATTGGTGGAAGGGACTGGTCCTTCTCTTGTGGTCCAAGGTGAGGGCTTGCACCACACGACTCAGAGACCATTTGGGGGGAGACTGCTTCCACCGGGTGGGAGGATTCGGGATGGTCCCCAGAAAGGCCTAGAGAATCATGCCCTTTTGCAGCAGGGTGCTTTGTCTGACCTTCACCATGTTCCAAGGGGTTGCTGGAATCCTGTTTCTTCATCCCTGGATTTTGAAGAGGACAGTTGGACTGGAGGTGCCCTTGAGAACTGCACTGGGGGCAAAAAGTCGGTCTATTCTCATACACAATGGCTTGCTTGTGAAGAATGATATCTCCAGACCGAAGAGTGATGGATGATGGAAGGTCAGCCTCCAAATCCGCCAAAACGTAGAACCGAGCTTGAACAAATCTGGTTCGAGCTTTGGTGGGAGGGTCAATGGTAACCAACTCACCAATGGAGCGTGCAATTCCTTTGATTACATTTTCATGCCAACAGAAGAGGGGGAGACTCAGGAGTCTAACCCATATTGGAGCAATGTTGATATTTTGGGTCTCGGGGTTGAAGTCCATACCCCACTTCCTTAGAAAGAGACTTCGTGACCTAGGAACCGGGGACCACCGACCAAGATTTTACGGTAGTCCTCCTTGTTATTCGATCTAATCGCGAAAAAACCTCGGGATAAGGCCGCCAACTCCATGTGACCAGAGGTTCGCCATTTACTCGCCGCCCACTTGCGAATGGTCTCCATGTCGGGACGGCCGCCAATAAACTTACAGATGAGGGTAAATTTTTCGAATTCCACAAAGCTTGAAAGAATTTTTGTTGGGATGTCCAACTCGTCCCCGACAGGAAACAACTCCTTGGAGAGCAGACCACTAAGGGTTTCTGAAGCCATTGCTTGAGCGTACGACTTCTGAGGTCCACCTCCCCATTTGTCTGGTGGATCCTTGTCATGACCTACATCCTCTTCGGTTGGAGAGGACTCCTTAGCACCCCCAATCTCTGACTGCCCTCCCTTCGCCCTGCTGTGCCCTTGGTTCTGTCTGTTGGCGTTCCCGTGCTCTCCCGCAGAAGCTTTCCCGCCCGTTGTCATCTTGGCCGTCAAAACCCTAGCTGACAATAACTTCAGAAATCTAATCTTTTACTCACATCCTTTTCTCAAAAATTTAAATTTGGATAAGGTAGAAACGATAATTATATTCAAATTACTTCATGATTTTTTCCTAAAAGTTTTTCCTCACCATCTTTTAATTCAAAAATTAGGGATAAAATAATGGTTGGTGGCCTATGGAGAGAGATGCCCTTTATCTAAGACCATAGAGTGAGATTTTTTTCTATCAAATATAAAATAATTAAAAAGCTTTTGATGTGGGTTAGACTTTTTTGGACTTTCATATTAGTTTATTAATAAGGATGTTTTGAAGGGTAAGGGCTTTGGCCTCTCTTTAGGGAGGTCCAAGGTTCAAACCCTACTCAGTATGAGAGGATTGGGGCCCCTCATAAAAACCTGCACTTTAACCTAATATTTCTTCAAGCTTACTACAATGGTAAGGGCTTTGGCCTCTCTTTAGAAAGGTCCAAGGTTCAAACCCCACTCAGTATGAGGGGATTGGAACCCCTCATAAAAACTTGTGTTTTATCCTAATATTTTGGTCCAATAAGGACAATGAAGTGATTAGGGCTTTGGTCTCTCTTCGATGAGGTCTACAGTTCAACCACGACATACCTAAAAGGGGATAGGTTGGATGGAAGCGATCGAGTGTTTGTCGGTTGGCTACCCCAGTTTGATGCCTTGGAGGGTCGAGGCTCCTGTTGACTTTGTTTTACCCAATGGGCTAGGGTTATAGTGGTAGCATCTAAGCTCAATATCTGGCAAAAGGTGTTACTAATTTCTCTATGTAAAAAAAATAAATAAGGATGTTTTGAAGAATATTAGAAATACCTGAGGGGAGTTCCTCAAGGAGAAATAAATTACTAAGGAGTGAAAGCATGTTATATATACCCGAATACATGTTGTTATAAATATTTCAAAACCTTTGTTACAATCCATCAATATTAAATATGAATCAAGAGAATGAGACAACAAACAAATTATAAAGACATTACATTATGATGTCATAATTTTTATGAGACTAGACACATAGCAAACTATTGAAAAGTGAAAACAATGAAGAATTGACAAAAAAAAATAAGTCATGTGACAAAACTTCAAGATGAAGCAGTGAGATAATATTGTAGTAGAAGTTGGACTAGACCAAGGATATTCCACTAAAAAAAGAGAGAAAGAAAGCCTAAATGCAACATCAAATGGAAAATGCCACCATAGTTCACTTGAATCAACCATAAAAAAAAACAAAGAATGATACAAGGGATGAGAAAGTACAATGTGCAAGTTCAAATTCAAAAGGAATTAAAGGTGTAGAGAAAGATGTAAGAAACGTTTTAAAGCAAAGGAGGCAAAAAAGGTCAAGTATATTATATAGAAATCATCTTCATTTTCCTCAAGTAGTATAATTAATCTCCTAATAATAGATATGAAACTAGTGTAGAGATTATCCCTTGTACTTTAGGGTTTCAAGAGAAACATAATAAATAAATGAGAATGGAGAAAATCCATAGCAATTTAGGATTTTTAGAACAACAAAATAAGGTAATTGTTATCAAGGAGTGACCTTGTACTTTAGGGTTTCTAAGGCAACATAAAGAAGAAAATGATTTTGAGGTTATTGCTCTTGCACTTCAGATCCTTTGGAGCAAAACAAACTATAGATGATAAGTCTCACTATGAACAATATAAAAAAATTGAAGAGATTGATGAAGATGAAAGTGTTGGTGGGAATTTAAAAAGAAAGGAAAACTTAAGAAGCAAAAAAAAAGAGAAATTTGTCCTAGTTGGGATGTCGTAGTGATATGTCTTTGGGTTCTCATCTAGGAGATCCAAGTTCAAACCATTGTATAGGAGACCAGGATCTTTCAAAAACTTGTGCTTTACCCTAAAAAATAATTGCCTTGCTGGGACACCATAGTGATATGTCTTTGGGTTCTCATCCAAGAGACCCAAATTCAAACTACTATACAAGAGACCAAGACCCTTTCAAAAACATGTGCTTTACCCTAAAATTTTATCTCTGATGGGAAACCATATTAGTATGTCTTTGGGCTTTCATCCATGAGACCCAAGTTTGAATCACAAGAAGGGTGGCCCGCTGTTGAGAAAAGGTACGAGTCCTTTCAAAAACCCTATATTTACCCTAATAAAAAACAAAGAGAAAATAAAAATCCAAAGGGATATTCATATGGGAAAATAAAATAAAATATTGTACGTGTTAATAAGAAGTGGGGTTAAGCCCATAAATAAAAGCAAAAAGTGATAATGAAAATGACATTTTGTAATATATGGGGTATGAATAAGACCGTTAAATAAGAGATATTATGGATTTGATAAGTTGTTATAGGTAGAATATTTATAAATATAGAAAACGAGTACCAAATATTTTAGCCATTCATAAGTTGATTTTATCTTGGCAAAATACAAATTTTGGATGGCAATTAGATGAGTGAGATTTTATATCTTGATAAAAATGACATCAAGAAGTTGATTGTGTAAATGTAGTGGTTTGAAGAAGATGATAGATATCTTTGATAGAAAGGCAAATGAAGAATGTCATTGATAAAAAAGGTAAACTGGATATGGTCTATTAACCCGATGGCAATGTAATGAGAGTAATATAATCTTTTGTTATTTTAATGGGAGTAGTCTAAATAGAATCCATACATCTCTTGTGGGATAATGTAATGGTTAGGGCTTTGGGATTTCTTTCGGGAGATCTAGGTTCAAACCACAACAGGATGTGTGTGCGTATTTGTGTCAGTTGAGCTTGCCATAAAAAAATAGAATCCATACATAGCTTTTTAAAATAAAAATAAAAACTTCTCATCAAAAGGATTAATAAATTGTTATTTGTCAAATTAGAAAGGTTAGATTATGTTTGAATTTAAAATTTAAAAATATTAGTAGCAAATATTTTTAAGAAGAGAAATCGAAGTAGCTCTGTATGTATATGTATAACAAAACAAAACTATATATCAAATTCAATATTGAAGGAGGAAAAAGGAGTGTGAATCAGGAGCGAGTGCAAGACAACAAAGAGCTTCAACTTTTAGTGTTTTACAAAACAAGTGAATGTTGTGAGTGCAAATAGGAATCAAGTGTAAGCAAGAACCAAAGTGTGAGGTAGTAGCTAGAGTCACTTTTTCTTGTTCAAGTTCTTAGGAAAAATTCAAAAACTAAAGGATTATTTTGAAGAAATTCTAAAAAACATTGCAAGAAAGTCATTTGCAAGAGTCGTAATTGGAAGTAAGGATGTCCTAGTCAAGAACAAGAGCAAGAGTGGACCTATGGCAAACCCTATCCAATAACATATATTACACCAAAAGTGATTATCAAGGATGAAATGATCAAGCATGATACAATGGTTCTTAAAAGCAAAGGATTAATATGTAAGTTTTACAAATGTTGGCCAAGTTTTTTGAAGATTCAAAATTGGATCAAGTGGAAGTGGGAATTGAATTCAAATTACTCCATGACTTATCTTTTAAAAATATTTTTCCTCAGTTTCTCTAGTTCAAAAATTAAGGATAAAAGAATAAATTATGACCCATAGTTTAGGGGGGAGATGCACTATGTTTAAGACCATGGTGTGAGCTTTTTTGTGGACATATAGATTACTAAAAAGCTAATAGTATGGATTAAAAATTTTAAGATTATATATCAGCTTATCAAAAGGAGGTTTTGAATAATATTGGCAATACTCTAAGGGATATTATCCAAGAGAAACCAACTACTAAAGAGTAAAGGCATATTGTATATATCCAACTATGTGTTGTCATCGATATTTCAAAACCTTTGCCACAATCCATTAGTATTAAATTTAAATCAAGATAATAAATTTAATAAGTGGATTACAAAAAATTTGCATTTTATAGTCTAAAATGCTATGAGATTAGACATATGACAAGAGATTGTAAGGTAAAAATGATGGAAAAATAGATAAAACGTATAGGTGTGAGACAAGCTCAATATAAAGTAAGGAGATCATATCATATAAAATTTGGGTCAAATCAAGGATTTTCCACTCCGAAGATAGTGGCAAAGAAAACCCCCCAGTATCATCAAATGACAAAGGTCATTATAGTTTACTAAAATCAACCATTAGAAGAAGAAAATAACACAAGGGCTACGAAAGTAGAATATGTAAGTTCAAATTTAGAAGGAAATTAACATGTGAAGGAAATGGGGAAGCAAGTTTTAAAGCAAAGGAGGCAAAATAGGTCAAGTTTAATCCAAGTAAATCATCTTCATTTTCCTAAAGTAGTATAAAATCCCTCCCTTAAAATAAAAAAAAACATAATACAAAGTGTATTCCTTGCACTTCAAGGTTTCAAGAGCAGCATAATAAAAAAATGTATATGGAGGATATCCATTTCAATATAAAGTTTCCAAGGAAACATAAGAAGGTAATTACTATGGAGGATCATCCTTGTACTTTATGGTTTCTAGGACAACATAATAAGAAAGTGTTTATCAAGTTATTCCTTTTATTTTAGATTATCTAGGGCAACATAATTATTTAGAAGATAAGACTTGTTATGAACAATATGGAAAATTTGAAGATATTAATAAAGATGAAAGTATTGGTGGGAATGGGAAAAGGAGAGGAAGACCTTTAAAGTCAGAGCAAAGAGAAAAAAAAATCTCAAAGGGACATAAATCTAGGAAACCAAAAACAAATATCACAGGTGTTAATAAGAAGTGGGGTTAAGCCCACCAATAAAAGTAAAAAGTGATGATGAAATTGGTATCATGGAATATGAGGGGTATGGATAAGACCCCTGAAAATAATAATTAATAGAATTGATATGTTGTTATAAATTTGAGTTTATTTTAATACAAGAAACAAATGTTAAGTAGTGAGGAATGTAAAGATGCATTTAAAAATATTTGAAATATGGAGGATTGTTTGGCAATTCTTCCATAAGATATTTTGGAGGTATTATGACAATATAGGACAAATGAAAATGGGATAGACAAATACTAGAAGCAATGGTAATCAGGTTGCTAGTCTATTTTACAGGAAAGAGGAAAACATCAAAGTTGGGTTATAAATGTATATGTTTCAACTATAATTGCTCCTCATCAAATATGTTGGAAGGACCTTAGCATATTAATTAAATACAATGATGATTTAGAATTGTGATCTATGATTTTTTTTGGGGGACTTTGAGATAGTTTTGTCTCCCTCGTAAAAGAATGGTGCTACTCCTAGATGGTCTAAATCAATGAAAGATGTTAAATTCATTTGTCAATTTTAATGCCCTTTGGATGTTACCTTCAAGTTTTCATTACACATGGGATAATTGACACATTAGGCAAAATCATATAGTAGGAAATTAATTAGGTTTTTGTTATCCAACAAATGGTTGCAAAAAGTGTATACAAGCTATTTAAACATTTTATTGTGAGTAGGATCATATTACAAAACCATGCTCTTGAGATGTGATTTACTCAATAATGGTCATCTAAAGCCATTTTTCTTTTAGTCTACATGGCCTCAAGACCCTCATTTCTTCCAAATGGCTATGTTATGGTGGGATGAAACAAATTTGAAAGGACCATGTATTTATAGGTTATTTAAAAGATGAAATATCTAAAGAGGCAAATGAATATTTGGATTACCAAATATTTTGGTAACCTTTTTAAGTACAAGGAGAAAATTGGATCCAAGCTCAAAAATTTTATGAGAGATAGTAGAATTCAAGGAAAGGACCAAGATTCTTATGTTCAAGAAAAAACAATTACTTTTTATCATCATAATGTATTGAATAAGGAGAAGTCTTATTGGTTCACAAAATCAAGGGAAATATGGCTCAAGGAAGGAAATAAAAATACCATTTTTTTGTTTCATATAAAATATTTCAACTCTAGATAGAAGAAATATTAAGGAGGAAGAAGATATTAGGAAGAAAGTAATTAATTATTTCAAATATATTTTATCAATTGTTGGGCAATACAAGGAGGCTCAAGATAAGCTTTTGTAAGATATTCCATCAATTATCACATAGGCAGAAAGCTTGTTGAAGAAGATCTTTATGGAGAAGCTACATGAGGTAATTTTCTCTTTTCATCCTAACATGACACCTAATTGTTATGGATTTCCTACAATTTTAAATTTAGGATTTTATTGAATAGTGATATGTTAGTTGTAGTTGAACAGGCCTAGAAAAAGGAAGGCTTTTAAACTTGAAATCAATGCCACCTCTATTAAATCGGTTCCCAAGAAAAACGAGAGAAATATTATAATTTTTATCCAATAAGCCTTTGTAATATACTTTAAGATAATTTTAAATATTATGGCAAATAGGTTGAAAAACATTCTAGATTATGTTATCTTGGAGGAATAGGATGGTTTTGTTCATGGTAAACAAATTCTTCATGGTGCAATCATTGCACAAGAGGTGATATATTCTCTTAATTCCACGAAAAATCTAGGTATGCTTATGAAATTATAGATGAACTATGCATATGATAGGTTTGTTGGAGTTTTCTACATCATATTCTCAAAAAGTTTGGTTTTGATTAAGGTTGGTTTGAATGGACTAAATGTTGTTATAACATTCCAAAAAAAAAATTGATCACTAAACACCCTATTGGATACTGCTAGTCATTTCATGGACTTCATGAGGGTAATCCACTATATCCATATCTATTTATTATTCTTGCACAAGCATTAGGGGTAGCTTTATCAAAGGGAAAAATGGAAGGAAAAATCAAAGGTATTCAAGTTGCAATAAATTGTACCTCCCAATCTTATCTCCAATTTGTTGATGATATTTTTCTTTTGGGCCATTCTCAGTTAATGAGGCTATAGAGTTTAAATCAATATTATCATGCTATAAGAAGGTTATTGGACAATTGGTTAATACAACAAATTCTAGGATCTTTTTCATTGATATTTCCCTAGTTTTACATTGAATTATTGTGGATATTTTACGGTTTAGAATTTAAAATGATCCATAAGCATATTTGGGTATTCCTTTTTCTTATAACATAAATAAGGAGCTTTGAGACTCGGTCTAGATAGAACGAAATCTTATTTGGTAGGTTGGAAGATAAGTTCTTAACCATAGCTAGGAGGCTACAATTCATAAAGACTATATTGCAACCCATCCCTATTTATATGATGTCACCTTCAAGATTGTTAGAATTCACACCTATTTAAAGGAATGAACATAAGCAACCCATCCACTCAACTTTTATATAGAAAACATAAAAAATGATAAAAGAGAGAAAGATATAATGGGCACTCATATGCACCATAAATAATAACTATATTATTTGTAGATAAGAATCACAAACCTCTAATATAATGGATGGAGTGGTTTGCGAAGGATTTATACCAATATCTAATCCCCAAAGTATATAAATAAGTTTGACCTCAACTAATATAACAAGGGGGATTTAAAGTTGTAAGCTTACTACAGTGGTAAGGGCTTTGGCCTCTCTTTGAGAGGTTAAAGGTTCAAACCCCACTCAGTATGAGGGGACTGGGACCCCTCATACCTGTGTAACTCATTGAAAAAACCAAGAGGGATTTAAAGTTAATTACGCGTTATAAGATGAGTTTAACCATGACAAGGCTAACTATGGCCTATAGGGCTTACATAAGAAAATATTATAATAAATTAAATACATTGCAAAATGATTGCCCTTAGGTCTATACAAGATCACATTGTGCAATGTTGACCTTGGCCATAAATCATATTACACTTTCAACACTCACTCATAATCTAAATCGAAGGGCTAAGAAGAGAAGACATTAGTAACAATAATTTCTTCCCTCATAATGGATGATATAATGGGTATTCTTGTTTAGGAAAGACTCATATAGATCCCCCTAACCATCTAAAATTTGTTGATGCAAAAATACCTTTGCATAAGAATCTCCTTAGGCTAAACCATAGTCATCACTACCAATATCAAATACCCATGCACATATCCAAAGGACACCTATGTTAAGAGTCCATACAAGGAAAAGAAACCAAGAGTATTTCCTATAAAGAAAAGAGCCACATGATTTTTATCACCAAAAAAGGCTTTGCATAGATTTGTTCATGAAAAGAGCCATTACAAAATTCCAAGAGTACCTAGACAAAGACTAGAAGAAGGAAGAGATCATGAATGATTAGATCTTCATGAATAAGTTAAATCAATAGTGCAAAGAAAAAAGAGGTACTAACTAAAGCACGCTCTAAATAATTTTATGTATACCTCCAAAAGACTCAAAACATGTTGCAACTATCACAAATATGATTGCATCTCTAGACAAAGTAAACCAAATATTTTGATTGTAAAGCATAGTATAAATTTTACCTTTCAAAATAGGGCAAAAGAGCCTGAGGACTAACTTGTACAATTCGATCCTTAACACTATAATAGATCCATAAACTAATGTCACCAATGTGTAGAGCTCAAAAATTATGCAATTTGAAAAAAGGCTCAAAACACTTACATATGCAAAAGTTTTGACCTCCGTAATATTTGCCCAAATAGCCCCCCAAAATGAAAAAATTAAAGCCTCAAACCTCAAGGAAACAATGTCTAATTATGGCCTACCATGTGTTATTCGCTCATTTATAGTGCTTGACATACAATCTATGCCATCAAGATGCCACTAACTTGTTGCTCTTGAAAGACTCGTCCTCTCCTGATTGATTATGGTCATATAGGCATGTACAAAATAAATTTATGTGGGATGTCAAGGTGCCACATAGATTGCCATATAAACTAGAAATTATCCATGTAAGAGTAATAAGGTGCTTGATGGGACTCAAAATCGCATCTCTTGTAGGCTAAAACATTGCACCAACAAGGTGCCAAACGACTCCATGTGAAGCAAGGGACATCCATTGTCACTTATGAACTTAGTCTCCTTACTCAAGCTACTCTAAAAAGCTTTCCACCACCAAATTCAAACACACAGCCTTATCTCCACAATAGTTTTTATATACCCAATGTAATCAGTAGGGAAACCAACCTTGTAATGATAAAATCATTGATGCTTCTATAGACACTTCCCTTCATATTTTCTACGATAAAAGAAAATGATAAAAGATCGAGGATGCAAAAATTGAACTATAGATGTTCTTGTCAAATTTCTTAAACCAATGTTGTGTTCACCAAAATGCAATGCCTCCATGTTGATTGGCTAACAAAATATATGTTTGAAGAATATTATTCACTGTAAAACGAACCTATAATACATAAAATGATGAAGTTTAGAGGGCATCAAACTAGAGATGTTAGTGTCATATTCAGGGGTGATGAATGGATATGCCCTTCCTTTGGAGAAGGACTCGACTAACACTACAAAGAAGACAATACATGCTTTTAACCTAGAAAAAAATACTTTTAAATTGTAAAATAATGCATAACCTGAGACTCAAACCCATGTTGCGAAGGAGAAAACACCCCATAACATCCCTTGCTAATTATATTGGCATATAGTATTTTTGCATTGATAGTTGAATCCTCTCCTTGAATAAGGATGTTAGGTTTAACATGGAAGAGAAACACCGATCTATAGAGGGCATGCATGGAAAAGTGCATGAATTCAAATTTAAAAAATTAATTGCCCTTTTGTTTTCAAAATGAATATCATGGAATACCAAGAAGGGTTATCAAAATTAACTAAATCTAAATCTACAAACATGCCTCAATTAAAATGAAGCGAAGGATGGATAAGGCACAAATTCTTTGCAATATTTATAAAATTGGATAAAGAGTCATGGAGAGAAATATCCTCTTTGCCTCTTGTCCGGATGACATTTATGAATCTTACAGAGGTAATTTACCTTAAAATTTGAAGGACCATAGGCTCCAAATAGTCTTTTTGCATGACCAAGCAATGTTGCTCCATACCCGCTTCAATACCATGTTGAAATTCACACCTATTTGTAGGAACAAACATAAGCAATCCATCCACTAAAATCTTATATACAAAGCATACAAAAATAGAAGAGAGATAAAGTTACAGTGGCCACCCATAAGAACCATAAATAATCATTGTGTTATTTATAGATAAGAATCACAACACTCTGATACTATGGGTGGAGTGATTTGGGGTATTTATAGTAATACCTAATTCCCAAATTACATAAATAAGTTTAACCTAGCCAAACATAATAAGAGGCATTTAAGGTTAATTTCAAGTTATAAGGTGGGTTTAACCATGAGCCATAGGGCTTACATAATAAAATATTACAATAACTTAAATACATTGTACACTAATTACCCTTAGGCCTAGCCATAAGTCATTTTACACTTTCAACAAAGATTGCCATTATATTTAGCATCCGAATTTGATAAAATTCAAATATATTTTCTTTGGAAACATGCAAAGATAAATTTAGGTTTCCTCTCTATGAATGGGACAAGGTTTATATAGGAAGAAATGTCAAAGGGGTAGGCTTGTTGAATTGCATACTTATGAATTTGGTCTTAGAGGGAAAACTAGGTCATAGATTATTTAAATATAAAAGAAAGATTTTGATGAAAATATTACTTTAAAAATTATTTAGGAAATGAACCCTACCTTAAGTATTGCCAACATGGAACTTCATATGATATGGTTTGCAATTGATTAAAAAATGTATTATATGGTCAATCAACGAGGAAGATTATGCATTTTTTTGGTCATATGCTTGGTCGAATCCTTATCCTCTTATTTTCATTCAAAATGGAAGCCATTGGCTTGGGCATGTATAGCTTGTATAGGTCCAAAGGTCAAATATTATATTAATGCGAGTAATAACTCTAGATCTTGGATTTATATTAGTACCCTGGTTAAAGGAGAATTCAAACAAATAATAAATGAGCTTCAAATATGCTTCAAGAGTTTTATTCACCTATTTTTACATGAAATAATGAGTTGGTTGAGAATTTATCAAAATATGGTGAATACCTAGTCAAGTTGGGATATGTGGACTTAGAGCAATCAAAATTTTCTACTTGATAATTTCTATTGGAAGAACATTTGGTCACAAGAGGCCCTATCCAAGGCCTTAACATTCCTTTGGTTAGTAGTCCAAAGCAAGATTCTTAGACTAGAGTTTCTTCAAATAAGAGGATATCACAAACCTTTCAAATGTGCCTTGTGAGGGAAGAATCTAGAAACATCATAGTATTTACTTCTTTATTGTCCCTTTTATTATACCATATGGTGAAGTGTTTTCAAAAATTCTGAAAATATATTATGTAATTCGATAAACATTAAAAGAGTTTGTGAAATGTTGAAATAAATATTTCAAAGATCAAGTATTATGCATTCTATGGAGAATATATGTTGCTATTACTTTTTGTAATTTGTCTTGAAAGGAAAAATATATATTTTTAAAAATAAATCTCAAAATCTTGTCCAAGTTTAGAACTGTATTATTACCTATCTTGCAAAATGTTCACAAACATTGTTCTCATCATGAAAAGTTTAAAGTATGTTAAAAGAGGTGATAGCCTCTTGGTTACAGGATTTGAATATACATGGAAGGGTCATCTACAATGATGAAGTTTACACAAAGGATTTGCTTTGATCTATGGTAAAATAAAAATGTCTTGAAGTTGGGCTTATCAAAATTAATTTTAATGGTGCTTCCAAAGGAAATTGGAGACGAGCTAGTGGATATGGAGCTTTTTCAAAATAATGAAGACAAAATTTTCCTCCCTTACTCATAATCATATGTAACTCTGACTAACAACCATGTAGAGGCTAGGACAATTCTTACAAGGATCAAAATTACAATTGAAAAATGATGGAAACATATTTCAATTGCGGATTCATAAATTATCATTAATGGCAATACAAATGGTTGGGGATTAGATTAAAAAAAACATTATTGTTGATGTTCATCAACTATTTTTGGAGGCATACTCTTGGAAATATGAGCAATAGAGAAGGAAATAAGGTAGTAGATAATTGAGTCAATTGTGGTGTTGATATTCTTTTTTGTGAAAGCTAACTTTAGAAGGCAACTAGCCAAGTGAGATTTTATCTCTTAATGAAAATGATTGCAAGAAGATTGTGAGAACATAATAGTTTGAGGAAGATGAAAAACATATTTGATATAAAATGAAATGAAAAATATATTTGATAAAAGAGCAAGCTAGATACAATTTCACTAATGTCAATTTAATGTTTTGGTATTTTAACGAAGTGGCCCATAATAAAAGCCATATATGTTTGTGTGTGTGTGAGAGAGAGAGAGAAATCAAAAATATATAATAAGAGGTTTTATTAAAAGCTTTGGATAATTATATTTTAATAAGTTGTATCATGTTATAGTGATCCATATGTGGAATATTGAAAAAATCAAATTATTATAGCCATGCTTATAAAAATATTGTAGTTAAGGAGGATTCCCATATCATTGCATGATATTCATTACACTACTCACAAAGTGTAGTTTAAGGAGCTTAGGAAGATGACATATTGCCCTATAGGTACGACCTAGTTAGATCCTTGGCGTTATTTCTAAGGGCTATCCTACCATAAACAACTTGGATAGGAACTTGAACATTGTTTCTTGATACATTTGGAAAATATTTCTATTTTACACCGATTTGCACTTTCTAAGATGCAATTTTTATTTTTCTATCTCATTTGATTTTCCTAGGAATAACTAATTCCTTGAAAGTATTGGATGTGTCTCATTCTTTGCAGAGGAAGTATTGTACGACAGACCCTGTCTTTGAACTTTTTTGGAGATATTATCGGAGCTGTTGGTGGGATTCTCGTGATTAGTGGGTATGGGTAGTTTTAGCCCATGGTATTATGCCCACGGTATTCTAATACCACATTGTGGTTTAGGGTTGTAAGATTTTCCTTTATATTGATTGTAATGTCCCATGGGCAAGGTGAATAATAATAGAAAATGAGGCCCCCAAAAATTTTTTTGGGCTCCTACTTTTTCGAAGATATTATCGGAGATATTTTTGGAGGTGTTGGTGGGATTCCCATGATTAGTGGGTATGGGTGGTTTTACCCCATGGTATTATGCCCACGTTATTCTAATACCACATTATGGTTTAGGGTTGTAAGAGTTTCCTTTATATTGATTGTAATGTCCCATTACGGGCAAGGTGAATAATAATAGAAAAGGAGGTGTGGCTCTTGTTTGCTAGGTGTAGCCCATATTGGGTGAACCAGGATAAATCTCTTGTGTTCTATGTGAATGTATCTTGTGAGTTGTATTTCTTCTAAGTTATTTATTTTTGCATTAATTATTCTAGAATAGGTTTGGGTAAATCTCTTCTGAAAGTTGATTGCTATTTTTTAAAAAATTGGAGATGCTTTGTAAAATTTGAAGGTTTCTAATTTGACTTTTTATATAAATATTAGCATGTGAAAGACTCAACAATGTTCTAAAATACACATAACTTCAAATTTTAGTTTTACCTTAGCCAAATTAGTGCATGACTAATAAATCAAATATATATCAACCAAAAGGGTATGTGATAAGTTATGACATGCATTTGAGTGTGATGAGTGTATTAATTTGTATTTTCAATATATATTGAGGTTATATGTCGGAACAACTAAAAAAAATGAGCTATCATGATATTTTCTTCCTTTTATTCTTGTAAATGAAGTTGACTCGTTATCCTTTCAATTTAGTTTTATATTCTATTGCCATGTAACATATGAAACTAGCAAAATTAATATATGGATATACTTTTAAAAGTAGTATTGCACATAGGGTTGCAAGGTAAAAGGATACACTCTCAAACCTCTCTTTATGTAACCTTTTCAAGTTTTAGAGGAAGAGACATGACTATCTTGAATCTTTGACTGTGAACAGTGTAAAGTATCCTCAATTTAACCATATAGCAAGTTTTCTGACTATATTCTTACCTATTCTAGATGAAACTAACATGTTAAAAGAGATGAAGTTGTAAGAGTGTTATCTATAAAAAGCAGTAAGGCTACTATTGTTGCATTTTTTCAATGGGTTATATGGGATTGAAACAGGTCCCACTCATATTACATCATCACCATATAGTGGTATTTTAACAAAGCTTGAATATTATCCAATTATTATTCGGTAAGATTCGAACCTAGGTCTCCTCCTTGAATGTTGAGAAATCTAATTGGTTAAGCTAATGCCACTTGATGTTAGTTGCACTTTATTGTACAACCAATCAAGAATATATATAGTAATGGTCTTTATAGAGTGAGCTAATGTTGGCCATACATAATTAAAATTGTAATAGAGGTCTATCATAACTTTTATTGGACAAATTAATGAACTTAAACACAAAAAAGAAAAAAGAAAATATTTGTATAACAATATTACTAAATGTTGCATATTGTGTCTATATAGGTTTTTGTAATCCAAACTAGGAATCCATCTAAAAACATGCATTATCCTCATATATTTTTTTACATGGTGGAATCGGTAGTCGCCATGAATCTGGGTAGGTTGTCCGACTTTTTATGGCTGCCACAATATTCTATGTTGTTTACCTCAAAAGCCACAACACAAATTTTCGTGCAATCTGCCCCTATAACCACCATGCCATGATCATTTTAAACCTTTTATGTCGTTAAAAGCACCAATAAAGGGACAAGCGTTCAATCCGACAAGGCTCAATATTTGAACCTTGGACATTCGGCCCCCTTACAGGGTTTGGGGAACCAATTGGTCTACACCTCAGACCTATCCTCTTATATATTACTTCAATGAACATCTTAATAATATTCATAGGAAAAGTCCTATGCCCAATATTCATGAGCTAGAAAGTTTCAAATAATTTTGATGTATGATCTAATTACTATAGTTTGAACTAGTAAAAGTATAATTACATATTTCATTAGAAAACTAAATATATGCCATTCATAAAAGGCATTGGCAACCATAAACCATATGCATTTGCGTTACATGGCCTTTTCATCCTTGCTATGACTTAAAGGTAAATTACTTGTCATTTCAAACTTTATTCCTAGACCATATGTTTTTGCTTTATAGCCACAAGTAAAAGGTTATGTGTGTGTGTTTGATTATGAGATTATAGTAATTAGGGTCAGCCTTTTGATGAATGAAAATGTGAAATATTTCAATTTTCTAAAGTTTTATATACATGATTAGTCAAGGTTGATTAATACTTCTTGGCGAAGGATGGTCTATTCTTTGGCAAAGAGGCATATAAATCTTAGGCAAAGGGTATATGCATTACAACCATGGTCTTGTTTAAATATATATGAAAAAATAATAAATTTGAATTGATATATTAATAAACAACTTTATTGAATACTCGAATGGTCAATAGGTAATATCATGGTTGTAAATTTTGTTAGCTAAGGTGCATGCACATGTTGTTAGATGAAAAATTTCTCTAATGCATCTAAAATGACAATGAATTTTTCATCACATATCCCTTGTTAATAGAAAGGTGGAAACATCATGACTTTTTGAATTATACACTCTAATGTGCCTATATACGATTCAACTATTTGATGGAGTGAGCATTTATCTACTCATATTTATTTTATATATTATATATATGTAATTTTTCAGATTTTATATAATAAAATAGTTTGTTCCTTGTGAGAAACATCAAATCCATGTTCTCAAAATTAGGCTTAAAAATATTTTTTGGGGTTTGTATTCTAAACTTGTATCAGTTTGTGGCTAAGATGATTTTCAGCTTATGATGGCATTTCATGTGTTAATTTTCTAGTAGTATGTGTTGGTACTCTTCTCATCCCCCAAACTTATCCATAATTTAATTAACAATTGTCTACCTTATATGTAAAGTTGTACAACCCGCTACATGAAAGGGTAAAACTTAATAATCAAAAGGGTGTAACTTAAGTGTGAATGAAAGGTAGAAGGATATAGTTCAAGATAGGAAAGCATTCGATTTAGACATAAAAGGATGAGACTTGGAATGTAAAAGGGTATATCTTAAAATGGAAAGAGATGTAACTCAAAATATGTTTTTTTCACTTAAATATAAAAGATTGTGATTTGGACTTGAAAAGTGCACTTCCAAACTTAAAAGTTTGCATCTTAAAGCCCAAAAGAACAAAACAAAAAAACTTTAGAAACTATGAGATATGAAGAGGCAATACTTGTATACAAAGAGGAGCATACTATACAAAAAAGTATAAAAATAAATACAATATAATAAGATCTTATAGCTAAAGTTTTAGGAAAAGAATATGCGAGATTTGGTGGATTACCTATAATAAGAATAACTTATATTCTGAATAGACTCACAACACTTAGAAGAGGAATCAATTGAATTAGCACATTATCCAAATTTAGTGAAAAGAAAGATAAGGAATGAAACAACACAAAATATGAGAAAAGTACCTTTACAAACTTAACATGTCCATTGATAATTAATAGAATAATATCTAACCAATAACAAAGGATGGTTGGGGGTAGGGTATAAATACGCCTTTGATATAAAGGCACATATACCAAAAAATATCAAATTGACATATTATTGACTAATACAACATGACATAGATCACATTACAGAGTGCTACGTGGACCATGGGCTAAAAAAATAAAAGTGTACAGTGTGTTCTAATGAGAGATATTGAATATAGAGCTAAAACAACATCTAAAAAAACATATATACTATGTTCAGTTTGTTTGGTTCTTTAAATATGTCTAGTGAGATTCTAATATATTTAATTTACAATGTGTAATATAGATGATGATCAATAAGTAAAATATTACACATTTAATCATCCTTATTTAAGTTGGATTAGAGGGCGTAAAGATCATACATTACTACATATCCCCTTTAATGAAAGTTACCCTATGCCAATATACAACCAAAATTGGTTGAGGATAATTTCTAGCATAACTTTTATTAACATGTTTATGAGAAGGTCAAATAGGGCCACATATATAGAAAGAAGTAGACCCTAAGAATAAACTTGTCAAGTGTTACGCATCTAAATATTAATATGCTTTGTCTATTGATGTTTAATAGGATTGTCAATCAAGTGTATAGTCCTTTGATTATCACAAAAATAGGGATGATACCCCTAGGAAGGAGACCCGCCTACTCAAGAAACATCCTTATTTAAAATGGACTCTTCCTAAGATGATTAATATCACAACATTTATCTTCCATTTAAGAGAATGTAACAATATTCTACTCCTTTAAACACCAACATACCAGTTCAATACTAAGAGAGTAAATATGTAAGATTGAAGTAGATTGCCCCTCATCTAGATCCTCGACTAAATCCACATATGAGTGCCCTCATAATTAAAAAGGAATCACTACTTTATATCATACTTGAAAGTACCTCTAATATAGAAAATAATCCATTTGACAACCTTTCAACGAGTCTCATGAGGTGCCTATACAAACATGAAACAAATATTGACAACAAAGGAGATGTCTGAACCATTATAGGTGTGATGAAGAGGACTACCCACAAAGGGTCGATAGAGAGATGTATTTACCAAAGGATAAGGACAATTAGCCTCATTATTCATCCTAGAGACAAAAGGGGTGGGCACTAGCTTATAATATTTTATCCAAAATCATTACAATAACTCCATCGTATATCATGGTTCAGAAAGAAAAATTCTTGAAGAGGAAATAGTAATCTAAATACCCAAAAAAATATTGTAGGCTCAAATGTACTAGCTCAAATGACTAGTGAATCCATGGCATTAGATCCTAAATCATGGAAGACAAAAGTCCCTCTAATTTTTTTATCACCAAAATAAAGTACAATAATTAAGATCTCAATGTCCTATTGCTTAATGTAAATATCATGATTCACTTTATTGTGAGAAAAGAGACACCCAAGAAGTAAATTGTGGATCTTCTCATATTAATCATTAGGTGCTTACTTAAGCATATTTTAGTCAATAAACTAAGGGTGTGGGACCATCTAAATAAATCTTGGTGGATTCTACATATAGATCTCCTCCTAAAGATACTAATGAATAAAGGCACTTTTGACAAGCATCTGATGAAGCTTCCAATGTTGTAAAGTAATTATAGAGAATCATGAGAATAAAGTCCATCCAAATACAGGGGCAAAAATATCATTTTAGTTAATTATGAAATATATATAATATGATAGTTATGGGACCAAGGCCAAAAGTGTGAAGAGGTGCTTATGATCACCAATCATGTAGCCTATAAGCATGTGATTATGTAAACCAAAGTGTATTCATCATTTATGTAAGCTTATAGGCATGTTCATGTAAGACTAAGAGCCTCTTTCATATTAAATCCATATTGGTTAATACATATTTATGGATAATATTGATTAAAAGGGTAATTTATTATTATGTGATTGTAAGGTTAACCTCAAGGTTAAGTTTATGTCAGCCTAATGTTAACCTTTCATCAAGGATTTGGTATCATTATGAATATCCCTCGATGAGGATCCATTTGTATCATAAGTGTGAATTAAATGTGATATATTGGGGTACCCATGGGCATCCACCTTATACTTCTTCTTATTGTCTCCTTCACTTATTTATGTCATTTACCATTGCTATATTTTAATCACCTTTTCTTATTTTCAACATATGTTTGTGGTGAATGAACGTTTTGAAATAGTTCAAGAAAATATTGCAAATCTGAACATGGTATCAGAGCGATATTTAAAGCAACATCACTCATTAGAAAAAAAAGGAATTGCCTCATCAGTAATTAAGGAAAACATTTTAGGTTACATTTTCTCTTTGTTTGAATATAAAATATTAAAATTTAAATTTTAAATTATAGCACCATTTGTGTGGCTTTACACAAGTCTTATGTGATCGATTGATGCATATCCCAATATAGAAGTGGCATGTTGATGTGGATAACATGGTATTCAAGTTATGTGTCTTAGATCCAACAGGAGGGGCGATCAAAACCCAATGAACATTTTACAATCACATCAAAAGAATTTTTGGTGGATCTCTTTCCTCCCACTCACCAAGTAGGGAGTGGCATATTGGTAGGATTTTTCTTGTCTTAGAGGTTGTCATTGGTTCAAATAAATAATAATATATTTATCTTGTAATGCTTGACAAATTAAAATTTACAAGGATATCTAAACCCATAATTACAGTCATGCTTGCACTGATGGCATAACAGTTGGGTTGCATTCTTGGAATGGTCCAATCTATGGTTTGATTCCTCACAGAGACTTTCTATACCATTTTTCTTTCTATGATGAATAGGTGTATGCACCTTAGGGAAGGAGGCGGTGCTTCAAAATTAATGCACTATGTGGCATAGTGGTTGCTTCACTTGCTTGAAGGTGGAATGTCTTGATTTCAACTCAGCATAGGTGTAGGTGTTCCTTTTTTTTGCAAAGGATCATGGCTTAGTGTATGTTTCAAATGAATGTGACTCATATTTAGTCTTAGCACATGCACATGGGGTGCTCATTAGTGTCTTGATCGCTCATTAGAGGTCTTAGATTTGGATCCTATTGTCTACAAACCCATTAAAATCAAAATTCTATATATACAAAAGAGCAATCCAACCTATCACATCATGAAATTTATTAAATTCGAATTCACTGGTTGATGATATAGCATCCAATATAGTGGTGCCAAGAGGTAATTGTTGATTCGACAATATTTTTTCTAAGGTTTAGCATTTAATTTTTTTTGATTTGAGTGCTAATATACCAAATCTTTTGGAGGACATAACTTTTGCATACAAAAGTATTTGGAGATTATTTTTTTCTGCATTCCACAATGTTTTGAGGTCTACACAATGGTAACACTAGTTTATGGACAAGTTATAAATATATTTATAATTTTTATATAAAATGGATTCCTAGGGTATTTACTCATATCAATGGATTAAATTATAACACTTGGTTAGTTTAAATGATAGGATTACTTAGAATTAATAATCAATGCTTCTTCTTTAAAAACGAATTAAAATATCTAGGTGATCATGAACTTAGATAAAACTATATGTACCTTTTCATATTAGAGAGAAAACTAATCCTATTGAGGTATGGTATACTTTGAATAATCTCTATGTAAAACTAAGTGCTAGTAAAATGTTGGACTAAAATATGCCATTGCTATGGAAATATGTTGCACCCATCGATTTTAGCCACATTATAGTAATTGGATGAAACAAGGTTACCCTATGTTTCAACCTCTAGAGAAGGCTAGCTCCTGTAGATATATTTTGAAGAAAAAGGGTAAGGAAAGGAGTAAAGGGAAGGAAAGAGACAAGGTTCAAGGAAAAGTGAAAAACATGGTCGGGATATAGTGTAACAACATTGGATCTCACAAAATAATAAACTATTAAACCATTTCATGGCACTTAATAGATCAACCATTAATGATTACACATACAATTTCATTCAACCCATTACACTCATCTTAATCATTCCAAGGATTCACACAATTAACAATCCAATAGGTAATAAGAATATCATTTTGACATAATACACTAAAGGTAAAATGTAACAAAAATGACTTAAAATGAATGTCTAAAGTTTCTAATCATTCCAAGGACCATAAATGCTAGCAATACAATAGGTAATTCAAACATAGAACTACTTTAACAAAATCAACCAACACTGCAATATAACATAAATGACTTAGAAAGATCATTATTATAAAACCAGTAGATGCAAAGACCACAAAGACCAAACAAATACCACTTCGTTGATAAAAAATGATTACATTGTGATACCAAGCAAGGACTATAGAGTTGATCCCTTGAATGAGGTCTAAACTCATATTTATAGGCTACTTATTTGAATCTTGCAACGTAAGATTTACATTTGATTATGAAAAATAGTTGCGGACAACTATATAGAAGGTTCCAAAATCTTGCGTGGATGGTCCAATTTTTTTCTATGTCTACGTTTGAATTTGGCTCATCCATCTGCAACATATTCTTGCAAGTGGTTGCATTATTAAGGTTTTTATTGGGAACAACTAGCAAGCATTATTACAAAGATATAGAGTAATGTGGGTTGATGTTCTTGATTTCTAACTCCATCATTATCCTCTATGTTGTCTATGCAGAGAAGTCATGATTTTGAGCTTAAGTCTTGGGTTTGGGTATTTTTGGGGTTGTTGTATATCTTCGCTACTTGGGCGTGAGCCCAGGGAAGTCTAACATCATCGCTTGGGACGACATGACTTCTAATCATATTTTAGTCTCAAGTATCTTTTATCTGTTTTGCATGGCATCAAACATCTCTTGTTTTTTATGACAACATTGGATGAGATAGTGCGACCTTGATCCAATATCAAGGGTACTTTAGATGTGATTTGGCTATCGCAGCCCCAAGCAGGTGATGAGGTTTGAACATGCTTTTAATCCACCAAGCTCAAGCTTGAGATTCCACTATGTTAGGTTTTGTTTCCAATTAATAACCTTCTCTTTGACCCAACTCTAGGAATATGTATTATGCTGACTTGATTATCGCTTGCCCACACTAATATTTTGTTAGTTGTTGATATTTTCTCCTATAATATGTGGATTTGGGCTTATCCCAGCCCCAAATTAATCCATCAATTTATCAACACTTTGTATTTTTTGTAATTTTGGTAACTATCACTTTGTCCTTTGAATGTAGTAAAAATTTGATCCACATGTTTGGCGCCTCCCAAGGCATTTCCCAACGAGAATGGATAACTCAGATGGCCTTCTTTTATTTTAAACTTAGCACTTTTCAACTGAAGAAAAAGTTAAAAAATAACTAGAGAAGAAGATGGAGGGTGGGTGGTATATAAGGGGGGACATACAATCGATAATTATTGCAAGATAAAGGAGGGTGGTAGGTGATAAAAGAAAAACAAATATGGAGTGACAACTGTGGAAAATAGAAAAAGGGTGGATGGAAAGGATAGAGACAAAATATAACATGTAATAATTTTTTACATGGAATGATGAGGGAGGAAATGGTTGCATAGACAAACAAAGGAGTTTGTAGTAAATTTACAGGTGAACATAAGAAGAAAAGATACTACAACATAAAATAAGAAGCGAAAGGGAAGGCAGTCATGGGACTATCCCACAAAAAAGGTAGAAAGGGTACTTGATTCATGGGACCCCCCACAAAAGTATCTCCATAAGCATACTTTGTTGTAGCTAAAATTCGTTTTAGGAATAGACAAGTTGCCATGAGCAAATACTCTATTTACTTGCAAGCTGAAGTTTATCATCTTCACACTTTTTTCTCTTTTTCACACAGTCTAATAGGAACCTCCTCTGTTGATTGCTCTTCGTCATTCAAGTTTTCACTTGTGCCTTTGAACTCATACTCATATTGCAAATATTTTATTTCAATCTATGCTGTGTAGCAAGCTTTATATAGATTTGAGTCTCGAATGATGATTTCGCTAGTTGGTGACTACAAAGTTGTACCTCTTGATTGAGCATTTTGTTTTTCAAAAAGACCTTCTACAAACTATCTATTCACATCTCTTTTTTTGTCAACTAAGATCCTATTTTTCTAGCTATTTTTTATTTCAATAACATCAGGCTTGATATAGTATATTGTGTTTATCTTGGTCACATGGGTTGCCTTAGTTTTGCTTCATGCTATGTTAGATTTTCAGGTGCATCCCTGACGACTCTTGTTCTTTTCCATTGGGCTACGAAGTTAGAGTATTAATGATGGAGAGATACTTCAAGAATAATATGGAAGAAGAGTAGAAGTGCTTGTGTGAGAATTTTGACGGTGACCATAATTTAATTATCCGTTTGTTTTGCCAAACTTATGTTATGCCTTTATTTTGATCAAACCATGATCATTTGTTGCAATGATCTATTTTCTTTATATCTCTTATTTTATGTACAAATTGATGTAAGTGACATGCTCTCACATGAGCTTGCCATTATTATGTTGATTATAGATGTAGTCAGCTATTTTATTTACTTGTTGGCTATGTACACAAAAATATGGCATGTTTTCCCACGCCTGGCCTAGATAATTTATTGAAGACTATCCTATGAATCTACAATATCCAGACCATCTAACACCAAATTTGAGGTTTTCTTCATTGTTTGATGATTCAAATTTATCCTCAAACCTTCCTATAGTACATTTTGATTATGAATTTTCTTTCAAAGATCCCATGGTTTGGCCACATGTGAACATTATATCATTTAACTTTACATCGAACTCCATCTAGTTGGATGTTGAGTCTTCTGATATTTTATGTGCATACTTCTTCATCTAGGGTTCTACTTGGTTCTTTGTCTTCTATTCATTTCTTTCTCTTATCAGTTGGTTTGATTTGTTATACAAAACTAGGAGTAATTTGAATCTTCTGTATCCTGGAAAAAGAGTAAAGCTGACAACTAGATCGTGATGTAGAGTATCATCAAAGTATAGATGGTATTTCTTAGGGTGAACCATATTTGTTATTGGCATTTCACTGATCTTTACCTTTGTGTTGTGGATGACTTTCTTTGGTAGGCTTGCTTCTTGCTCTGTGTAATTCTTAATGTGGAAAGTATGTAAGCCTTTATTTGGTACTCTGATTATCTCCTTGATTCTTGGGATTGCCATTTGATCTTGGATTTGATTTAGACCTCCCCCAACCTATTTTAAGAAATCCCCAGACAAGCACATGCTAAAAAATAGGGGTACATCAACAACCATTATATCTTGGATAGCAACCAAGTTTGGGCATCCACATACCATCATCATAATATTTTTAAAACACCTACTCTTTTTACCAATTTTCCCTTACAATATAGCCATTCAAGTTTCAACATATCTACATTTAACCCCAAAATTTTGCAGATCTCTATTAGCATGATTGAGATCTTAGCCTTCAAGTCTACTACAAAGTTGTGTAATATACATTTTTCTAAAGAAAGAAATATATAAAATACAGTAGAATGACTTCCTGATAAGCCTAGAGATATGCTTATTACAAGTACATCCTTGTTTTATTTTGATTTTCCCATGGAAATATCCACCTAATCTACTTCCTCAGTCATCAACAAGTCTTCTCTTAAATATCCTAGTGCTACAATAGAATTCTTGAATAGATTATGGAATTGCTCCATCATTTCTACTCTCTATCTTGAATTCATAGCTAGGAAATACAACTTTTTGTATGACTCAACCATTTTCTAGTTCAAAGATTTTGTCTCTAGTGCCAATGATTGAATGCATGCTTGATTTTCTTCATCTATAACTTGAATCTCTAGAAATAGAGAGTCACCATAATTACATCCTTTCTGTTGACTGGCTTTGATACTTATCTCTTCATAATATTCTTGATTGGGCATTGTGTTGAAGGCCATCACATTGTTTACCAATAAGGGTCCCTACAAAGTTCTTTGGCTAGAATTTTATGCATCAATGTAGATTCCTTTATGTGATGAAGGCTCAATTGGAACAAGCATTTCACTCTTTTCTTTTTCACCATAATAGTCCACATCTTGTTGTTCCCTCCTTTTCATATTGCATTTTCATTAACAACAGGCCAAATAATGATATATCAGCCAGGTTTTAGTAATAAGGGCTCATCATTATTAGGATCATCCCTTTTGGCTATGAGAGCCATTCCTCCATTCTTTTGACATATTTGGTCAACTTTTGAGTCATTTCTCTTAACTCATATTCTGTTTGAAGTTATTCCCTTTGAGTGGTTGAATCATCATTGATTTTAGGGACTTGAGATGAGTAAGGTCCTAAGTTCTTTATAGATGGCATATGATATGGGCTCATGCAAAAATAAAAGGGAGAGAAAGCATCTTTGGGAGGGATTTTACCTACTATAATTAGCATATTTTTAGCACATATGGCTTATTGAAAGATATAGGAAAATATTTTTTCTTTGGATTATTGAATGAGGATGCTCAATTCTAGATGAAATTAATGCATATAATAAAGACATGCTTGAGTTGGGGAGGGTTCGAATTTTTGTGGGATTCTCTGCCAAGTTATTTTAAAAAGAACATTGAAGGCAAATATATTTTCATGGGGGGCTTTCTTGATGAATGGAAATTGATTGAGTAACAAGAAAGGGTCTCTAAAATTATCAAACTCATTAATAGAGCTTCAGCTAGATCAAACCACGTGAAAATACTTTATTCTCCAAAGATTTTAACCTTAGCAACACTTTACCTCTGAAGGAAATAATTAGTAACCTGATCATTACATCTTCATACACAATATTGTGAACAGTATCCAATGAGGCTATATCTTGGCAATGGTCAAAGGTAATTTTATCCTTGCCTTTGTAGGTGGGTAGGGTTTTCAAAGAAATTTTAAGTATTTCATGAAGGATTGGGACTTTAAGAGGATATATATCATACCAAGATGGGTAATATTGTTGGGCCATTGAGCTTGGGTCAACTAGAATTGGGCAATTTTCTTCCTCATAAACATGTATCAAAGCTTATGACCATTTACACAAAGGAAAATGGATGCTTAAACCCATGTCTCAAGGTGAATTATGGGACTAATGGTTAATATTTTATGGGTTCTATCTATAAATGGGAGTCACCAAATGAACATACAATCTCCATTGATGAGGTCAATATTGTCCATCAAATCTTGAGTCCTCCGAGAAAATGAGATGAAATGATTAGTTTTGTTCCATCGGGCGTGCCAAAAACTTATTCTAGTGTTGGACTAAAATCTACCATTGCTATGGAAAGATGTTGCACCCGTTGATTTTAGCCATAGTATAATAATCAAGTGAAACAAGGTTACTCTATGTTTTAACCTCCAAAGAAGGTTGGCTCCTATAGATATATTTTGAAGAAAAAGGGTAATAAAAGGAGTAAAGGGAAAGAAAGACAAAGGGTTTAGGGAAAATTGAAAACATGGCTGATATATAGTATAACAACATTGTATCTTACAAAATAATAAACTATTAAACCATTTCATGGCACTTAACAGATCAACCATTAGTGATTACACATACAAGTTCATTCAACCCATTACACTCATCTTAATCATTCCAAGGATTCACACAATTAGCAATTCAATAGGCAATAAGAATATCACTTTAACAAAATACACTAAAGGCATAATGTAATAGTAATGACTTAAAATAAATGTCTAAAGCTTCTAATCATTCCAAGGACTATAAATTCTAGCAAATCAATAGGTTATTCAAACATAGAACTATTTAAAGAGAATAAACCAATACTAGAATGTAACATAAATGACTTAGAAGGATCATTCTTATCAAACCTATAGATGCAAAGACCATGAAGATAAAAAAATACCACTTCATTGATCAATAGCAATTACATGGTGATACTAGACAAGGACTATAGAGTTGACCTCTTGAATGAGATCTAAACTCATATTTATAGGCTTCCTATTTAAATCTTGCAGCGTAAGATTTACATTCAATTATGAAAAATAGTTGCAAACAGTTGTATAGAACTTTTCAAAATCTTGCATGGATGGTCCATATTTCTTTTTGTGTTTGTGTTTGAATTTAGCTCGTTGATCCATAATGAATTATTGCAAGTGGTTGCATTATTGAGGTTATGGTTGGGAACAACTAGCGAGCATTATGACGAAGATCTAGAGTAATATCAATTGATGTTCTTGATTTCTCACTCCATCATTATCCTCTATGTCGCCTTTGCAAACAAGTCATATTTTTGAGCTTAAGTCTCAAGTTTAGATGTTTTTGGTCTTCTTATATATATTGGCTACTTGGAAACAATCCCAGGGAAGTTTGATGTTGTCGCTTGGGACAACGTGGCTTCTAACCATCTTCTAGTCTTTAGCATCTTTTATCTGTTTTACACGACATCAAGCGTCTCTTTTTTTTGATGACATCACTGCATGAGATAACACGACCTTGAGCCAGTCTGGGGGTACTCTGGATGTGTTGTAGCTATAACAACCTTGAGCAAGTGATGAGGTTTGATAATGCTTTTGACTTGCTAGGCCCATGCTTAGGATTCCATGATGTCAAGCTTTTTCCCAACTGATAACCTTCTCTTTGACTTGATTATCACTTGCCCGCTTTTAGAGTTGGTTAGTTGCTAAAATTTGCTCCTATTATCCATGAATTGGGCTGATATTGGTCTTAGATCGATCCATCAATTTTGTAACACTTAAGTCTTTTTTGCAATTTTGGCAGCTATCACTTTGTCCTTTAAATGTGGTAAAAAATTGACCCACATGAAGTTAATAGGATAGAGATAGAGTTCTCCAATCTCAAAATTTTAGATTTTAGTAATGTTGAAGATTATATATAACTTCAAATATCTAAAAGTTGATGTAGCTATGATAGGAGGAAAGTTAAAGAGTGATGAAGAGTATTGTATATAACAGGCCACATGTAGGTTGAGTCCCCGGATCCCTTCCCAAAGGGAATCTAATTCACATGATCGATTTGCCTTAATATGTTTTATGTACAAGTCCTAAAAATGTGTTATATATGTAAAATAGAAAAACTCTTAAGATTCAAAGTCTAATCCTAATCCCCTTAAGGAGGGATATAAAATAAAAAGATAAATGATACACGAATACAAGTATGCAAGAAATAATGGTCCTAAGCTATATGCTCTTCTGATTTCAATAATTATGAGAAAAATAATACAACCTTTTCCTTTTAAGGGTAGACAAGAGATTATGCAAGCATACAAACTAACCTAGATGCAACTATATGTAGTTATGATTCCTTGACTAAAATGATTTGATGAAGCAAATTGACTTGAACTTATTACTTTTTCTTATGGTGAGATTTGCTATGGAATAGACAACAAAATATAACTGTTAAGGTCTAAAAAATATAGATATAGTCATAGAAAATAGAAAAAAAAAAACCAAAAACTATAGCACCTAATTTTGATGATTATGCAAAAGTGCAACTTTTTAGCAAAAGTGTTACCTTGGTGCTATCATAGATTTCTAGTGCTATCATAATAGTATTTATAAAATAAAAATGGAGGCAATTGAGATTATGTTTAGAGGACTTGCTTGATCATAAAGAAGAAGAAAACTATTTGGTCAGAATTATTAGGCACCCCTTTTGATATGACAAAATAAATGAATGCTTAAAAATGAAAAGAGCATATACCCTCTACAAAAACGTTTATATTCTACAATAGTGCTACCCTAGTGCTATCACAGAGATATAAAGCTTTTGTTTTGTGATAAATAGAAACCAAAATCCTTGGAATCCTACAGTTGGTCAGTGCTATTATTCTTGCAAGTCAAAGATAGGGGTCCATGGTAATGAAAATCTTGTAAACATGTGCCTAAAGATTAAATGTTGTAGGTAAATGTTAGGATCCTATCCTAACATTGTTATGTAATTGTAGACACCAAAACAACACCAATCCGATTACGGGACAGTGCTTTGGTTATTTCTCGTTTGCTTTCTTCGACCGCTCCGCCTTCCCTGGTGAGAAGGCCCAACTATCGAATGTATCCTCCAATTCTGGCTCGGGTTTGAGCTTAAGCAAATGCTGCTTTAAGCACTTAAGCAAATGCTGCTGTAAGCACTTAAGCAAATGCTGCTTTAGCACTTAAGCAAATGCTGCTGTAAGAACTTAAGCAAATGCTGCTTTTAGCACTTAGGCAAATGCTGCTGTTAGCACTTAGGCAAATGCTGCCTATCGCGATATCGCGATGGTCGCGATATCGCGACTGTCGTGACATCGTGCTGTCGCGATATCGCAACAGTCGTGGTGTCACGCTGTCGAGTCGCGATAGCTCCTACCCTGTGCCTTGTTTCTTTTCTTGGTGTCGCGATATCGCGACGTCGCGATATCGCGACAAAACTCCGCATTTATGCCTGGGCAGATTTTAAACCAACGAAGGCGGATTTTAACCAATAAAAGCGGATTTTAAACCAACGAAGGTGGATTTCAACCAATTAAAAGTGGACATCAAACAGATAAACGTGGACATTAAACAAATAAGCATTAAACGTTTGAAGGTGGACTTTAAACAACTGGAAGTGGAAGTCAGTCAAGTGCGTGGGCCGTTGGAGGACTGTCACAGTGGCATTCATGAAAGCCCGAGTCATGGAGGACTTTCCTCTCTCGTGGGGAGACATGACCGCCACATGGCACCTATGACCAACACATGGCGCTTATGCACGCCTATCCAAAGAGACCCCCGGGTCTATAAAATGGTGGATTTTTCCACCCAAAAGGAGGAGGGAGAAGAAACGTTTGGAAGCAGCGAAGCCCTGCCAGTTTACCGCCAGACGTTTTAAGCCTCAATTCACGTCATCCGCATCCGTGATTTCTTTTGCAAGGGAGGTCATTGGGTGCTTACGGAGAACATGAATCCGGATCCATGGATTCATCAATTTGCCGACAAAGCTCAGTGTTCTGATTTTATTTCTTTTGCATCATGATTTCGGGATTTTGATTTCAAGCATGCATTCATCAGATTTTATTTCATTCGAAAGTGATGCAGACCTAGTTGAATTTATATGTATTATGACATAATTATTCTACTATGTTTATGTTATGATTTTGATCTCAAGCATAAGTTCATCGGGTTTTATTTCATTTCGTGTTTTTTTTATTTCTTTTGTTTTATGGATCGAATGCTTTAGTTTAACTTATTTTAATCTATTTCTTTTGTTTTTGCAAGATATCAACATGCAGGTTTTATGTCATTTCACTCTCACGAATGTTTCATTTTAACACAGGTGCTACTAAACGGTTTGATGTTTCTTTGAACGCAGGAAGAACAACAAGGATCGAAGATTCACCAGCACAAGCGACGGCGACATCTTGGCCCGCCCATTTTAAATGTGGACACGCGGAAGGAGGACTGCTAAAGACAGATTGTAACCGAAACACGCTAATCCTCCTAGCCCTTAAAGGGGACGGAGAGAGATTGTAACCGAATCTGAAATTATATTAATAAAAAGGGCTGTGCTCCTGTTTCTCATTTTATGTTAATTTTGATTCGATTACGTTCATCTTATTTTATGCATGTTCATTTGGTATCAAGTTAGTATTGTTTTTCTTTCGAAATCTCGTGTTTTCAATGGCGATCACGGTGGGACCCTGTCCCCTGAATTTTGAGATCACAGGAACTGATTAAAACTTGTGTTTTTGTGCTTACAGGTACTGGACGTAAATTTTGGAGCCGAAGATCAGAAACAACAAGTTTGGGCAGAGAAAGGTAAGGGTTTTAAAACTGTTCCCATTGTTTTTTTTTTGTTATTTTTTTTTTTTGTTAATTTTGCCTTCTTAGGGAAACTGATTTCGGTTTTTAGTTTTGTATGGCTTAGGGAAAGTTTCCTTTTTGCTTCTGTTTCATTTTTAAATAAAAAGAACCACACACACTTCACGTGGTAAAATTAAACCAAGGAGCTGGTCGTAAAACCCCAGCCCTTGATCAAGACCATCGGTGGATTTCATCACCACCTTGGCTTGATTTTGCATCCATTACCCCGATTGTCACTTGTTGTTAGGCGTAAATCCTGACGAAAGCTGACCGAGTGTTGTTGGGGTGATTCCCAGCGCGCGAGGATAAGTCTTCTATGGTAGGTGCCATTAACAGGACAATCCCCCTTCCGTACCGCCTACGTACCACGTACCATCTGCTCTCACGTACCTATAGTCTCCCTCTCGTAAGGGCGGGTATATAGAGAGGTTGGTATATCGGCCTGGTTGGTATATTGAAGGGGCGACCATTTTGGGAGTTATATGAGCCTTCATTATGCATTTAAACGTTCTTCAAAAACATTCAAAAACAAAAACAAAATCATCAAAACACACTAAAACCAGTCTAGGACACACCATTAATCTTTAAAAGAGATAATCACCGTTTGTGTATGTGTGTGTTCATTTCTGCTTAGTGTAAAAAAAAAAAAAAAAAAATCATAAACAAAAAGATAAAAATCTGCTTAGCTAGTAGAAAAGCACCACAATGGTGTACACCCGTAGCCAAGCCCAATCAAGGGCAGAAGCTCCGGAAGGTACACAAGAAGCAGGCACAAGTCGCCTTCGCTTTAGTCCCGAAGACTTGGTCATACCGCCTTGGCGGTCCGGGCCACAAGAGAATCCACATCATTCCATGTCTAGGTGGAATTATAGGGACACCCCTCTGGGGGATACGCCCATTCAGAATAGCCCCTTTCGGGAAGAACCTTTACGTGTGACACTCAACGCAAATAGAAGACCGCCTTTTGAGGCTAGATATGAGTGGCCACAGCGCGATGAAGCGCTAGAGAGGCACAGTGTCCATGAAGAGAGACAACGTGAATACGACATCTCTCCTTTGCCTCCCATTAGAACTGAAAGACAAAACCCAGAGCGCAGGGCTCTCCACACAGGGCGAGCTAACTCTGCCTGCCCCTTTCACACCCATGAAAGGGAGAACGAGGAAGATCATCGCATTCCTCGAGAGCAACATACAACGCGGGAGCCTTGCGCTTCCGCACCTGCTAGATATTATGATCACCCATTAAGGCCGGAGCCTCAAGTAAATGCCGCTAATCTCGACAGAGGGAAGCGCCACATAGAGGTCCCGGATCCTCAAAACCAAGATAGATACATCGGAAAGGTGACTAAGCCTCCTAGAATTAAAACAACAGAGCAAATTGACCTATCATTTGCTAGACATGCCGCCCGCCAAGCGCAGATCAAGCAGCTTGAGCAGGATCAACAACAGCTAGAACAATTATATCACCTTAATAAAGAGCGCATTCGATGCCAAACAAATGAGCTGCTCCGCACCACTGTGCCTAAAGAGGTTCAGACCCCCCAAATGCAGAGGGCAAAAAGGTACGAGAGGCACAACCTCATAGTGCATGATAGGTCCCTAAGACCTCGCCAAGAGGTGCCTTTAAGACACCCGAGACATGAGCGGGAGGCCACTCCCGGGGAATGACGATGGGCACCCTTCGCGGGTGCCCACTCCTGTTCATCGAGCTCGCCCAATAACTCCTCGAGAAGATTATGAGGAGTATGAAGAAGAAGAACGGGCCGAAACGCCCTATCAAGGCAGAGGAGGTGTTATCCAGCCACCCCTCCATAGGCCCCCAGTTGCCCGTAACGCACAACGGGAACGAGTTACAGAGGAAGAGATTAAATCTTTCGATGCATACAAAGCGCTATTAGAGCGTTTGGAGTCTATGGAGACAAAAGCTTCTGGGCATCAAAAACCCACATTACGTCAACTCCGTAGTCATCCAGTGCATCCCTCAGTGCCCACACCTCTTTACCCCGAACATTTCAAGTTGCCTCAATTGGCAGTCTTTAAAGGTGAAGAGGATGCTCAAGAACATGTCACAAGATTCCTGAGCCAATGCTTTGGCATTCAGGATAATGATGCATTGTTGCTTAGGACATTCATAACCACATTCGCGGGCCCTGCCTCGGATTGGTTCACACAGTTATCGAAGCACAACATAAACAACCTAGATCAATTAGTAGATGCGTTTCTTGAACGCTTTGCCTTCAACACCAAGAAGAAGGCATCACTGAGTGATCTGGCCGACCTCAGGCAATATGAGGAAGAGACAATGGCAGCATACGGGAATCGATGGAGGGCTTTGCTTTCTAAGCTACCCTACCTTCCCCCTATGTCTGATCTCACACAGATGTTTGCAAAAAGTTGCTTGAAATCGATCTCTAGGCTATTGCAGCTGCAGCAATACGCCAGCCTAGAAGAAGCTTTGGCGCAAGCCAGAGTTATAGAAGAGATCAAAATAGGCGAGGGCGCAATCGCCAAGCCTAAAAAGAAAGAGTGGAACAAAAACACTAAGACCGGGACTACGCAACCAAAACCCGCTGTAGTTAATCAAGTTGCGATAAATGTTCCCAAGCCTGTGCAAGAAACACAGCCTCAAAAGGCTAATTATCAGGCAGTGCCTCCTAATTATGAAAGAGAAAATAAAATACAGGAGCAAAATCAACAGCGTCGCCCTAGGCGACAATTCACCCCTTATACGGAGTCCAGGGACTCCCTATTTGACCGCTTGTCAGCGGCAAATCTAATCACCCTTCCAGAAATCCAAAACATAGATCCTAACGCTCCCAAGCCTAAGGGATACAGGGAGGATTTATATTGTAGGTTCCATAGGCGAAGGGGACATGACCTAAACGCATGTTGGAAATTCAAGGGATCGATACAAGATTTGATTGATAATCAAACATTGGCAGTGGACAACCCCATAGCGCCAAATAATCAATAGATGGGGGTATTCAAGGACCCTTTGCCTGCCCATGAGGCACAGGCAAAACCTCTTCAGGTTAATGAGGTGCGACAGAATCTCCCCATGCAAGGATATGTGGGAATGATCAGCATAGTAACGAGGAACAGGAAATACCCAGGAGCTGCCCCGGAGGCAGCTACAAGAGAAGTTCCTTCAACGTCGCAACCTCAACAACCCACTGTGCAATTGCCTCCGCCTAGACCCGAGGTCACGATACGGACCAAACTCACGCACGAGTTTGCGGACCACATCGGCTAGGCTTTCCATTTATGAGCTTATACAGCGATCAGCGCCCCATCGAGAAGCTCTCATGGAAATTTTGAAAGCCATCGAGTTACAGCCTCACGAAGCAAATTCCTTCAATAACTTTGTAGGACATGTAAAACGATGTACGGAGCCAGTCATTACCTTCAGAGAGGATGAGGTTAAAACAATATCGAATGACATGGCAGATCCACCCCTGCACGTTATCGCGCGGGTCAACGGGATCCCGTACAAGAGAGTGTTGGTAGATATGTAACATCATTACCACTACAGCATTAAAACATCTGAAGCTGCCAACCTCTCATATCACGGCTTCAACATACACACTGCGAGCATTCAACGATGCAATATGCTCGACAATCGACACAATTGTTCTACCCGTCCAGGTAGGACAAAAGACGATACCCACATTGTGCCACATTTTGGAAGGCGAGATGGCATACAACATACTGCTAGGGCGACCATGGATCAGGGACATGAAGTGTGTCCCTTCGATAGCTCACCAATTTCTAAAGTATGCATTTGAAGGAGAAATACATGTAGTCCCGATGGACTTAGAACCCTTCAAATATTGCAATGCAATGCATTTGATGTCGCAATCGACCCTCCCATCGACGCACTTGGATTTCCAGTTAAATCCATCTAGATAGGGTCCGATGTCGCAGGCACCACGGATGACTAATCCATCGAAACCCCAGCCAGGTGCATCTACATCATCTGCTCCTTCATTACCAATGCCACCTGTCATGGCTAAATAGAAGGACAAAGGAAAAAAGATCTTGGAAGAGGCTCAACCCCTAGAAGAGGTGTTGCCAACGATATCAACTGTCTCAATAGAAGAAATACCTAGCACAATGGAAGCTGAGATTCCTAATCCACCCAACATGGAATGGACTCAGGAAGGCCTTCCATTTCCTCCCTCTCAATCGTCAACAATTATTGTTGAAATGGCCAGTACGGGCCTGGGAGAATATCTGGTGCAAAATGTTGTAGCAACGCCCGCGCTAGAAACAGTGCAGGACATGGGGAGACCTCGCCTTCCCATAGGGACAATTGTTCCTTTAGGTTACCCACCAAACCAGACAAATTTTGTGTATGGGGGCCTTGATCATGGTGTTGAACCATGCAAGCAAAAGGACGAGGACGAAGAGCCTTTTGCCAAAAATATCAATTATTTGTCGAACCCGAACTTCGCTCTGAGATATCTAGGCCAATGCAATTGGCACGGATACGGGTTAGGTAGATATGAGCAAGGGGTGCGTGTCCTTTGCCAGCCAAGATATCAAATGCCTTATGATAAGTCGGGAGTAGGGTTCAACCACCCCCTGCCCTTAGACATCTTGGTAGAAAACATGCAAGGCCTAGGAATAGGCGACAAGGGTGGATTGGCATTAGATCCTTATGCCAACCCGAACACAACGTACACATTGGGAGACTATCTCCCATGGTCAACAACCACCCTTGGTAACATCAATAACCCTTCTCTGTTGATAGAGAGAGGTGAGAGTTTGGATACTAACTTCCAAGGAGAACATAAACAGTGTCCAGATATCTTTTCGAAATTGTTCCCTTTAGAGGTTCCAATTGAACCAGTGCAATGTCAAGCGAATCAGGTCCCCCCACTGAGTGTGGAACAACCACAATGGGATCAGATTAATTTGCTCGAACAAGATGAGCATAGTATGGCGCAGACAGCTGTCGGGGCCAATGAGGGCCTTTGGATCACCGACAATGATTACATAGACGAAACTGAGATGGACTACCTTAATCATGCACGACGGCACAATCACCCTGTAACCCATGAACAACTGATGGCACAACTAGGCATAAGGTTAGGGCATGAATGGTACATAGACCCAGCAGGGTGGGACCAAGTGTTGGATCAATGGCTCCAAGTTCACGATGAGCACCGTCCACCCCGTGACCCTATAATGACATCAGTGTCGAGGGAAGACCCCGTCTTCCTATCAACACATAGGGCCGATCCGTTCATGCCCGTCCCTACAGAGCCAGATCCAGAGCATAGGGAGCATCCAAAATGTTCGAGTTATCACACCCGCGGTAATGGAGACCAAATTCACTTCATCCACATGATCTCCATTGATTTGACCGCACCCATCCGCAATCCGACCGATCCAAAAAGGTCATTGCATCTAGACATAGATGCCATCGACTGGGATCGCGTCAATTCACCGCTCTCCCCATCAGAGTATTGGCCTTTCGATGAAATGCCTCATTTTACCCCAGGGACAACTCAGGATATTTTTCAAGCTGAAGAGGGACCCGAGGTTCCAAACGTAGATCTAAACTCGGCTAATGATATCCATTTGATCCCAACTCCACATCAGTTGGAGGATGGATCCCACATGTCAGTCGAGGAAACGACTGACGTAGACATCGGCTTAGACCCAATGAATCCATAGATTATCAAGGTCGGGGTAAGCTTATCCCCTGAAGAGCAAGCCGACTACATTGCCCTTCTCAAAGCGAAGAAGGAGGTTTTTGCATGGTCATACAGAGACATGCCGGGACTAGATCCGTAGCTAGTCACGCATAATCTAACGCTTGACCCGACAATCAAGCCAGTTAAGCAAAAACTATGAAAGATGCACCCAACAGTGGCCTTGATGGTCAAAGACGAATTGCAAAAGCTATTGGATGCACAGTTTGTCATCTGCGTGGATTATCCGCCATGGCTGTCCAACATGGTGCCCGTCAAAAAGCCCGACGGGAGGATTCGCATATGCACTAATTTTTGAGATCTAAACAAAGCGAGTCCTAAGGATGATTTCCCCTTGCCAAGCATCGACGCGTTGGTAGACGCTACGACAGGTCACGAAATGCTATCCCTCATGGATGGTTTCTCAGGATACAATCAGATTCGTATCAATCCTGAGGATCAACTCAAAACGGTGTTCACAACGCCTTGGGGGACATTTTGTTATAAGGTCATGCCTTTTGGCCTTAAAAATGCTTGTGCCACCTACCAACGTGCCATGACGTACATCTTCCATGATTACATGCATAAAACTTTGGAAGATTACATGGATGATTTGTTAGCCAAGTCTCTTTTGCGCTCAGATCATCTCGGTGACTTAAGCAAGATTCTCGATCGCCTCATAGAGCATAAGGTCATATTGAATCCCAAGAAGTGCGTATTCGGCGTCACATCTGGAAAACTCTTGGGTTTTATAGTCTCAAAGCGAGGCATCGAGGTGGACCCAAAGAAAGTCAAGGCAATCCTTGAAATGGCTCCCCCAACTACTATTAAGCAGCTCAAAAGTCTGCAAGGAAAGGTCGCGTCGATTAAGCGCTTCATAGCGCAGTTATCTGACAAGTGTCGACCCATGAACAAATTATTGCACAAGGGGGTTACATTTCACTGGGATGACGAGTGCCAGTCAGCCTTTGATGAAATCAAACGATACTTGGCTTCATCGCCAGTATTGGCACCACCTAGACCAGGAGTGCCATTCTACTTATACATCTCAGCTACTGAGGTGGCATTGGGTGCCATGCTGGCCCAAAAGAATGAACTTCACAAAGAATAGGCTACTTACTATCTTAGCCGCACCCTGGTCAGTTACGAACTTAACTATGCATACGTTGAAAAACTCTGCTTGGCAGTGGTGTTTGCTACCAAGAGGCTACGCCACTACATGCTGAGCAACACTACGTATGTTGTGTCTAAGGAGAATCCATTGCGATACATGATGAGTCGTACTTATCATAGTAGTCGCACGGCGAAATGGATCATGTTGTTGACGGAATTTGACATAGAATTTATTGGACAAAAATCTATCAAAGGACAGGTCATAGCCGATCAACTAGCAGAGGCTCCTCTTGAAGACGATCAGCCTCTAGTCATAGAACTACCCGATGATGGGGTCTTCCATGTCTCAGAATCGCCAGATTCTGATGAGCCTGAGTCACAGGCCGACATAACCTTATTTTTTGATGGTTCTAAATGTGAGCAAGGTGGTGGCACGGGAATAGTATTCTTCACACCGCAGGGCGCTCCAATGCCCCTGTCATTTAAATTAAACTTCCCGTGCACCAACAATAATGCAGAGTATGAAGCCTTGCTCATAGGTCTTCGGACAACAATCGCCATGAACATCAAATGACTAAACATCTTTGGTGATTCGCTGTTAATCGTCAATCAAGTCAAAGGGGTATACCAATGCAAATGCCCGGTTCGCAGGCTTATAAAGCCCTTGTGGACAAATTCTTGGCAAAACTTGAATGGTACGACATCGAGGCACTCCCTCGGTCATCGAATCATTTTGCGGACACAATGGCCTCCTTGGGGTCACTAATCCCGCAAGACCTTTCCGGTGATATGACAACCATTCAAGTCAAAACCTTATCGCAATCCGTGATGGAGCGTGCAAGCTCTGACTTGACGTCAGGAATCCACATGATCCAGATTGAACCATCCTCGGATAAGTTCTCTCGAATCCACGATCGTCTGAAACATGCCAACTGGGGGTCCTTGTTCTCCCCTACTCCCATTAATAGCAACACAACGCTGTTCTTACAAGTTCTATCCCGCTCAGCATTTGTTAGGGAGGAACTTCAAAAGGGATTGGCTGTTCATACTGTCGAGGTTTTCGATCAACAGGATAGGTATTTACCCATTAGAGACTACCTCAAGTTAGGTAATCTCCCGCTTGGATTGACGCATGCCGCAAAACGAACATTCAAGCAAAAAGCGGCTAAGTATGTCTTGATAGGAGACATTTTGTATCGTCATAGCTATGAAGGGATCCTCCTTCGTTGCTTGGACCAGCAAGAGTCCACTTGGGCAGTCGCCCAAGCGCACGATGGTACATGTGGTGGCCACTTCAGTTGGTATGGCCATTGCAAAGCGCATTCTTCGCATGGGCTATTATTGGCCATCTTTAGAGCGAGATTGTTGCGCATATGTCAAGAAGTGCATGAAGTGTCAACATCATGCCAATTTGATGCACGTACCTTCCCAGGCCTTGTAGACGATCCAGTCTGCTTGGCCATTTTTGCAGTGGGGCTTCGATCTAATTGGAAAGATCTCCCCTGCGTCGTCAAGCCATCACACGTTTATCATAACGGCCACAGAGTATTTTACCAAGTGGGTGGAAGCAATTCCATTGACCTCTACGACAGGACCCCGCATTGTGGAGTTCATTTTGCATAACATCATATGTCATTTTGGTATTCCATCCAAAATAATCTCGGATAATGGGCCATCATTCAAGAACAAAGACGTGCGTGCTTTGACCACAAAGTACAAAATTCAGCACACTTTTTCGACACCCTATTATCCGCAGGAAAATGGGCAAGCAGAGGCGTCAAACAAAATGCTAGTTGCCATCCTTAAAAAGACGGTCGCAGAAAGTCATAAGGATTGGCACATCCAAATCCCACTTGCCCTTTGGGCTTATCGCACTAGCATTCGGACGCCAACTGGGGCCACTCCGTTTTCGCTCGTGTATGGCTCCGAGGCAGTAATGCCTCTCGAGTTGGAAATTCCTTCCCTGCGCATATCAATGCAGGAGTTCATCGATGATGACGCTGCGTGGCAGGCCCGGTTAGACCAACTTACGTTGCTTGACGAACGACGCGTTAATGCTCTCGAGCACTTACGTATCTATCAAGAGCGGCTTAAGAAAGCTTACAACATGAAAGTTCACCTAAGGGACTTTCGGGTTGGTGATTTGGTTTTGAAGGAAAACCAACAGAACTCTAATTTGCCGTCCCACCTAAGGGACAAGTTCGCGGCAAATTGGTTAGGTCCATATGTCATTGATAGCAAAATAGGACCCGGGACGTACCGGCTAGCCTCTCTTGATGGAATCAAGGAAACAGAACCCTTGAATATCAGTCATTTGCGACCATTCTATATCTAAGAGAGCCATATCCCAAAAATGCTCCAAGGATTCCTGAAATCGCTTGGTCAATCCCAAAAATGCTCCAAGGATTCCTGAAATCCTTGTGAAAAATGCTGCCAAGGATTCTGAAATCGCTTGGTCAAATCCCAAAAATGCTCCAAGGATTCTAATAATCGCTTGGTCAATCACAAAAATGCTCCAAGGATTCCTACAATCGCTTGGTCAATCCCAAAAATGCTCCAAGGATTGAATCGCTTGGTCAAAACAAAATGCTCCAAGGATTCCCGCAATCGCTTGGTCAATCCAAAAATGCTCCAAGGATTCCTGAAATCGCTTGGTCAATCCCAAAAAGCTCCAAGGATTATCATAATCGCTTGGTCAAATCCTAAAAATGCTCCAAGGATTATCGAATCGCTTGGTAAATCCAAAAATGCTCCAAGGATTCTAAATCGCTTGGTCAATCCCAAAAATGCTCCAAGGATTCTACAATCGCTTGGTCAATCCCAAAAATGCTCCAAGGATTCTCGCAATCGCTTGGTCAAACCCAAAAAGCTCCAAGGATTCTCCGAAATCGCTTGGTCAATCCCAAAAATGCTCCAAAGGATTCTAAATCCTTGGTCAATCCCAAAATTGGTCAAAAATAAGAAAAGTTAAAATTCAAAAATCATCAAAAACAACAATTTTTTTTTTTTTGCATCTCATTTCTAGGCATACTCAAATTCATCAATAGAGAGCTTTTCTCACATCTCATCTTCATAATCAAAATCAATCCATCAAAAATACAAAAATATGTAGCTGCATTAAGCATCACACCAATACACATTTGTGGTCATACAAGTCAAAGGCACCATAGACTGTAATTATTCTGCTAATCCATCTTGTTCCATACTTTTCCATTTTACAAAACAAACAAACAAACACCATTAACTGTTGTTTACCACAATAGAGTCAGTGGTTTCGTAATGTATCAAGAGTTTTCATCTTTCAGTCGGCATTGTGCTTTCTAGCCACGTACTGTACCAAGTCAGAGAGATTTTACGAAGGTAGAGTTCTACTTGAAATACGCCTTGTTACGTAACATCCCATCACAAGCTAAAACACTAAAACAATTCTTGAGTTGTACGAACGAAAGATGAAACCTGCACAGTAATCTAGGTCACCATAAGCGAAACGGTTATCTTGCTTATCCCCCTATGTAAATGACCCAAAGAATGCTGAGAGTTGGCAAAAGGACAAGCATCCTCCCTACCCAATTCCCCAAGAATCCCAAAATTTGCAAACGTCAAAACTCAAAAATTTGACATCCCACAGTGCACACATCAAAAGGCACATACAATAGTGATTCTCGTCACTCCATATCCCAATCCCTTGCTCAAAAGAAAAATATATAAAAATAAACAGTGATTTTTATCACTACAATCGAGCAAGTATCCCAATACAATTGAAGAAAAGAAGGGAGTCGAACTTGAATCCCTGGAACTCTCAGCATTTCGACAGGTCATGAGGTAAGCCTCAGTACCGGTTTGGTTGACAGCCTATTGGTCACTGGCGGTAAACCTCCCGCATGACGATATATCTGTCACATTAACTTGTGTACAGATCAATGTTTGCATGTGGATGAGCTAGCTTATGGTATCCTAGAAACAACGCAGATTAATCTGACTAAATACAATAAAGGAGTTAGTGGAGCTAATTAGGTGATCCTCGATACGAGGTTTGGTTGACAACCTATCCGGCATCGGCGGTATCTTGATGAATACCACATAAATGAACTCAATTGCACACACAGGGATGTGAAATAACTTGGTCAAAAACAAGTCCGATTCATACCTTGTTCAAAAGTCTTGTAAGATAAAGTACAGTCATGGCTAGTGAGTTAAAACCGTCTGATTCTCAAGAAAACCTTAGCTACATTTCTAAACCAACTGCGCTACTTTTCATCTTTGCCATACCATCAAAAAATACAAAAAAAGAAAAACCACATGTATACATACAAAGTCATTCATCACAACAATCGCCTAAAAACAAATAACAGAGTTCTAAACAGTCTATGGTACCATAGCCAAACATCACAAATTCCATTCATCCATTTCATTTCTTCATATCACATATGAATCAACAACATGCGCATTTATCATACCATATGCATACGTCACCATAAACATGCATCCATCAACATCAATCATTGTGCATAACATAAAATCATGACATATACACAAAGCAAGAAAATCAAAACAACAAAAACATCACAAAAATGCAACACAAAAAAAAAACAATAAACATTGCCAAACAAGAGTGCTCTTGCACTTAACCTCTTGGCATAGAAAAACTGATGTCGGGGTTTACATTGTCACTATCCTACTCCCTAAGAAGGCTACCATAGCTGGACTGCTCCACGGGAAGACGGATTTTCGACAAATTCACCCCCAAATGTCTCAGAAAAAGAATTGTTTTGACAAATTCACCCCCAAACGACGTCACAAAAGGGTCAAAACCCACTCAAAAACAACAAAAAATGCAACATAAAAACAAAGCAATAAACATTGCCAGACACAAGTGCTCTTGCACTTAACCTCTTGGCATAGCAAAATCGATGTCGGGGCTCAAATTGTCACTCTCCTACTTCCCCAAGAAGGCTACCATAGCCGGACCGCTCCACGGGAAGATGGACTTTCGACACTTTCACCCCATTATGGCATCACCAAAAGGGTTTTTACCCAACAACAATAATCCAAAAGTCAGAAAACTGCTTGCACATTCAACGGACAAACATCTGAAGGCACCCTAACCTAAGTCACCTCGGGTCAAGCGACTCGTCGCTTTTCTCATGGCGGTCATTCCCTCATCGATTCGTCGCTTGAGGGGGTAGTCACACTTAGTCACCAATCAACAAACACACACCCAATCAGGGCATTGGCATGCATTCAAAGAATCACGGACAAAGACAATCACGCTCCTGCTTGGGGCAGTAAACAAGCAACAACCACAAATTGATCAAACGCGATCAAACGCTTGGCATTCCCGAAGCATGAACTCAAGGTTCCCCCATGGATAAAAGGTTGCGCCCTTTGCCTATTCATGACTGATCAATGTCTAAGTTCAAGTCACACCTCACCAAAATAGGTTAATACTTGAAATCAAATTCCTTAGCTCGTCAGAGGCAAGGATTCAAGAATGCATCCCCTTTCCATGCTTGGGGCATCACAAGTTGGTCGGGTTACTGAGAAACCCTAATCACTAGTGCTTTGGTTATCTATTTTTGCTTAGCACTGCGTCACCCGCAGCGCTTCCCAAAAAGGGGCATCTGTAGACACCAAAACAACACCAATCCGATTACGGGACAGTGCTTTGGTTATTTCCCGTTTGCTTTCTTCGACCGCTCCGCCTTCCCTGGTGAGAAGGCCCAACTATCGAATGTATCCTCCAAGTCCAACTTGGGTTTGAGCTTAAGCAAATGCTGCTTTAAGCACTTAAGCAAATGTTGCTTTTAGCACTTAGGCAAATGTTTTAGCACTTAGGCAAATTACGAAATCAGGAAGCGTAGCACGGAATTTGTCGCGATATCGCGACGGTCGTGATATCATGAGCGAATATCGCGATAGAGGAATGCGATGTTGTCGTGATATCACGACAGTCGCGGCGTCGCACGTCGCGATGTCGCGATGTCACGACTATCGCGATATCGCGACAGCTCCTACCCTGTGCCTTATTTCTTTTCATGGTGTCGCGATATCGCGACGTCGTGATATCGCGACAAAACTCCGCATTTATGCCGAAGGTAACCAATAAAGGCAGATTTTAACCAATAAAAGCGGATTTTAAACCAACGAAGGTGGATTTCAACCAATTAAAAGCGGACATCAAACAGATAAACATGGACATTAAACAAATAAGCATTAAACGTTTGAAGGTGGACTTTAAACAACCGGAAGTGGAAGTCAGTCAAGTGCGTGGGCCGTTGGAGGACTGTCACAGTGGCATTCATGAAAGCCCGAGTCATGGAGGACTTTCCTCTCTCGTGGGGAGACATGACCGCCACATGGCACCTATGACCAACACATGGCGCTTATGCACGCCTATCCAAAGAGACCCCCTGGGTCTATAAAATGGTGGATTTTTCCACCCAAAAGGAGGAGGAGAGAAGAAACGTTTTGAAGCAGCGAAGCCCTGCCAGTTTACCGCCAGACGTTTTAAGCCTCAATTCACGTCATCCGCATCCGTGATTTCTTCTGCAAGGGAGGTCATTGGGTGCTTATGGAGAACATGAATCCGGATCCATGGATTCATCAATTTGTCGACAAAGCTCAGTGTTCTGATTTTATTTCTTTTGCATCATGATTTCGGGATTTTGATTTCAAGCGTGCATTCATCAGATTTTATTTCATTCGAAAGTGATGCAGACCTAGTTGAATTTATATGTATTATGACATAATTATTCTACTATGTTTATGTTATGATTTTTATCTCAAGCATAAGTTCATCGGGTTTTATTTCATTCCGTGTTTTTTTTTATTTCTTTTGTTTTATGGATCGAATGCTTCAGTTTAACTTATTTTAATCTATTTCTTTTGTTTTTGCAAGATATCAACATGCAGGTTTTATGTCATTTCACTCTCACGAATGTTTCATTTTAACACAGGTGCTACTAAATGGTTTGATGTTTCTTTGAACGCAGGAAGAACAGCAAGGATCGAAGATTCACCAGCACAAGCGGCGGCGACATCTTGGCCCGCCCGTTTTAAATGTGGACACGCGAAAGGAGGACTGCTAAAGACAGATTGTAACCGAAACACGCTAATCCTCCTAGCCCTTAAAGGGGACGGAGAGAGATTGTAACCGAATCCAAAATTATATTAATAAAAAGGGTTGTGCTCCTGTTTCTCATTTTATGTTAATTTTGATTCGATTACGTTCATCTTATTTTATGCATGTTCATTTGGTATCAAGTTAGTATTGTTTTTCTTTCGAAATCTCGTGTTTTCAGTAATGACCCATTTATAATGTGGGGACCCCATTATAATGATATTTTTTAAAGGTATGTGGTAATTGAGGCACCTAGACAAGTGGATCCATTTCATGTAACCGTTATCAAGAATGTAATTATTGTTTGGTAGAATATTCTAGCTCGAGTGACACTGCATATTTTTTTTAAGCAAAAAAATCCCTTGTGGGGCCGCCTTGGTCTGAGAGACCATGACCAGGGGGTTATACATCGTCAAATTCACCCAGGAGTCGCACCCAGCCCTGCCCGCATCAACATTATCAATTGAATTTTGGGTACCCAATTCAACTTTTTGGTAGGGTGGAGATTCAAACCTGGGACCTCCCTTGGAGGATTGCCCTCTCCTCTCAAACCCACCTATAACACCTGGGTAAGTGACACTGCATATAAGCCAACTCTTGAGCATTGAGTTAGGGTTGAATAATTGTATCTTTAAAAGGCAATGGTCCATAAATGAATGTATATTTTTTCATATTGAATGAAAGTATTGAAGGAGATTTCCCCCTCAAAGAGGCCTATGATTATGCGTTATGTTTGTGAGATTATTATATTTTTGCATTTACATTTCATAATTTAGTATGTTATTCTTCATGAATTTATGCTTTTATTGCAATATTTATGTGAATGTGCTTATTTTAATTAGAAGTTTCCTAACAAGTGGTATCAAAGTGCTTTCCAAGGCCATGTTCCACTGTGACTATGATAGTTCTTGCCCTACCATTTCAACCGTTAGGTATAAATTTTTTGTGTTTTTTATTTTTTTGCCTATTTCCTTATTTAAAAAATTATTTTTTTCCTACATTAGTTTATTAGGTTAGAAATCTTGTTTAGGGGGTTTTAAAATATCATGGAGGAGCTATCATTATTGGATAAGTTATATTGCTCATAAATCATCTAGTGAAGTGAGGGACGATCAGGCTCCAATACCCAGACCTTAGACAACACCCATATACGGAATTGAGCTTCCATGTATCTTTGAGTATATTGGGAGATCCCCTAGGATTAGAAAAAAAATTTTGCCCTAAGAAAAATTTTGATCTTCTATTCTCCATAACACATTGAACACAACATCCAAGAATATCATCCTTTTATACTATCAGAGAGGCACATAATGTGCTCGAGGGTATACATGAAATCCTCCTTGAGTAGTGGCATGAAATATTGGTTCGAGAAATATTGTTCGTCACTATTGTATAACAGGGGGTCTATGGGAAATACATACACCTTGGCTTATAGTACTATATTTCTATTTATCTTGCATGTCAAAAAAACTACACTAAAAAAATGAGCATACTAAGGAGACTACTTGAAGAACACAAGCTTATACTGAGAGGGGGGGTGAACAGTATAAGACTTAACCAATTAATAATTTTAACTTTAGATAGCAGAGGCATCAACACAACATTAATCAAGACAGAAAGCATCACACATTGAAGACCCATTTTAACGTGGTTCACCCAAAATGGTTGGGCTACATCCACGGATAAAATCTTTCACTAAATCTTATCAATCAAATTCTGGGAATACCTTTCCCGATTTACAATGTTTATGGGCACCAACCCAAAGGAGACACCAATCCCCTAATCTCGTGTTCATGGGCACCAACCCACAGGAGACACCGATCCCCTAGCTCTGCTCTGGTCGGTGATCCTCTAGAAAACCTCTGCCTCCGCTGCCCTTAGCAAATGGAACTCTATCCACAGAAGACACCTGTCCTCCTTGCTCTGGCTGGAGACCTCTGTCCTCAACTCTATCACCTCCAAAGCTGGTCCTCAAATTTGCACTAAACACAGTCCTTCGGTCTAGCACAAATGTCCTCGTTCGTCTTTGCTTGTTGCGCTCACTCTGCACGCTTCGACATCATCTCGCCACTTCTGCGCTCTTGCGCTCTTTCGGCTGCATCTCGCACACTTCGACGCACATTCGACTATCTCTCAAATCACACTCAACTCTCCAAACAACCCTCCTTTTATACTAACACTTTCAAGATCAAAACCTTGATCTTAGTCGACTACACAACCCTAAACTACATCGGCTACAAACCCTAATCTTCATCGGCCCAAATTTAACTTTGTCGGCTTCACTGCCTCTACAACTCTTCTATAGCTTCTGTCACGAAACTACAACATGTCACGATATCATGACACTTTTGCAACCGTATACTGTCTTTTGGCTTTTGTCATGATATCACGACATTTTAGCCTTTGTCGACTTCAACTAAGCTCTTGTCACGATATCGTGACACTTCTGACTTAGTCAGCATCAACTTTGCTTTTGTCACGATATCACGACACTTCTCCTTCATAGCCTTCCTCTCTGCTTTTGTCATGAAATCATGACACTTCTCCTATAGAAGACCTGCATTCTATTTGTCATGAAATCATGACACTTTCTCCAACCGAACACTGCCATCTCAATCTGTCGTGAAATCGTGACACTTTCTCTTCCTTGCACTAGCGAAAATGGAACATGTCACGAAATTACGACACTTTCGCCTTTGAGCTCTTCCTCCTTGAATTTGTCATGAAATCATGATACTTCTAGCTTCCGTACGTTTTCTTTGCAACCTGTCACGAAATCGTGACGCTTTATTTAACATTCTCTTAAATGTGACGCTTCTCATTTTAGACTCTTCCCTTTGCTGCATGTCACAAAATCGTGACACTTTATCTTGCTTCCACTTTGTCTTCTGACTTGTCATGAAATCGTGACACTTTTTCTCCTTAGCGCTTTTCTTTTCTTCGGGTCATGAAAACCTGACATGTCACGATATCGTGACACTTTTTCTCTCGGACTCTCTCTCCTGCATTATGTCATGAAATCGTGACACTTTTTCTTTCGTCTCTCTCCAAATGTCTTGTTTTCTACGACACTTTCCGTTCAACCTTCCTTGCAATATGTCATGAAATCGTGACATTTCTGACTCAAACATTCTCTCTCCTCTTTGAGTCGTGAAATCGTGACATGTCGCGATATCGCGACACTTTTCTAACTTGCATTCTTTCGAACTCGTCATGCCGTAACCTTCATCAAAACAAATTATTTTACATCAAATCAAATTCCTTCAAAAGCTTCTTGACATCAATGACAACTTATACACTTGAGCAAATGCAATGTACCCAAGGTACCCAAAATTGCCAACAATCTCCCCCTTTGTCATTGATGGCAAACCTTTACTGAAAACACGTCTCAAGAGCCAAAACTGAAACCAACTATGCTAACAACTAAGAATCTTCCTTTGAAGTTTTGCTCCCCCTGACTTGAAGCTTTCCTCTTCACTTGAAGCTCTCCCCCTTACTCATATCTCTCCCCCTTTGTCATCAATGGCAAAGGGTCACCTTTGGGGCTCGGGACTAAGAATGAGCCTCTTAGCTTGGTCCCTCCCCACCTCTCGATGAGGTGATTAATTCTGGGGTGGGAGTACAACTCCCAATTTTTCCCTTAGATACTCAAACGTATCTCTTGGAAGAGGTTTGGTGAAGATATCTGCAATCTGCTCTTTAGTAGGCACATACTCTAGCTTGACCTGTTTGTCTTGCACTTTCTCCCTTAGAAAGTGATACTTGATGGAAATATGCTTTGTCCTTGAGTGCATTACCGGATTTTTGGAAATACTTATGGCACTCGTATTATCGCAAAATATGGAGATGGGTTGTTCATGCTTGACTTTGAAATCCTCCAAGGTGGTTTTCATCCATAAAACCTGTGTACACCCAACCACTACTGCTATGTATTCAGCCTCTGCTGTAGATAAGGAAATTGAAGGTTGTTTCTTACTTAGCCAAGAAACCAAACTCTTTCCCAGAAAGAATGCTCCACCACTAGTGCTCTTCCTGTCATCGCATCTGCTCGCCCAATCTGCATCTCGTATAGGCCGTGAGGGTGAAATCATCACCTTTGGGATACCAAAGCCCAAAGTCCATAGTGCCCTTCGGATATCTGAATATCCTCTTAACTCGCTGTAACATGAGAATCTTTTGGAGCTGCCCCGAAATCTTGCTACTAACCCAACTTCCTGCATGATATATGGTCCGGTAGCCGTAACATATAATAAACTGCCAATCATTGATCTCGTACAACCTCCCGATCTGCCACTGGAGATTCATCATCTTTACTCATCTTGCACCCCGTAATCATTGGAGTACATACTGGTTTGTCTGTCCATCATCCCAAATTTCTTCAACATTTCTTTGATATACTTTCCTTGAGAGAGAAATACACCGTCTTTTGATTGAGCAATCTGAAGACCTAAAAAGAATGACAGCTCTCCAATCATAGACATCTCAAATTCCTTCTGCATGGTGTTAGCAAAAACTTTGCACATCTGAGTATTATTTCCCCCAAAAATAATATCATCAACATAGACAACCATAATCAACATATCATCATCTTCATTCTTAATATACAAATTGCTATCTAGCCATGCCTTTCCCGAAGCCTTGCTCATGAAGATAACTGTCAAGTCTTGAGTACCAAGCCCTTGGTGCTTGCTTTAACCCATACAAGGCCTTTTTTAGTTTACACACATAGTCCGACTGTTCCGTGAGAGACACTCCTTCGGGCTGTTCTATGTAGACTTCTTCTACCAACACCCCATTTAGAAAAGCTGACTTTACATCCATTTGATATACCTTGAATGATTTGAAGCTTGAAAGGGCCAAAAACATTCTGATAGCTTCAAGACGAGCAACAGGAGCGAACGTCTCTTCGAAATCAACACCTTCTACTTGAGCATAACCTTTGCAGACTAACCTAGCTTTGTTTCTGACAATCTTTCCATCCTCATTGAGTTTATTTCTGAATATCCATTTTGTGCCAATGACATTCTTGTCCTTAGGTCTTGGAACCAAATCCCAAGTTTCACTTTTCTCTATTTGATTTAGCTCTTCATCCATTGCTTTTACCCAAAATTTATCTCGCACATGCTTCACTGAAATATTTTGGCTCAATCTGAGATAATAATGAAACATTTGTAGAATCGTGTGAAGGAATGACTCTTCTTCTTGTTTGCTTGCTATTTGGATCACCAATGATCAAATATTTGGGATGATGTTTCTGAACATATCGTGAAGGAGTTTTGGGAAGCAGCTTGTTGTCTTTCCTCTTCTTCATCTGAAACCTCTCTGAATTCTTCTTGACAAATTTCATCACCGAGTTCCTTGACTGGTTCTCTTATCCCTGTCTTTTCATCAACTCGTTACATTTATGCTCTCTATGACTGTATGCGTTCTTTTGTTGAAGCATCTGTAGGCCTTGCTTCTATTGGAATATCCAAGAAAGATTCCCTCATCACACCTAGGATCAAACTTACCCAGATTCTGATCTTCCCTTCTGATGAAGCACTTACTCCCAAACACTTTGAAGTATTTTACTGTAGCTGGTCTTCCTTTCCACAACTCATAAGGAGTTTTATGATGATTGACTCTAAGTTGGGCCCTGGTGATAATGTAGACTGCTGTACTGACTGCCTCTTTCCAAAAGCCATCTGAGAGTTTCGACTCATTTAACATAGCTCTAGCCATATTTTCAATAGTTCTATTTTTCCTTTCAACTACTCCATTTTGTTGAGGAGTTCTTGCTGCTGAATATTCTCTTTTGATTCCTTGTTGCTCACAGTATTCCACAAATTCATTTGAAGTGAACTCTCCTCCTCTGTCTGATCTTAAGCATTTGATTCTCTTGTCGGTCTCATTTTCAATCATTTCTTTGAAAGCTTTAAATTTTTCAAAAGCTTCAGATTTTTCTTTGAGAAAAGTAACCCAAGTCATTCTAGAATAATCATCTATAAACAACATGAAGTAGCTTTCTCCCTGAATGCTCCGAGTTCAGGTGGGGCCACATAAATCAGTATGAATAAGATCCAATGGTTTTGAAGAAGTATACCCTTTTGATTTGAAACTGGTTCTGGTCTGTTTTCCATGTTGACAGGGACCGCAAATGATATTATGGGGCCTTTTTATTTTGGGCAAGTCTCTAATAGCTTCCTTGTTACTAATATTGACAAGATTATCAAAGCTCAAATGCCCCAATATTTTATGCCATAGCCAACTCTCATCTTCTTGAGTTAGAAAACACTTTTCCCTTTTTATCTCACTCAGCATGTAAAGATTGTTTGGAGTCCTTGTAGCACTCGCAATGAGTTTTCCATTTTTTTCTTTACTTATCTCACATCTATCTGAAAAGAAAGATACTATGTGCCCTTGATCACAAAGTTGACTCACACTTAGAAGATTATGTCTTAGGCCTTCTACATAAAGCACATTTTCTGTTTTGGATTTCCCATCCAAACTAAGAGTCCCTTTACCACAGATTTTAGCTGACCTATTATCTCCAAAACCGAACTGTTCCTCGGTTTGTTTGTTTTAAGACCAAAAACTTTTCCTTTTCACCAGTCATATGTTTTGAACAACCACTATCAAGATACCATTTTTCTACTTTGTCTTGAGCATGAAAAGCAGTTTGAACTATCATTGACTTAGATTTGATCTCATTTTTCTTTTTAGTGAACTCAAGGCTAGATCTATCCAAACCGCACATCCTTGCTATATGCCCAAAATTCTTGCACTTGTAACACATGAAATTTTTATTCATAAGAGGTGCAAAAGAGTTAACATTTTCCTTACTATGGCTATTCAAGGATTTATTGCAATGCATAGCTTTGTGACCAAAATTCTTGCAGGAAAAACAATAGCCATGGAAAGTATTATGTAACCTGTTTTGATGCCTTGGATGATTGTTCTTCTTGTGACCAACTGGAATCCACCGCTCTTCAGGATGAAGATTGGTCTTGCTCGAAGACCCTATTTCATGAATAGTGATACCATCCTTCTTTTGCTTTTCATACGGAGTATTCTATCTGAGAGCCAATTGTTCCAACTTCACTCTAAGAGACATAACCTCTTCTTCTAGTTTCTCGCAATCAGCTTCCTTTCCTTTTAAAGCCTCTGTCAAAACTTGTTCAACCTTCTTTCCTTCTTCAGCTAGAATTTTGAAGTCTATAACTCTTTGAGACAATTTTGATCTTGCAATCTCTTCTTCCTGACATTGATGCTTGAGAACAGAATTTTCTTCCCTGAATTTCTCAAGCTTTTTAAAGCCAAGAAGAATTCACCTTTGAGATCGAACTCAACCTCTTCATCTCTTTCTGAATCTGTATGTTCCTCTGATAGATCCTTCTCCAAGCTGTTAGGCTCTTTCTGGAGAAACCCGCTCTGATACCAATTGAAGAACACAAGCTTATACTGAGAGGGGGGGTGAACAGTATAAGACTTAACCAATTAATAATTTTAACTTTAGATAGCAGAGGCATCAACACAACATTAATCAAGACAGAAAGCATCACACATTGAAGACCCATTTTTAACGTGGTTCACCCAAAATGGTTGGGCTACATCCACGGATAAAATCTTTCACTAAATTTTATCAATCCAAATTCTGGGAATACCTTTCCCGATTTACAATGTTTATGGGCACCAACCCAAAGGAGACACCAATCCCCTAATCTCGAGTTCATGGGCACCAACCCACAGGAGACACCGATCCCCTAGCTCTGCTCTGGCTGGTGATCCTCTAGAAAACCTCTGCCTCCGTTGCCCTTAGCAAATGGAACTCTATCCATAGAAGACACCTGTCCTCCCTGCTCTGGTTGGAGACCTCTGTCCTCAACTCTATCACCTCCAAAGCTGGTCCTCAAATTTGCACTAAACACAGTCCTTCGGTCTAGCACAAATGTCCTCGTTCGTCTTTGCCTGTTGCGCTCACTCTGCACGCTTCGACATCATCTCGCCACTTCTGCGCTCTTGCGCTCTTTCAGCTGCATCTCGCACACTTCGATGCACATTCGACTATCTTACCAATTCACCCTCAACTCTCCAAATAGCCCTCCTTTTATACTAACACTTTCAAGATCAAAACCTTGATCTTAGTCAGCTGCACAACCCTAAACTACGTCGGTTGCAAACCCTAATCTTCGTCGGCCCAAATTTAACTTTGTCGGCTTCACTACCTCTGCAACTCTTCTATAGCTTCTACCGTGAAACTACAACATGTCATGATATCATGACACTTTTGCAACCGTATACTGTCTTTTGGCTTTTGTCATGATATCATGACATTTTAGCCTTTGTCGACTTCAACTAAGCTCTTGTCGTGATATCGCGACACTTCGACTTAGTCAGCATCAACTTTGCTTTTGTCACGATATCGTGACACTTCTGTCTTCATAGCCTTCCTCTCTACTTTTGTCATGAAATCGTGACACTTCTCCTATAGAAGACCTGCATTCTATTTTGTCATGAAATCATGACACTTTCTCCAATCGAATGCTGCCATCTCAATCTGTCATGAAATCGTGACACTTTCTCTTCCTTGCACTCTTGTCTGCTTGCACTAGCAAAAAAAATGGAACATGTCATGAAATCATGACGCTTTCACCTTTGAGCTCTTCCTCCTTGAATTTGTCATGAAATCATGACACTTCTAGCTTCCGTACGTTTTCTTTGCAGTGTCAGAAATCGCGACGCTTTACTACTTCTCTCACTATCGCGAAATCATGACGCTTCTCATTTCAGACTCTTCCCTTTGCTGCATGTCGTGAAATCGTGACACTTTATCTTGCTTCCACTTTGTCTTCTGACTTGTCATGAAATCGTGACACTTTTTCTCCTTAGCACTTTTCTTTTCTTCGGGTCATGAAAACCCGACATGTCGCGATATCATGACACTTTTTCTCCCGGACTCTCTCTCCTGCATTATGTCATGAAATCGTGACACTTTTTCTTTTGACTCTCTCTCTTATATGTCGCGAAATCGTGACACTTTTCTTTCGGACTCTCTCTCCATAATTTGTTCAACCTTCCTTGCAATATGTCATGAAATCGTGACATTTCTGACTCGAACATTCTCTCTCCTCTTTGAGTCGCGAAACTGCGACATGTCGCGATATCGCGACACTTTTCTAACTTGCTTTCTTTCGAACCTGTCATGCCGTAACCTTCATCAAAAAAAATTATTTTACATCAATTCAAATTCCTTCAAAAGCTTCTTGACATCAATGACAACTTATACACTTGAGCAAATGCAATGTACCCAAGGTACCCAAAATTGCCAACAACTACACTATCCCAAAATTAACTGAACAAAAATAGTCAACAAAAAACTAGTGGTGAAAATAATAGTCACAACAAGGTTTGCTAGCATAAGTAACAATTATCTATAACATTTAAGAATCATAATAGATAAGGAATATGTCAGTAACATAGTCAACCAAGATAGTTTTCATAGACAGTGAGTTATGGTATCAATGATCAAATAGTATCAAACATAATATAGTCAATAATAGATAGTGCAGAGCCTAGTAAGGGATTGTTAGACAAAAGTCAATTTTTTGAGTGAATTGAATTTAGGATAAAAAATTGACAACAAATCCCATTACGATCGTCTTGTTGAGTTGATCATTTTTGTGTATGGCCTCCATGCACTTTTTCCAGGTTGTTGAAAAATATCATTTTGAGACCTAGTCCATTGTCTTATTCTTTTCTAGCTGATCATTTTTTTTTGGGTTGGAGAACAAGGGGTTGTACTTGGGTCCCCCACCCTTGACAAATCACAACTCTCTTCTTTAGAGATTGAGATTTTACAAAAATATTCACTTCTCATCTCAATTGAGATTCTATAGATAGAAACCTACATCATTTTACATAAAATGTTTGAATTCTTGATTTTTTTCAATTTTATGTGTGGATACAAATATTCCATAATTCAACATCTTTGATATTTTCCTATATCAGCCTTCACAATACCAAAAACTTCACCTCTACTATATATGCATTGCATTTTAGTAGAGTAATATTTCTAAAACATTGCACTATCATAGTCTACTTTACCAAATTTGGATTGCTAGTTTCCTTCTTGAAGCACAAGTGCAACCACAAAAACTATAATAAATAGTTTATATGAAAACACATTAATGTTATAAAATAAAGCATGTATTACCAATGGAAAACATTAAAGTAAATCTTAATCATTATTTGATTTAGGTAGTCAACATTTGCTTGTTAGCTTCAACTAAATTTACTACTTCTAACCATGGAAAAGAGAATTTAACTTCACGATCCTCAATTAAAACCCCTCTGTTGGCTAGCCTATTTGCACATTTGTTTCCTTCCCTTAATGTATGTGTAAAGTTGATTTCTTCAAACTCTTTATCAAGATCTCAAATTTCCACAATTATCTCTTGTATATTCCATGGAGCCTTTGCTTTCCTTAAAATTACATTTATTACTATGAGTGAATCACCTTCCATCCATACTCTGTTCCATTGCATTTGTTTACATATTTTTAACCCTTCTAAAGCTGCCTAATCTTCAACTTCATTATTTGTTTTAAATCCACTGTTGAAATCGTAAAGAGATAAAATCTCTCCTCTATTATTTCTAATTATTCCTCCTCCTCGTGTTGGTCTTGGATTTCCTTTAGATGCTCCATTAGAATTCAATTTGACCAACTCCACATCTGGTGGTTTCACTTTATATTACTAGACTTATTTTTGTTTCTCCTATACCCAACATCATAATTCCATTTGATGACTTGACTCCATCTATCAAGTCTCTTTGCTTCTAGTTAGGGATTGGGTGAGTTGGTAGGGTTGGATTAGACTCCTCTATGGCTAAATATATCTTCCTTTTCATTACCTATAAATTTCTTTCCTTTACTTTAAATATTTTTCTATTCCTTTCTAGCCATACAATCCAAAGTATTGTATCTTTTGATATATCCTATATTGTCTGTAAAGCCTCACTTTTAAAAGTGCTATGCCATTGCTTTAACCATTCTTTGAATATTCCATTCATCACCTTACATTTACCAAAATTATTAAGAATCCATTGCTAGAGTTTCCAGACTATTGAGCGATGTTTGAAGAGATGGTCTATAATCTCCTCCTTTTTACAAATAACACATTGTGAGGGGCCATGAAAACCCCCTTTTCATAAGATTATTCTAGGGTAAAATTCTTCTATGACCTTCTAGCCAAAAAAACATTTTGACTTTAGGAATGTTTGGGCTATCCCAAATATATCTCCATATTCTTGCGATATTGCTATTTTGTTGGTGCTTTACATAATATCCACTTCTTGTTATGTATTTTTATGAGCTATTCAACTCCTAAATCAATTTATCCATGGTTCCCCTTGAAATAATCACTGTTGTTATATTTCTACTCAATTGCCTCCTATAAGCAATGTCTTGTGTACTTGTAAATAATTATTCTTTCCATTTATATCTTCCTTCCTAATCCTTGTACAAAATGTTTGAAACCCTATCACCATTTATATCTTGAAGTAATCTCATCCAGGGTTTCAAAGTTGGATCTAGATTGAGTGGTTTTTTTATCACACCAAGTATCCATCCAAATAGATTTTTTTCTCTAGTTTCCACCACCCATCCTAAATATTTAACCACTAGATCAATATATATTTTTAAAACATTCCAAAGTGTAGAACCATTTGGTAGAGAGAATGTAGTAAATATTAAGCTTGGGTCATTGGGCTCAACATACTTAGAAGAATTCTTGCCCATTATCTTTGACTTTCTTTGTATAATCTCCAGATTACTTTTCCTCTAAGAGCTAAGTTTGCATCTGTAAGAACTTTTAAAACAATAGCTCCCCTAGCTTTATCATCACACATCTTGCTCCATTTCACCAAAGGAAATTGTCTTTTATCATGTAATCCTTACTACAAAAGGATCACATAATATAGATTAAATTTTTTTCTATTGATTTTGGCATAGTATACAATGACATATAATATGTTAGAATGACCTATAAGACTGAATTAATTAGTTGCACTTTTCCTTATAATGATAACCATCTACCTTTCCGTGTCAATAGTTTATTCTGAAATTTACTTATAATTGGATTCTATAATTCTATCCTCATTCTCCCCTCAAATAAGGACATACCTACATAAGTAGCTAGCAAATTTGCCTCCTCCATTTGAAGTAACCTTCAAAACCTTGCTTTGATTTTAGCTGGATGCTTAGAAAGTAAATTTTGGATTTTGTCCTATTAAATTTTTGCCCTGATGCTCTTTTGTATTTCTTTAATAAGTTATTCAAAGCTCTGGCCTCGTTTATCCTTGCCTTCCCCAAGAGGGTTGTATCATCTACAAACTATTGATGGGTGATGTTGTCGATGTTATTACTATCCTTAAGTCCACTTATGAGCCCATATTTGTTAGCCTTCTTCAAGTATCTACCCAAATCATCTACCATAATAATAAACATATATGGTGATAGAGGATCTCCCTGTCTAAGACTTCTCTTGGATTTAAATGATTCTATTACTAACCCATTGGCCAACACTGAATATAAAACTGTAGAGACACAAGCTTTAATCCATCTAACCCATTTCTTCCCAAATCTAAACTTTTATAATGTTGCAAAAAGAAAATCCCATTTAACCCTATCATAGGCTTTACTCATATCAAGTTTTAAGATCATTGATTTCTCTTTTCTTGAAGTTGGTGAATGTTTAATGTCATGAGCTACTATTATCCCGTCTAGGATTTGTCTCCCTTTCATAAATCCTCCTTGCTCTTTTGAAATATTTTTTTCTAACAATAGCCTTAATCGATTTTCCACCACTTTGGGGATAATCTTATATGGCATATTACATAGGCTTATGGGTCTAAAAGAATCAAATAAGTCAACATCCTTCTCTTTTGAAATCAGGATAAGGTATGTATTGTTTTATCCTAGAATGTTCCACTACCACCAATAAAGAATCCTTCATTATATCCAAATTATGTTGGTAAAATGTTGTAGAGAGTCCATTCAGACCTAGGGATATATCCTAAAATACCTAAATTAACTTCTTCTAGAGTAATAGGCTCCATTAGTTTCCTATTTTATTCATTTGTTATAACTTAATGTACTTCTTGTAGAAATTTATCATTAAGAACTTCAGACTCCTTTGATCCTAGAATATTAAAATAAAAAGACCTTGCCTCTTTTCTAATTTCACTTTGATCTTCAATCCAAAACCCTTCTACTAATTTAATTCTACTAATTTTGGATGTTGATATTTGTACTAAAGCCATCCTATGAAAAAAAATTGTATATTTATCTCCTTCTTTTAACCAAGTCTGTCCCGATTTTAATTTCCAAAATTTCTCTTCCTTACTCAAAATATTATGATATTCACCAAGCAACTCCCTTTCCTCCGAGCTTGGATTGTTATGATCACCTTTTTAGAATTTTGAAAGTTTATCTTTTAGTTCTTATTTCTTCTCAAAAATATTTCCAAAAGTGTTCTTGTTCCATTCTTTTAATCTAGATGCCTTTGATTTAATTTTTTGGAAGTGCATACAATCCATCGTTTCCTAAAGAATTTCATGACTGTGCTATCATATCAATAAATTAAGGATGGTCTTCCCACATATGCTCATATTTAAAATATGTTTTTTTTTTAGTTTTTTGCTATTAGTAATAAATAGGGTTTTGAAAGGGACCCTTCCCTTTTACAACTCATAGAAATCCAAGAAAAACAAATGAATCAATCCAAGCACAAAAAAACAAATTATCTTCGTACAAATCAAATTCTGCATTTTCTGAACAATACAACCTTTTCTTACCAAAAGTGCAATGACCAAAACAATAAAAAAAGCCTAAACAAAGTTCTAGATTGCTAGTTATAATTTCCCATTGGCAGTGAAAAATTATTAAATTTAGTTTGCAAATCATGTGAACAAAATGGAAATAAACTTGTCATTAATCTGCAAATACTGTCCCTCCAACTGCCTCAAATGCCATAAAGTTCATAAACCCCCAGATGCACCATCAACATGAGCCATTTCCACCAGAACTATTTTCCAAATTGAATTCTTCACCTTCTGAAAATTGGAATCATCCACTTTAGTCTCTTGTAATAAAATAATATCAACCATCCTCTGCTTTATTAACTCTTGAAGCACCCTATGTTTAGCCGAGGCATTCAAACTCCAAATATTCCAAGATAGAAAATTTATTTTGTATCAAGTTAAGAAAGTTTTCCTCCTCCCAAATACAATTCTTTGCTTCCCATCAACTACATCCTTAGCAAAGGATATGGTTCTCAATTCGTGGAGATTGAGACTTCCTCAAGAAACTAAATGATCAAGTCAAACTTCTTATATTTCCTTCTACTTTCAACCAATTTTTTTTGGATAACCTTTTCCACCTTATCCAACTTTGTATCACTAGTAGAAGTTTATTTTCCTCCATCTTCTTCATCCTTAGACATATTTTAATTAATGTTAATATTTTTAATTTTATTTTTACCATAGCCAATCAAAATATCATTCTTCTAAGTGGTTTCTCCCAAAACCCTCATTTCTATGCTCTTTTCCTTCAACCTTGCTAGAGAGTGTGGCTCTTTCTCAATATTCTCTTCTACATGCAAAGAAGAATTCTTTTCCTTTTCAATTAAAGCCTCAGTCACTAGTTCTACCTCCAGGTTAAGTTTCTAGGACAAACTCTTCCCCTCCAAAAATTCCATCTCCATCAAGGGTGGCAAGAACCTCAAAGCTATTTGAAGATGGACCTTTACTACTTTCACCAATTTCTTTTTGTCTCAAAACTCCTCCTTGCTTGGTTTTATTTTTCCTCCAAATCCTCAAAGGTTATCTAGTTCTATTATTCATAACTTTCTCCTTAGGATTTTATGGGCATATTTTCCAAATATGCCCTACCCTTTTGCAAAGGTTACACAAGGGAATGAGAGTTTCATATTAAATCTCTTGTTCCCATTCCCTGTAATCTGAAACTAGACTAATAGATTTAGGCAGTGGTTCAACAAAATTTACCTGTATACAAAAATGGGTCACTATCATTGTAACAACCCAAAGAGAGAGATCTATAAAAGACCCAATATATATATTCTTCAATATTCAAGGCTTCACACATTTGAGTTCAATGTCTTTGTAGACGACACTCAATGGACATGAGTGGCCAAAATCCAAAGTATCTGGTGTTCACCTTGATGATTACACAATGACACTGAGAGGGGGGGTGAATCAGTGTAGCTATTAATTTTTATATCTACAACATTTAATATGAAATAAAGAGAACTTGACAACTGAAAAACAACTTGAACAAGAGAGCACACCACAACACTCAATATACCGAGGTTCACCAATTTGGCTACTCCTCAAAAATGACTGCTTGGACTCCAATCCAAATCCAGTCTTTGCAAAATCAATTTTACAAACACTTTACCAAAGACCAACTGGAAGGAGCACCAACCCCCGTAATTTTCTCGCCGCAACGGATGGAGCACCAACTCCTAGTACCAAGCACCAACTTGGACTGCAATTTCGATAAATTTAGAATGACATAAAAATGTCTTCACTTTATGCACGACCCCGACCGGTCCGCAATTAACCCAACTCGCACACTCTCACGACTCTGCTTATTTTTCTCTTGATTCTTTTCTAACTCTCCTTTTACAACAATTTCTCTCTAACAGCAGCAACATCTTCTCTGTACGATTATTCTTTTATAACCTTTCAATCTGGCATGCAGTCGAATGACCTTCTCCAACTGTTCGAATTCATTACTCCTGTCCATAATGTGACTGTTCGAATGCATGAACATACGGTCGTTCGAGTGCCTTTTCTTTTCTCCATATGCAATTCTTCGAAAGCTTTTCGATTCTTCATGTTCGGCTTTTCTGTATGCTTCAAATACGTCTGTTCGATTGCATGAGTGCGACCTTCGAAGGCTACTTTTAAAACCCTTCGATACTTTAAATTTGATTCTTCGAATACATGCAACGGTTGTTCGAATGCATGTCCGACACTTGTCAATCATATCTGCAGATCCGACATCGCTACATTTTACGTAATCGGTCGCATGATTTTCCTGTCTGCTTTTTCGACACGTGTCACCTTGCATGCTCCTGCGGGTTTTACCTGCCAGACTGTTACCTGTCGCGATATCGCGACACTTTTAACTTATGCTGACGTCACCCTGAAGGTTGTCGCGAAATCGCGACCATTTTGGCCTTGAAAGCTTTTCCTCTGCTCATGTCGCGATATCGCGACACTTAGAACTTTTGCTGACGTCATCCTTAAGCATGTCGCGAAATCGTGACCGTTTTGGCTCTTGCAAGCTTTCCTCGCATCTTGTCGCGATATCGCGACACTTTGAACTTTTGCTGACGTCATCCTCAATGTTGTCGCGAAATCGCGACGCTTCCGGCTTCCAGCAGCTTTCCTTTCATCCTGTCGTGAAATCGTGACACTTTTCAACTTTGCTGACGTCATCATCAATGCTATCGCGAAATCGCGACACTTTCGGCTTCCGTACACTCTTCTTTGCCAACAACAGCGAAAAAGGAACATGTCACGAAATCGCGACACTTTGCTCTTCCGTACAACTCTCCTTGCCAACTCCAGTGAAATGGAACATGTCGCAAAATCGTGACACTTTGCTCTTTCGTACAACTCTTCTTGCCAACTGCGAAAATGGAACATGTCACGAAATCGCGACACTTTGCTCTTCCGTACAACTCTCCTTGCCAACTCCAGCGAAAATGGAACATGTCACGAAATCGCGACGCTTTCGGCTCTTGCTGACGTCATCATCCTTCTTGTCGTGAAATCGCGACGCTTTCGGCTCTTGACGTCATCAATCTTCTTGTCACGAAATCGCGACGCTTCTGGCTTCCGTACGCTCTTCTCCATGCAGTAGCGAAATCGCTACAACTTTGTGCCTTGTGCTTTTACCTTGCCTCTTTTCATGAAATTTTGACTTGTAATATCATTGCTGCATCTTTCAGTTCTACACTTTTGACTAGTAGCGAAATCGCTACACCTTAGTTTCCCTTTGTTCCAACATGTAGCGCCATCGCTACACCTTAGTTTCTCTTTGTTTCAACATGTAGCGAAATCGCTACACCTTAGTTTCTCTTTGTTTCAACACGTAGCGAAATCGCTACACCTTAGTTCCATGTATTTTCATCATGCAGCGATATCGCTACACCTTTGTTTCCATTCATTTCAACATGTAGCGATATCGCTACACCTTTGTTTCCTTCTCTGCCAGCATGTCACGAAATCGCGACAGTTTTGCTCGCATCTTCTCTCTCCTCGACCATGTCGCGAAATCGTGACAATTTGGCGTGCATTTTCTCTCTCCTACTTTTTGTCACGAAATCGCGACACATTTTCTCTCTCCTCAACGAAAACTCGACATGTCGCGAAATCGCGACATTTTCGTCGCGCCTTCTCTCTCCTCGACCATGTCGCGAAATCGCGACAAAACATGTCGCGATATCGCGACGCTTTTCTTCCTTGTCTCTTTTTGCCGCTTCGAATCTGGGTCACTTTCGTTTTCCTTGAAACTTTCTGCACTTGATCCGATCGACCTCCGAACCGCATCAACCGCATCAATCTGATCGTGTTGACAACAATGACAATACTTTTGCAATTCTTTTGCTGCACCTTGCTCAACAATCTCCCCCTTTGGAATTGTTGGCAACACACCGCAACCTTGCTTAATTTCTTCTCCCCCTTTGCCAATAATACCAAAGGGTCGTCGTAGACTCCCCCGAGTCTATGCACAACATTCTCGGACTTAAAAAGTTTGAATGCTCCCCCCGAGAATGTGTTTCCCATAGCTAGTCGGTGCTTGGGTGGTGTGACTACTCCCAACTTCTTCCGAAGGTATTCAAATACTTCCTTTGGCAAAGGTTTTGTGAATATATCGCCTACTTGCTCCGTAGTTGGAACAAAATCCAATTTAACCTCTCCTTCCGCAACTTTATCCTTCAAGAAATGATATCGGATTGCAATATGTTTGGTTCTTGAATGCATTACTCGGATTCTTGGATATGTTGATAGCACTAGTGTTATCACATTTAATTGAAATTGGTTCATTGAAATGAATACCAAGATCTTTCAACGTTTGTCTCATCCATAATATCTGAGTACAACATGTTGTTGCTGCAATGTATTTCGCCTCTGCAGTGGATAGAGATACTCGATTCTTGTTTCTTGTCGTGCCATGCTACCACCTGTCACCAAGATAAAATGCTCCTCCACTTGTGCTCTTTCTCGTCATCAATACATCCCGCCCAATCTGCATCGAATATGCAATCAAAGTGAAATCTTTACCTTTTGGGTACCACAACCCATAATCCATAGTGCCCTTGAGATATCTCGAAAATCCTCTTTACAATTGTTACATGAGTTTCTTTGGGACTGGCTCTGAAATCTTGCAACCATACATACCGCTTGTAATATATCTCGGTCTAGTGGTCGTTAAATACAACGAAGCTTCCAATCATAGACCCGTACATTGTTTGATCTACATCCGGGGATTTATCATCCTTGCTCAACTTGGCACTCGTTGTCATGGGAGTGCTCGACCGGTTCATCGTCTTCCATTGTGAACTTTTTCAGCATTTCTTTTACATATTTAACTTGAGAAATAAAAATGCCTTTTTCATTTTGATTGACCTGCAGATCCTAAGAAATAAGAAAGTTCACCAATCATTGACATCTCAAATTCTTTTTTCATTTTAATTGATATGTCTTTGCAATATTCATCCATGTCGCCGCCAAATATTATGTCATCTACATAAACAACAAGAACAATAAGATGACCCTTCTCTCGTTTTGACATATAAGTTGCTATCCACCAAACCTTTCTTAAACCCTTGTTTAATTAGATAATTATCCAGCCTTGCATACCATGCTCTGGGTGCCTGCTTTAATCCATATAAAGCTTTCTTTAACCTGCAAACAAAATCTGGATTGTCACCAAGTTGGAAGCCATCCGGTTGTTCAATGTAAACCTCTTCTTCCAGCTTTTCCATTCAAAAATGCTGATTTTACATCCATTTGATATACTTTGAAGTTTTTATGAACCGCTAATGCCGTAAACATTCCGATTGCCTCTAGTCTGGCTACCGGTGCAAAAGTTTCTTCAAAATCAATGCCTTCAACCTGAGCATAGCCTTTACATACCAATCTTGCCTTATTTCTGACAACCTGCCCATCTTCATTCAATTTATTTCTAAAAACCCATTTAGTGCCAATTATGTTTTTATTTGTTGGTCTAGGTACTAATTCCCATGTATTGTTTTTCTCTATCTGATCTAGTTCTTCATTGATTGCCTTCATCCAACTTTCATCGCTGCTTGCTTCAAGCAACATTTTTAGGTTCAATACTAGATAACAGAGAATAGTTCCTCACTGCTGTTCTTCTTGTTTGAATACCATCCGTGGGATCCCCAATAATCTGCTCACTTGGATGATTTTTCCTGCCAGCTTGCCCTCGCTTTAAATTTCCTCGTTTTCTTCTTCTTCGATTCAGCTTTTACACCATCTCGGATCAATTTTCCGATTCTTCTCTCGTTTCTTTTTCATCATCACCTTCAATGACTTCTTCATACATAGGGTAGTTTTCTTGATAAGTAGTTTCTTGTTCTCTACCTTCATCAACTTTCACATCAGCACTTTCAACAATTTTCTTCAACCTCTTGTTGTAACATGTGTATGCCTTGCTTTTTGTTGAGTAACCGAGAAAGATACCTTCATCAGCTCTATCTTCAAATTTATCGAGGTTATCTTCAATCCGTTTTATGTAGCACTTGCTGCCAAATACTTTGAAATGTCTTGCTGTTGCCTTTCTCGCCAAACCACAACTCATAAGTTGTTTTGCTTTCATGTGGTCTCAAAGATGCACTCGTTTTGAATGTAAACCGCAGTATGAATCGCCTCTTTCCAAAATCTGTCGCCTATTTTGTTTTCTCGCAAGCATTGTCCTTGCCATTTCCTCGCACCTGTTCTATTCTTCCTTTCTACAACACCATTCTCGTCGAGGTGTCCTAGCCGCTGAAAACTGTCTTCTTATCCCATGTTTTTGACAGTATTCCGCAAATTCTTCGGAGATAAACTCTCCTCCCCTGTCCGATCTTAGGCATTTAATTCTTTTTCCTGATTGATTCTCAACAAGATTTTTGAAGGTTTTAAACATCTCAAAGGCTTCTGACTTGAGTTTCAAAAATAGTACCCATGTCATTCTTGAGTAGTCATCTATACACAGCATAAAATATTTGTGTCCATTTATGCTTTCAGTTCTCATGGGTCCACATAGATCAGTGTGAATTAGTTCTAATGGCTTGCTAGTGAAGTATTCTTTTGCTTTGAAAGTGGCTCTGGTTTGTTTTCCCTTTTGGCATGACTCACAGATGCTATTTACAGGTTTGCCAATGTTTGGTATATCTCTAATCGCTCTTTTTGAACCGATTTTTGCCGATTGTCAAAACTAATATGCCCAAGCCTCTTGTGCCATAGCCAGTTTTCATCTTCCTGTCCCATCAAGCATGTTCCTTCTGTAGTTTCTGAAAGTGTATACAGATTTCCTGAAGTTCTCAGTCCAGTGGCTATTAACTTTCCATTTTTTGTCTTTCTTACTTCACAGCCCTCCTTCTTGAAGATTACATCATGACCTCTGTCACATATTTGACTTACACTTAGCAAGTTATGCTTCAGGCCAATTACAAACAAGACTTCTTTTGATTTTATATTGCCATCACCGATCTTGACTGATCCCTTTCCAACAATCTTTGCTCCATCATTATTTCCAAATTTCACGTAACCACCTTCATAATTCTCGTAAATTCTCAAACTTTTGCTTGTCACCTCGTCATGTGACTCGGAACAACCACCGTCAAGTATCCAAGGTGCTTATTTGTTCTGAGCTTTAAAAGCAGTCTGGACAATCAAAGATTCCTTTTCTTTCCATTCTGGTTTGATAGCAGATTTTGCTACTTGTTTTGCCTTTGTCCTTTCATTAGCATGTGCCTGTTTTTCAAGAAATTTCTGGTTTTGTTTCAACCCACTTGGCTGAGATTTTCTACCCTGATAATTATTTGATGCAAAAGTGCTTCTGTACTTTCTAGCAATATGTCCAAAATTATGACAATTATAACATTCAACCGCATAATTCATTAAAGGAGAAAAAACATTTCTGCTGGTAAAATTCCTTTGAGATACATTATGCCCGCAATCTGAAATCTTATGGCCATAAGCATTGCATTTAAAACAATAACCATAAAATGCATGATTAAACCTGGGTGCCGGTCTTTGCCAGTTTGAAGTAGGAGCCATGACTCTTCTCCTCTTCGGATGTGTGACTTTTGTGAATCCATCTTTGTCAGTATTCTTATTGAATCTGGCATTATTGTTTTCTTTTGCATGATTTGGTTTTTCTGGTTCAACCCCGATCTTTTCTTCTTTCTTTATGGGTTCTATATTCAAGTTCTTTGAATCCTTTGAAGATTCTCCTTCATCAAAGCCTAAACCAAATTTGATGCCCGAAGGCCTTTGGTTATTTAACATTTTATCCAGCTTTTACAGTACTTTCTTCAAACTTATGAAAACAGTTCAATTTTCTATTCATCTCTTCTAACTCGCATCCTTAACTTAACAATGTCTTCCTCTAGCTTGCCGCATTCAACCTGTCTTTACAGCTTAATTGTTCATCAAGAACTTCAGACATTTTCTTGAATTCCTCTGTCTCGTATTTTCAAATTGTTTATTATGTCTCGTGGCATTCTCTAATTTCTTTGAAAAATTTTTATTCTTCTTCCTTTCTCGCACTCAACTCTTCAAGTGCAAAGAACCAATTCTCCTTCCAAATACACTTCACCTTCATCCTTGGAATTTTCATCACCTTCCCGATTTTCCTCTGTTCTTTCTTCTTCAAGTGCCATGAACAGAGCTTCACCTCCTTCTTCTTCGACTCCTCATCCGTGCTTTCTTCGAACTCGCCGACATTCTTGGTTATGAAGCTTTTCTTCTTGAAGTTGTTCTTTCTGAAATTTTGTTTCTTCTTCCAGATCACCTTTTTCTTGGTGTGAACCTTCACCATTTTTGGTTCTCTCCCGCATTGGACATTTGGCCGCAAAATGACCGACTCCTCCACAATTGAAGCATTTAAAAGGTAGCTTCCCTCTATATTTTCCTTTTCCTTTTGTGAGTTTTCGAACAAAATTGGCTTCTGTTTCATCCAGTTGTTCCTTCATCCTCGGATTCATGTTCGACTTTTACATTCTTGTGTGCTTTAAAAGTCGCTTCTCTGTCTCGTAGACTTGGTTTGTCCTATTCTCATTTCATATGTCGTCGTGGAACCATGCAACTCATCCATGCTGAAGTTGTTTAGATCTTTTATCTCTTCTATTGCAGAGACTTTGGAGTTAAATCTTTTGTGAAGTGTTATGAGAACCTTTTTCACAACAACGGCATCATCAATTTCTTCACCAAGTCCTCTGATTGCATTAATAATTTCGTTGACTCTCAAGATATAAATTTCTATGTTTTCATCTTCCTTCATTTGCGAGTGCTTCGAACCGTGCTCGATGAGTTTGCGCTTTGCTTCCTTAATCTTACCTGTCTCCTTCATGGATGCTCTTCGCTTTATCCCACATGTCCTTTGTTGATTTACAACTCATGACTCTTATCAGTTCACCGTCAACAAGCCCACACATTATGGCATTCTTAGCTTTGGAGTTGTTTTCAAATTTCTTTTTCTCAACAGATTCTGTTGGAGGGGTAGTGGGTGCCGTGTATCCACTATCTACGTAATCCCAAATATCGTATCCCAATGCACTCGGATATGTTTGCATTCTGAGTTTCTAGAAGGTGTAATTTGTTCCATCAAATAAGGGAGCTTTGTTGGATGAAAATCCTTCACCACCTGCCATTGTTTCTTCCAAGATCTCCTTAGCTGATTAAGCTTGTACAAGGAACCTTGCTCTGATACCAATTGATGATTACACAATGACACCGAGAGGGGGGGTGAATCAGGTGTAGCTATTAATTTTTATATCTACAACATTTAATATGAAATAAAGAGAACTTGACAACCGAAAAACAACTTGAACAAGAGAGCACACCACAACACTCAATATACCGAGGTTCACCAATTTGGCTACTCCTCAAAAATGACCGCTTGGACTCCAATCCAAATCCAGCCTTTGCAAAATCAATTTTACAAACACTTTACCAAAGACCAACCGGAAGGAGCACCAACCCCCGTAATTTTCTGCCGCAACGGATGGAGCACCAACTCCTAGTACCAAGCACCAACTTGGACTGCAATTTCGATAAATTTAGAATGACATAAAAATGTCTTCACTTTATGCACGACCCCGACCGGTCTCGCAATTAACCCAACTCGCACACTCTCACGGCTCTGCTTATTTTTCTCTTGATTCTTTTCTAACTCTCCTTTTACAGCAATTTCTCTCTAACAGCAGCAACATCTTCTCTGTACGATTATTCTTTTATAACCTTTCAATCTGGCATGCAGTCGAATGACCTTCTCCAACTGTTCGAATTCATTACTCCTGTCCATAATGTGACTGTTCGAATGCATGAACATACGGCTGTTCGAGTGCCTTTTCTTTTCTCCATATGCAATTCTTCGAAAGCTTTTCGATTCTTCATGTTCGGCTTTTCTGTATGCTTCAAATACGTCTGTTAGAATGCATGCAAATACGACCTTTCGAAAACCTTTCGATACTTTAAATTTGATTCTTCGAATACATGCAAACGGTTGTTCGAATGCATGACTGACACTTGTCAATCTATAACTGCAGATCTGACATCAGTTACATTTTACGTAACTGGTCGCATGATTTTCCCGTCTGCTTTTTCAACACGTGTCACCTTGCATGCTCCTCGGGTTTTACCTCGCGATCATTACCTGTCGCGATATCGCGACACTTTTAACTTATGCTGACGTCACCCTCAAGGTTGTCGCGAAATCGCGACCATTTTGGCCTTGAAAGCTTTTCCTCGCTCATGTCGCGATATCGCGACACTTAGAACTTTTGCTGACGTCATCCTTAAGCATGTCGCGAAATCATGACCGTTTTGGCTCTTGGAAGCTTTCCTTGCATCTTGTCATGATATCGCGACACTTTGAACTTTGTTGATGTCATCATCAATGTCGTCGAAATCGTGACGCTTTCGCTTCCAAAACAGCTTTCCTTTCATCCCGTCGTCGAAATCGTGACACTTTTCAACTTTGCTGACGTCATCATCAATGTTGTCACGAAATCGTGACACTTTCGGCTTCCGTACACTCTTCTTTGCCAAAGGAACATGTCACGAAATCGTGACACTTTGCTCTTCCGTACAACTCTCCTTGCCAACTCAAAAATGGAACATGTCGCGAAATCGTTACACTTTGCCTTTTTCGTACAACTCTCCTTGCCAACTCAAAAATGGAACATGTCACGAAATCGCGACACTTTGCTCTTCCGTACAACTCTCCTTGCCAACTCCAACAAAATGGAACATGTCACGAAATCGCGACGCTTCCTCTTCCGACTCATCATCCTTCTTGTCACGAAATCGTGACGCTCTCTTTGACGTCATCAATCTTCTTGTCATGAAATCGCGACGCTTCTGGCTTCCGTACGCTCTTCTCCATGCAGTAGCGAAATCGCTACAACTTTGTGCCTTGTGCTTTTACCTTGCCTCTTTTCATGAAATTTTGACTTGTAATATCATTGCTGCATCTTTCAGTTCTACACTTTTGACTAGTAGCGAAATCGCTACACCTTAGTTTCCCTTTGTTCCAACATGTAGCGCCATCGCTACACCTTAGTTTCTCTTTGTTTCAACCTGTAGCGAAATCGCTACACCTTAGTTTCTCTTTGTTTCAACACGTAGCGAAATCGCTACACCTTAGTTCCATGTATTTTCATCATGCAACGATATCGCTACACCTTTGTTTCCATTCATTTCAACATGTAGCGATATCGCTACACCTTTGTTTCCTTCTCTGCCAGCATGTCACGAAATCACGACAGTTTTGCTCGCATCTTCTCTCTCCTCGGCCATGTCGCGAAATCACGACAATTTGGCGTGCATTTTCTCTCTCCTACTTTTTGTCGCGAAATCGCGACACATTTTCTCTCTCCTCAACGAAAACTCGACATGTCACGAAATCGCGACATTTTCGGCTGCGCCTTCTCTCTCCTCGACCATGTCGCGAAATCGCGACAGAAGAACATGTCGCGATATCGCGACGCTTTTCTTCCTTGTCTCTTTTTGCCGCTTCGAATCTGGGTCACTTCCGTTTTCCTTGAAACTTTCTGCACTTGATCTGACTGACCTCTGAACTGCATCAATTGCATCAATCTGACTGTGTTGACAACAATGACAATACTTTTGCAATTCTTTTGCTGCACCTTGCTCAACACACCTTACTAAACCTACTAGTTTAGAAGGATGCCAAAATAGTCCCTCCACATTTCCTATACCCTCATTGGTATAGGACAATTTGACCATAGTGTAAGGATTATACTTTAAGGCCCATAACACTTAAAGGGGACACCTATTCCCTAACCTTAACATAAGTCCATCTAGGTAGTTTATTTAGGTGTAAAGCCTTGTTGCTTAGTTACCACACCTTTGTGGGATAACTAAGGTCATTATACCCTCCAATGGGAAATAATCATGGTCGTCTAAACCTACTCATTCGAGGCACCACCACTATTATCTTGTGAATAAATTTGTTAACTCCATGGTTATCAAACATCCAATCCTCATCATTCAAGATGCACCAAGTCACAAGATATCTGGCTAGTGCATCCTCAAAACTCCTAGATATGTGAATACTTAGCTATTGCATTCTCACAACTCCTAGGTCTCACTTCTACCTGGTTATTGCAACCCCACAACTCTTCCCAAGATTGGGTAAATTCTTGATACAAGTCCTAAAATGTGTTCTAGCTTTATTCAGGAAACTCCTTTTTCTCTAACCCATGAACAATAAGAAAATTGCCAATACTCTTTCTAAAAAGTATTCAAAATATGATTATACTTTAGTTCCATCTTAGACATGGTAAATTACATTGAAACATTACAATATAAAAGCTTCCACATCAAATTACCATCACCAAGGTTAATATGCACTTTAAAAGAAGGTAACTTATCAAAGTACACAATCATGCATTCATAAAAGCTTCTTAATATTTTTCTTAAAGAACACATAAATTTCCATTGGAACATAGATCACAAGATTATTTGTCTACTACAAAAAGTACAACATTTTGGCATGATCAATATCTTATTACAAGATTACCATCTTCTAGCAACACTAGAAGTTTCTACTTAAACCATACTAAGCAAATGCTCATTTACATAACCACTTTTCATTCCAAAGTACATCAATGCCATTCTACCTAAGTGATATTTGCACCATCTTCTTTCCATGATCCTCCTCATGTAAGAATTTACCCTCGATCTTGAGGGATACTTAGGGATTAGGACAAATCAATATGCAATGCAAGCTACTAAACATTATGTATTCGCAAACATCCATGCACAATACAAATAATGACATAAAACAACCAATGAGAGAATCCCATACTTCTCTCTACAATGGTTTCCCTACCTACTCAAGTCTCAAGAAGCCATTATAATTATTTGTAAGCTACTAAACATTATGTATTTGCAAACATCCATGCACAATACAAATAATGGCAAAAAAAAAACCAATGAGGGAATCCCATACTTCTCTCTACAATGGTTTCCCTACCTACTCAAGTCTCATGAAACCATTATAATTATTTTTCCAAAGATCTTCCCAAAAATACAAGCAACCAACGGAAGAATATTTTCCACTAACTAAACCATAGAAAATAACTTTCCTCTACTAATATAATATAAAGTAATCATCCACTTAAAGAAAGAACAACTTAATCAACTTTCTCTTTAACTCAATATAAAACAATCATCAACTTAAGAAGAACAACTTAATCAACTTTCTCTTTAACTCAATATAAAGCAATCATCAACTTAAGAAGAATAACTTAATCAACTTTCTCTTTGATTTATTTTGAAACCTATATTTTGATTTCTTTATTCTCAATACCAAAAAGAACTTGCTTTACTAATCTAAGATAAATTAAGGACAAGCTTCTTTCCCTAAATCAATCTATGTTTCCATTTAAAGCATGCACTTAAACATAATTACTTAGTACATCTATGCCTATGTATCTCCTTCCATAATGCATTCATGATTTACGTATCCAATGCTTACAACATCCATGCCTATGGAATATAAATGTAGTTGATTAAAATTGCCCACAAAAATGTAAAATAAACACTTAGACCTATGCGATAATGGCTTGATTTGCAGCTCTAGTGAACAACCAACTCTAAACAAACCTCCACCACCCTTATGCATACCACCCAAACATAACACAAGAGAGGCAATAACAAAATCGACTTTACAACATAGGTGATGAAAAAAACAAATAAAAAATTAGACAATATAGTACTCGACATCCGAGATCACCACACACAACACTCCATGCATGGATTAAGGAAAATCTAAACAATCATATAGATGCCCAACATAGATCTCAAGGTGCTTAAAAGAGACTACCAGAAGGTACATGAGAACATAATGCAAAACAAACAACTCCTACACTTTGAGGGTGCTCTAAAAAGATTAACTAAAAGTGATATATCCTCACACAAAAGCAATCCGATAAGGCATGCAAGAAAGACATAAGACTGTGTTAACATAACCCAAATCAGGCATAAACCAAGATAAAATACCAAAAAATCCCAACAACAAGCCCAACTCAAAATACTTCAAAAGTAAGGAAGGACAAGCTAAAGCACATTCAAAATGAAGTAATGAGCAAGGTGAGACAATATTACAGACAATATAAATTAACCTTTCACATCAATGGCTTACCTTACTTCGCTAGGACCGAGTAATGGTTCTAACAAATGCATCTCCCTTTATCTCTCCACTCCTTTTTGCCTCCCAAAGGATTTCAAAAAGCTCATTCGAGGCTCCCTATAAATCCTTTGAAGCACTTTTCTCCAAGAACCTTATGTTCTTCTCAAGAGCTATGCCCAAGCTATTTGTATCAGCTCGTAACGTTTCTTTAGAATGTTGCCATTAATGAGACATTAAGGAGGGCTATTAAAGCATGGATTATTATTGTAATTAATTCTCCTTAATGTTTTTGCACCCATAAAGCAATATCCCTTAATGTTTTAACATTAGGAAGAACAATATAATAATTGAAGCATTTCCAAGAATTACTTTAATAACCCACTTTATTAGTTTCAATTGCTAATATTAATTATTAGCATTGATCCCAATATTCACAAGTATTAGTGTTATCAACACTTAATGCTTGAATGCCAATGGAAGGGGAGCTCATAGGGACATGACCATGTTTGGATCTCTTAGAGTCTTTGTAAGAGAGTTATGTGTCCATTGGTTTGGTCATTGGTTCGATCGTTGCTGGTGGCGAAGCTTTTCTTGTGCCTGGCAGAGACTCTATGGTGGTGCTAGAGTCCCCTGTTCTAGTTTTTTCCAATCCACTATTATGCAACTGGCTAGGTAGTGGTGAAACATATTTTGTACCTTGCAATGACCTGATGTTAGTACCAGAGTCCCTTGGTCCAGCTTTTTCCAAAATACTATTGTTATTTTGGTTGGGCAGTGGACGGGAGCTTTTTTGGTCCAAGGGCAATGTTTGGCTGCTTTTTTGTTGTTGGGTTCCTTCATTGGGGGTCTTCTATTATTCTACATACCAGTAGGATTAGAACCCATAGGTATGGGGGTTTTTTCTCACCGGTTGTCTATGGGGTTTGAACCCATAGATCCCAAGGTTCTGGGTCCTTTCCAAAACCTTGCTCCATGGCCCCTATTTTTGTTTTGATATGGAGGTTTGGTATGAGTTGTTCTCTGGAGTTTGGAGGATGGTTGGAATTCAACATGATCTGTGGGATTTTAGTCTTCACATATTTTGAGATGGAGGGTTTTACTGTCACTGGGGCAATATGTTGCAGATCTTCATATTTGGTGGCTGGTTTCTATTGAGTTGGTTGAGCGGGTGATCCAAAGTTCAAATCCTTCTTTTGCACTCAAGTCCTAGTGGTGTTCTCAGGGAAGAACATTTTTCATTTTTGTGGAAGTGCAGGGGCCCTAAGTTTTTTATGCCTTAGAGATGAATCATTGATACCTTGAGTCTTGGTTTTCAGGGTTTGATGGCACTTTTGGTCAGTTGGTTGGTCCCTCGCTAGGGGGGATGAGGATAATTTTAATTTTGTGTTCAAATTTTTGTGCTACCATTGGACGGGAATGTAAGTTTGATTATTTTTTCTTCTGGTAACTTTTATGTTGAGCCTGCCTTTGTGCTAGGTTGAAGATTATAAATTTTGGTGATTGGATGACTCCTATTGGAGCTCTATGTACAAGGTTATCAGATCCTTTTAAAAACCTCACCTTTTACCTACCAAAAAAACAATTAATGCTTGAATAACTCTCGATCATAAATTTGTGCATATTACACATAAGCGTAAATGTCATTCCTAGAAAAAATATTACGTACCATTGTTTTATCTTTAAGTAGGTGGTCCCCTTTAAGAAAGTTTATTGCTATCACCAACGTATCAAGGAAACTCATTACACAAGCAACTTCATGGCCCAATGGTGTGAATATAAAATAAGCACAATGCGATGCATCTACTTGATGGGTATTTTGTTACCCCAAGTTGTCGATGAGCTAGTCATCACCATTATTTCCATAAATTTCTCTCAATTTAGGTGGTTTTTTATTGATACAGCAGTGAAAGCACCTGAACCACAAATACATCAACAGTACCATATTCCAAGAGTAGAATCAAAGTATAAATTGTAAATACCCACTCATATTGACATCATAAAATAAAACTACCTAACGAATAGTTTTATTTTATGATATCAATACATATTAGGCAAAACCACCACTATTTCCTACCCTAGAAGATTCCATTTATCCTGAACCCACTTCCTTATTGTATCTTAATTCAGTCTATTGCCCAAAAATTTCTCGATCAAAGAATTTATTCCTTTTTGAATCACTTTATCACCCAAATTTTTTGGGACCTTAAGAGAAAATCCCTTTTCATACCAATCCAAAGACAGAATAAATCCCTCTTATGAATTTTGACCTCTCTTCAAAACTTGTGCCCAAGAAGCGCCTCCTTTTGACCTTTCTTCTACTGTCAAATTTAGATCTACTACTCTTGGATCCAAAGGGTTAAAATATCTCCTATTTGTATCCTTAGGGATTCTACCACAACAAAATCCTTGCCTATCACATTTCTTGCTTCTTTTGCCCTTGCTCCTCCTTCAAAATACATGTATACCCCATCATTTCTTCTTTAGGCCTTCCTCTAGCAGACAATCATCATCGACATTACCTTCTTACATAGATTGGGTTTCCCCTTCTTAATAATGGCCATTACCATATCGCTATCGCATGTCGTCGACAACCTGTTTAGACTCAAAATTCTCCTCCAAGGCTTACAATATTTTTGAATTTACTTACCACAATTTTAACTCTTATTGGTTAATGATTTGAACTGATCCTTGTTAAGGAATTAATTTTAACATAAGTTCTTTCATCTAGCCAATGATTTGAGAGTATGCAACTATCTAATTTTTCTGTTATTAGGTTCTAGCCTCTCTTGTTGTTGGTCCATGTATAGTTATCTTCTTCAAACTCAAACTCCCATAACTTGTGGTTTTGAATAGAAGCTGAGAAATATCTCATAGTTTGGGTTAATTTCCTAATTCCCCCAAAACATTCATCCAACTTGGTTATGGCATTAAAATATATTATGATCATAAATTGGATTTCTTGGTCTTTACTTCCCATAAAGGATTCAATCCACTCTAAACTTCTAATCTATCTAACTGAGTTGTAGGTCCATAGACATTGATAAGGATGAAACAAACATCTGCAAATTAAGTTGATCATTTTTATATATAGCACCCAAACACTTTTTCTAGTCCATTACTAAAAATAGTAACTCCTAGAATGACACTTCTATTTTTAGTAAGTGAGTGGGAGTGGTTCAAATCATACATAAATGGCTAGTAAAACTAGAGGACACCAAAACAAGTTATAACAAAGCAACTCTATGGAGCAAATGAGTATCACACTCACTAACCTTGGAAATGAATTTAATCATATGAGGGAAGTGTTGAGTGAATATTTTTCCCTATTGCAAAATAATCACCACAATTAGAGTATTAAATTGAAAACTCTCTCTTGCAAAGAAATTAAGTATAAACATGAATTTCTCCAAGGTTCTATTACACAAGGATTCTGCATATATGTATGCAAGAAAAGATAATATATGCTAGAATTAACTCAATAACATGCAAGTGACAGTTAACAAGGGGTCTTGATGGTTTAATTCATACATGCTTAGTGATTATTTTCCTTAATCCTTAAAATGAATGTGAAATTTGCTCATGTGAAAAGTGATTCCTTTTAACATTCTTGGCATTAATTTGTCTTACCCTGAATCCCAGTTAGTAAGCCCATTTTATATTCAGATTAAATGTGTAAAAATGAAAAGATGCGTGGAATAGTCCACTTCATTTTAAACTCCATGCCTTTAATGTAAGATTCATTTTATAGTTAGTAGGTTCATTTTATTTTCATTATAAGTGTTCTACTAAATGTTGGGTTAGACATTGAACACATTAGTCAGTTAGTAAGTTAGCATTTTTTTTGGTATAAGGTAGAGGTGGTTATAAGGTCCACAAACCTTTTACATAGTCAAAATGGGTTGGTTCTAGCATCAAGCCCGTATAATCAAAATACAAAATGGATCTTTCTAAGACCCACATTAAGCCATACTTAGAGTCCACGGTCCTATACTTGTCGCTTGACTATTCGGGATAAAACAAAAACCAAACAACACCTAGCACTTACTAATACCACTAGGTTGTTGTATTGTACACTTGTCACCTCCCAGGCCCCAACAAATGGGATGCCTTTTCTGCCTAATTCCATCTGTCGGATTACTCATCATCAACCCCTCTGATCTCCTGATGCTCTAACAGGTTTGATCTTAGCTCTTCTCTAGAAGCCAACACCAATAGTTCTTGAGGGAAGTTATCCTTCCAAATTTGCATCTCCCCAACAAAACTGCAATATTTGCCATTAGATCCGTCGCCTGGTTCCCTTCTCTGAAGGTGTGTTGGATTCGGGCATTAACCAAATGAGATTTATGAATCTTTGCTTCTAGGATAAGCTCCAAGATGGTCCAGCTGGGGTCTTTATCCTCCTTAATTGCCTTGATTATATTAAGCGAATCCCCTTCAAAGATAACTTCCTTATAACCCTCAAGTCTGGCAATTCTCATTGCCTGCATGCAGGCTCGGGCTTCTGCAAAATGATTTGTTTGAGTTCCCAAAGGCTCTGCAAAGGCAAGGACCACTTTTCCTTCCTCATTTCTCAGAACTCCTCCTGCTCCTGCAGCCCCCAGATTTCCTTTAGCTGCCCCATCAAAATTAAACTTAACCCACTTTTGTGTGGGGGGTATCCACTTGACACCATCCCGTGGGTTGGTTGTAATGTCTAGGTCTGGAAGTTCCTCTCCCCAGTTCCGCAAAATCCTCCTTTCCCTTAGAGACATGGTCTCATTTTTGAAGAAGAAAGTTTTCCAGTTTTCTTTCAAAGCTCTGATTATTTTATTACCACATAACTTGGGATCTTTCTTACGTCCTTTAAATACTCTCTTATTTCTCTCATTCCATATCCCCCATAAAAAATGGGGTAAGTTGAGCTTCCAGAGCCAAGTCAAAAGTTTCACTTGGAAGGAGGAAGCCCACTGTATGTAGAAGTCAGACATGCTATTTGGATGGACCCAATCTATATGAAATTTGGACAGGATCATTTGGAAGACTGTACAAGAAAATTCACAAGTTAGAAATATATGACTTACAGATTCTATCGCTTTCTCACACAAGATACATCGATTGATGAATTGGAAACCTCTCCTTTGCAGATTATCTATTGTCAGAATCTTATTTTGAACTGCCAACCAAAAGAAGAAAGCTATTTTTGGGGTTAAATTATTTAACCAAATAATAGAAGTCGGAGTCCGACCATTGAATCCTGAGTGGATTAACTTATAGGCAAGTTTTACTGAATAGATCCCACTTGTAGTTTTGCCCCAAATCGCCTTGTCTCTTCCTTCCCCAGGAATGATCGGGAACACCCTTAAAGCATCATTGAGTTTGGTTAGGGCCACCTTCTCTTGCTCTGACAGATTATGAACTGTGATTTTCTTCCAAGAGGAAGTTTCCTGTGCTACAACAATAAAATCCCCTACTTTTCCTCCCATTTCCTCCGAAAGTTTATGTTGGAGGACCTGAAGGTCTAAGTTATCTTTCAGAGGGGCCTCTTCCAACCACGGGTCTTGCCAAAAGTCCACTTGTCTTCCATTACCAATTCTCCATCTGATGCCTTTTCTGACTACCTCCCGACATTCGAGCAAACAATTCCAGAAATAGGATCCTCTAGGGAGATTATCAGCTTTCAGGAAGTCTTGATTATTTTTGATATATTTTGCCTTAAGAAGTTTTACCCATCCCAATTGATCATTATTGATAAATCTCCATACCTGTTTGCCAATCAGAGCTTGATTCATTTCTTTCATTCTCTTTAGCCCCAGGCCCCCCTGATCCTTGCTTGCACACACCTGATTCCATGCTACCAACGAAATTCTCTTTCTCTCCTCTGAACTTGACCACAAGAAGTTGCGTTGAATTTGCTCCAATGTAGCTCGGACCTTTGCAGGCATTCTAAATAGAGACATGCGATAAATTGGAATGCTCTGTAAAGTAGTTTGAACTAATAAGGCTTTTCCTACGGAGCTGAGAAGGCTGCCCTTCCACCTGCTAACTTTTTGGAGATCCTGTCAATGGTAGAGTTCCACAATGTAGCCTTCATTCTTCCTTCGAACATAGGCATGCCTAGATAAGTTCCTTGGTAGAAGCTCCTTTCCACAACCGAAGAGGTTAGCTATTCTTTCCTCCCTCCCACCAGGCGTGTTAAAGAAATAGATGCTACTCTTCTTATAGTTTATGTCATGTCCTACTTTTGTCTCATACTTGGTTAGAATTCTCTTCAGCTTCCTAGCCTGAGGCATCGAGGCTTTGGACACAATGATTGTATCATCCACAAACTATTGGTGAGACACTGGCTCTGCTGTTGAGGCTGGTTTGAAACCTTCCAATCGACCATCTGCCACCGTTGTTGAAATGTTCCTACCCAATGCTTCCGCTAAAATAATAAACAAGTATGGAGACAAAGGATCTCCTTGTCGCAACCCCCTTTCACTCTTAAAGTAACCGGAGGGTGACCCATTCACCATGAAAGAAAATCTTGTAGTAGAGATACAACTAAAAATCAACTTAATCCATTGGGGACGAGAAACCAAACTTACCCAAAATCTTGGTGAGGAACCGCCATGAGACCCGGTCGTAGGCTTTATTCATATCAAGCTTTAGTAACATACCTGCTTCCTTACTAGCCACCATTGAATGAATAACCTCATGAATTGTGATGATACCATCCAGTGTTTGTCGCCCTTTCACAAAGCCTCCTTGGTTCATATCAATGATGAAAGGAAGGATAACCTTCGACCTATTGGCGATTGTTTTTGTGAGAATCTTCATCAGAGTGTTACATAAAGTGATAGGGCAAAAACTAGAAAATTCCATTGCTCCCACTAGTTTAGGGATGAGGACTAAAAATGTAGCATTAACTCCTTCTGGGATTTCCATGTCCTTTTGAGCCTCAATTATAGCTTCCACTACATCATTGCCTAGGATATCCCAAAACTTATGGAAGAAAGCTGTGGGGAAGCCATCCGGTCCTGCGGAGCTGTTACCATCCATGTCAAAAACCACCTTCTTGATTTCCTCCTTTGTGAAAGGACTAAGTAAGAATCCATTAAGATTCTCAATTATGAGGGGTGGAATGGCTGCCAATAGAGAGTCCTCTTCTTCAATAGTCGGATTTACATCTTCTAGCAACGATTTAAAGTACTCAACCGCTTCCCTCCTTATGTCTTCCATATCTTTGGTGTTAGACCCATCGGCCATCTTGATCTCCTTAATTTTGTTAGTACTCCTATGGCGAAGAGTAGAGACATGGAAGAACTTTGTATTTCTGTCACCCTCCTTTAACCAACGTAGTCTGGATTTCTGCCTCCAAAAGGTTTCTTCAAATCCTAGCATCGTGTGGTATTCGGCTAACAGCTCCCTCTCCTGGTTTCTCAGATCCTCTGTAAGCTGCTCTGACTTTAGCTTCTCCTGTAGTTCATTGATCTTGTCTTTTAGTTCTGCCTTTTTAACAAAAATATTGCCAAAGGAAGTTTTGTTCCACTCTCTAATGTTAGCCTTCACATTCCTTAGTTTACATGCCACTTGGGCCGGTTTCGAACCATTATACTTTTTGTCCCACCATTGGGCAACCAGATCCTTGAGATCCTGATGTTGGAACCACATAAGTTCGAATCGAAAGGGTCTGATGTATATTTTCTTAGAGTCCTTCCCTGTTTCCCATAGAATTGGGTTGTGATCAGACCCGATTCTTGGGAGTGCCGTTAATGAAGAGTCCCCAAACCTCTCCAGGCATTCTTGAGAAAGAAGAAACCTATCTAATCTGATCTGAATTTGGTTTTCCTTCAATATTTTGTTAGACCATGTATAGGAGAATCTACGCAGGTCCACATCCATCAGCTCATGTTGCTCAACAAAATCTCTAAACTCGTAGATATCAGTAGTTATTCTTTGAGAGCCCCCCAATTTATCTGTAGGATTAAGGTAGCAATTGAAATCCCCCACCACAATCCAAGGGTAGTTGGGGACCGTCTCCCTCAATTCAGCTAGCTGACTCCAAAGAACCCTTCTCAGTCCTTGTCTAACTGGAGCATATACATTCGTTAAGATCCACTCTTCCTGCGTGGTTTTATCCACACATAAGAGACAAATAAACCAACTAGACATCAGAATCACTCTACTATCAATCACATTCTTGTTCCACATAACCAGACAACCCTCCTGCTGTTCCAGGTGGCCTCTTGGCCTACTACTTCAACTTCTCGCCAAGTCCTATTCTTAAAAGGAATAACTCTACTCTCCTCCATTTTAGTTTCTTACGGTAAAATCATATCCGGTTTGTGTTCTTGTCTAAGAGCATACAAAGCTCTTATTTTTCTAGGATTACTCCCACGAATATTCCATGAAAGAATCTTCATTTATGGGCTTTGGATCCTCGAGCCTTCGCCCCAAAGAGCAATATCTGCTTGAGTGCCATCGGCCACTCCTCGCTCTGCTTCTTTCTGCCTTAAGGCAACATTGCTAGGTTTCCCTCTTCGTACCGAACCATATCCCCATACATCCGCTCTAGGCTGGGGTTCCTTGGGATTCACTTGGCTTCTAGTAACCATCTTGGATAGGTCGGTCTTGGTCTTTGGGGTAACAATATGGCTTTCCAGGTTAACTGGTCTTTCTGACAGTGGAGATGATTCCGTGCTCTTAGCTTCTTGATTAGTAGATTCTTTTTTCCCTGCTTTGGGGTTACATTGATCTTGGTGGTTCACCTCTTCCTCCTGAGTATCCTTGCCTGTATTATTAGTTTCCTGCTCCTTCCTCTGATTTTTCTCCTCTAAATCCTTCTCTTGAGTCTCCTCTACCTCGGATTCCACTTCTTGGCTATCCATCTGATCTCCCTTTAGATGATTTAATGCATCAAAACTATTCTCCATTGGGATGTTGATCTCCTTGGAATTTCTTCCCATAAATTCCTCTGCAGTACATGGGACCACTTCCACCGAGCCTCCATAGGCCTCCCGTATTACCCAATCAAACTTACTTGCCCCAGGGCGTTGATCTATGGGGTTCTTTCCTTTGTGATTTGGCTCCGAGGCTTGTTGTATCATCTTAGGAGCAGGTTGAGCTTGAGGGTTCCCATCAAAGGGACCGGCTCCCCTGTGAGAGGGTTTTGGGGCATAGGTATTTTTTGGAGGAGGGTTATAACGTTGCCTCTTGCTTACAATAGGGCGAACAGGGTCTCTGATATTCGGATTTCGAGCTCCACGTCCTTGAGGCCCATGTTGGGTAGAAATGGAGATCTACGGGGAGGGATATTATTATGGGTTTGAGGAGGAGTATTTTGGAGTGGGGGCTGGTTCTTGGAAATACAGTGGATACCACTGGTGCCCTACCTTCCCGCAAACACTACACTTAAAAGACATATTTTCATATTCAAAGACCCGAGTATGAAGGCCAAACATAGACGACAATATAATGGATTTAGGGAGCTCTTTACTCAGGTCCGCCAACACACACATGCGAGCAGAAAGGAGTCTTGTTTTGCTCAAGGTTGCAGGATCAATAGCTATTAGTTCTCCAATCTCTGTAGCTATCCCAACCAAGATTTGTTCATTCCAAAAAAGCAGAGGTAATCCCGGCATCTTAACCCAAATAGGAGCCAAATCCAGCACCTGAGTCTGGGGGTTGAAATCGGGGGACCAACGCTTCAGATACAAGCCCCTTTTCCCAAAAAACCAAGGACCTCCTTGGAGAGTCCTTTCCATGTCTTGTTCACATTGAAATGTCACCAAAAGAAAACTCTTGGGTAAAGCCTTAATCATCATACCGGCCCTTGGCTGCCATTTTTGGACGGCCCATCTCCTTATGACTTCCAAGTCCGGCCTCACCCCCATAAATTTTGCCACCAGAGATGTTTTGCCCTCCATAGCCACATGTTGAGCTAAGGTATCCGGGACGTGCAACCTACCATTGACAGATTTTAGATTAAAACAAGAGTCCAGTTGCCAGGTTTCTCTTTGTCTCCTTCCTGGGTCTTCCTTTGATCCTGACGCACAGAGTCCTGGTCCCCCTCAGAGATATCTTCAACCGCATCCGCCCAACGCCCTTGGACCGGTTCCAATAGAACTTCCTTGTCCACATCCTCCGCCTGGGGGCCTGCTATCTCACCAGAGCCCCCACCTACCGCGTCTGTTGATCTGCCCTCCGAAGCCCCACACCTAGGGTTTGTTGCCCCTAGACCTCCCGCTCCTCCTCCTTGCTGCTCCATCCATCACAACTTGCTACCTCCAAAATCTGCCATTTTTTTTTTTTAGGGCCAAAATTTTTGCGGCCGCTACAGTGCACTGGCTGCTACAGTTTGCAGGCTTCTACAGTGTCAGCTGCTACAGTGGCGGGTGCTGCAGTCCACCAGTAAGTTAGCATTTATTTGCATTATATTCCATTAATGTAAAATAGTCGTTAGTACCCTCCCTCCTAAGTTGATTTTATCTTGAATTTATATTTGAAAAATTGAACAAACTTTGTGCAATTTGGAGGTGCAAAAATTCTGGATAAGGACCAGAATGCAAATAAATGAAATGACTGTGTAGGAAATTATGGAAAATGGACCAGAATGTAAACAAACTGAACATAAAATTTACAAAAATTTTGGACAAGGATCATAATGGAAATAACTGAAAGAAAAATGCAGAAATTCTGGAAAATGACCAACCAAAATGGAGTTAGACAACAATTCTGGACAAGGACCATAATGAAATCAATTAATGAAAATCACTCTTGCAAAAATACAATAAAAAATTACAAAAAATAAATTTAATCTATTTACACCAAAGCTGGAAAACCATGCATACAAAGCTTGGTATCATACTCCCCTACCCTACAAAACCACTGATTATGAGACAAGTCTGAAGGTAACCTGATCTAAACAAATCTACATGAAACACAATCAGATTAGATCAAGTGCAAGACTCAAAGGACTAAATACTATCTGCATCAATATTAATATTCACCTAGTATAACCCCCTAGAGGCATTAAATACATAGATACAAATTTAAAATATGCAGTAAAAGGATAAACAATTAAAACAATAACCTTCGACCAAAAATATCCTCTGATTTTGCTCACAAAGTGTATGCTTGCCAAAATGTATGCATTCAATTCTTCAAAAATATATTTTCTTACAAAAATTTCCAGCCCCTTTTATAAAAATTTCAGATGCTTAAATAAAATTCGAGTTTGTTCCTTGACCTTCACCTTCCCAATATGTCTCTTCATTTTCTTTGAATCTAACAAAAAGAACAATTTCTTTTACTTATAACTCATTTTTATATTATAATATTAAAAAGGAGAATTCGAAAATTCATTTTCCCTTATGACTCCCCTCTATATATTATAATATATAAAAAGAATTTCAAATATCCATTTTTCCTTATGACTCCCCTCTATATATTATAATATATAAAAAAAATTTCAAATATTCATTTTCCCTTATGACTCCCCTCTATATATTATAATATATAAAAAGAATATTTCAACATTGCTTTTCTCTAATAACCCCCTCTATATTATAGAATAACTAAGAAAATTTCAAACCTTGCTCTTTGTGTTCGATCCAGAAAGACCAACACCATCCACACACCTTGGACGCGATTTGAACCGCGTCAGATGGGACATCGACAATGCACCTTCACCATCGCAGTGATCGCTCAGGTCTAGAATAGCCATCGAAATGATACCTCCCTATCCACTGCTGGTGGCATTGTACCCCTGCGTAGCCATTGTGCTGCCTATCCAGTAATCTACCAGCGACTCCACTTTTTTGTTAGATCCCAATTCGTTCTCGACCTACGTGTTTCCAAGTCGCCGCATCGTCCACCATTGCCTCTTATTCCTCTACACATGGGTATTCTGATGTCAAAATGGACATCACAGTGGGGAATGATATTTAAGAAAATCTAACGTTTCCCCACCTGTTGTTCACCCCACATCTAGTTTTTAGTATCCGAGCGGCCATTAGAAATCTTCACTTGTTCTTCACTGCATCAGGTATACCATTGTCATGAATGTCCACTACATCGACCATAGTCGACTGCACCTTATTTGTCGGAGTCATCTAGAGGGGTTGTCCATTCCAAACCATATTTGCCTTCGAAATCCATCTCAACACCTCCTTGTCTTTTCTCATGGCATTGTTCGATCGTTGCTTATCAAATATATGCACAAACGTACTACCTGGTGGCTGTTGCTGCTTCATATCAATAGCACTGCCCACCCTATGATGTGGGAAATCCTAACTTGTGCTAGGATTCATCTCTTCTCCTTGTGCTCACCATTGGATGGATGGGTGCCGCTTGTTGCCAGAGAGAAACCTCAACAAAAATAATGTTGTCTTCAATGGAGTAAACCTCCCTTTTTTCTTTTGCGATGCCTTTCCCCATGTTCTTTATTGGCTGGTCTACCAACTTTCTGCTTCGTTGCATATTGGATTCCAAGGATGCCATTCAGATTCTAGTCGATGACTTGCTGTATTGAATAGTAGCCTTCCAACTATTGGCCACCCCTCGAACATGTATGCTTGCATCAACATCTTTCGGGGTATGGGTCGCTTCCTACACTCCTTACTATCTCACCAGCGTGATTTGGAGCATGCAGCTCCATCCATGGCAACCCGGTGAAATGGCACTCACTTTGCCCGTATGCATGAGCATAACTGTACCAGTGGTCCATGTATTCATCAATCACATGTCCAAGTTGCTGGTAACCTCTCTTTTGATTGTTCTGGGTCCTCATCATCCTCCCACGTCTGCCGTGGGACTATCCCATATACCATGTCGGATGTTCCCTGTGCATTCGTGTTCAACTCTACGACGTCAAAGAGGTTCACGTCTCCGGTATTCATGCCATCTATGTCAAAGTCTCCACCTATCGATGTTCCCTTCATCGCTCGTATTGTTGCAATATGTGGCCCCTTCCACGTCCTCAACGTTCGATCGTCTCCCATCCACATCGACGATCACCAAATCCAAGGCAGGGTTATTTTTGATCAACCTATGAGAGATACAAACAAAAATTAAGACCCGTACTTTAAAACATTCTCCTCACATACATAATATAGGCCTACAAGAGAACATTACCTTCTCTATTCGAAGCTTTATTTTGATTTTATTATATATTTTTTGAATATATATATATATATATATATATATATATATATATATATATAAAACATATATAACAATAATATATGTATTGGGCAGGTGCTAGGGTTTTAGGTCGGTGCTAAAAAATTCTGTGAAAACCAGTGTGTTGGTTGGTGAAAGGTGTGTTGTAGTTTGGCTTTAGATATGGCAGCTTCGAGGGGTCCTGGTGACCCCCGATATTTGTCTTTTAAGGATGTTGTTTTGAATAAGGATGCCTCTTCTTCTGATCATGCAAATGCCATGAATTTTTTGTTGCATGCAACCCTTGATCCTGTTTCTAATTCCTCTTCGACTTCGAAGCCGAAGAATAATGGATGCTTGGAGAAAAGCAAAGATCATCCTGTCTTAGTTATCAGTCCCGATTCTATTGCGGATGATGTTTTATATTTGTCTGAGCATGCGCTCATCTGCAAATTCATGGGTCTCAAAATTTCTATGCCTTTTTTAGAAAATTGGGTTAGGAGAAATTGGAGCCCTGAAGGTGATCTGGAGATTATTCTTGCAGCTAATGGGTATTTTATTGTGGTGTTCTCCCGTATGGCAGATCGTAGTAAAGTGTTCGAGGGGGTCCTTACTTTCACAATCAGTATGGATTATTTATCAAACCCTGGCATTTAGGATTTGATCCGGTGGAGGAGAGGCCTTCTAGGATTCCTGTGTGGGTCCGTTTGCCATGACTCCCTATGGAATATTGGAGGTCGGATATTCTTCATTCTATTGCAGAGATTATTGGGAAACCGGTTGGTCCGTCTCGCCAAAATTTGGATAGGAAATTTGCTTCTTTTGCACGGCTCTGTGTTGAAGTAGATCTGAATAATCCACTGCCTGAATCATTGGAGATTAAACTAGGAAACATGTCTTGGGTCCAACAGTTAGATTATGAAGCTCTCCCATTTTGATGTCGCATATGCCATGAATATGGGCATCTTCAGAGAAACTGTAAGAAAGTGAATTCTCAGCCTTCATCCTCTTCATCTGACTTTCAAGATGCATCTACAAAGGCAAAAGGAAAAGCTCCTATGGTTAATGAGATGCTCGGTTCTGATGGATTTATTCCTGTTAAGTCTCGTTCAAGATCTAGGCCTTTTGTTCATCAGAATAAAGGTGTTGGGAAGGGAGGTTCTGGTAACAGATTTGATGTGCTTGAGACTTTTGAGGAGCCGCATGTTGAGGAGCAAGTCTGGAATGGAGGTGATATGGATGCTTGTATTCAAGAGCCGGGTACTTGTTCTTTCCTAAATCCTTCTTTTGAAATGCAAACTTTTGATAAGGAAGGGGTGGTGCCTAATAACCCTCTTGTAGGAAATGAAGATAAGTCCAAAGAGGTGTCGGATTGTCTTGATAAAGTTCTTGATCATTCCCCTTTGGCTGAAAACTTGATTGAGGGAAATGAGGATGAGACTAGGTTTGAACCCTCCCAGGATAGGATTGTCAGAGAGGAAGGGAAAAATAAAGTTTCTTCTGTGTTAGGTATTCACCCAAAATCTATCAAAAAAGGTGGGGTGGAGAAGGTGGTAAAAGCAGGAAGAAATAAGGATCAAGAAAAAGTGAAATTGATAGGGGAATCCTTAGTTGAGTCTGGTGTTGTTAAGACATTAGATTCTCACTTCTCTATTCCCCCAAAATGAAAGTGATATCTTGGAATGTTAGGGGTTTGGGTAGCATCCCTAGACAAAAAGCTACTCAAAATTTGATCAGAGATCATAGACTTGATATTGTTTTCATCCAGGAAATAAAATTATCTTGTGAAGATATGGTTAGAATTGCTTCTAAGATATGGAAAGGTGGTCAATGTCTTGCTATTGGAGCCCAGGGTTCGATGGGTGGTGTTGCATGTTTGTGGGATCCACGAAGCTTAACTCCCTCTTGGTGGGTGGGTAGCAGGAACTGTCTCTCTGTGGTTGCTACCTGCTTTTCATCTGGATCTTCTATTCTTCTATCTAATGTGTATACCCCTAGTGATTTATCAGGTAAAATCCTCTTATGGAATCATCTTAGATTCATTCGATCTCTTGCTCCCAATTCTCCTTGGATTGTGGTTGGGGATTTTAATTCTATCATGTCCCTAGAGGAGAAGAATGGTGGTGTGGAGTGTTTGGGCCCTTCTTCTACTTTGATGCGGGATAATATTTCTTTCCTTAATCTTGTTGATGTGAAGCCTCGAAATGGGCTCTTTACTTGGACTAATAGAAGATGTGGAACAAATTTTATTTCTGAAAGATTGGATCGGTTCCTTACTTCAGATAGTTGGTTTGATGATAGTTGGACTTCGTTCTCAGAGATTCTAGGTTGGAGGGGCTCTGATCACTGGCCCATTCTCTTTCAGTCCTCGAGATTCTCATTGCCAAGAAATCTGCCTTTCAAATTTCAACTTATGTGGCTCAGGGATAATGATTTGTATGAATATGTGGAGAGGTGGTGGGTCGAAGGGAAACCCAAATTTGGCACTGCTATGTTTACTTTTTTCAAAAGCCTCCAGTTTGTCAAATTCAAACTCGGGCAATGGAACAAATTTTCTTTTGGAAATATTTTTTAGAAGAAAAAGCAACTACAGGATAGCCTAGAGGAGATCACTTTTCAAATTAAATATGAAGGATTGACAAAGGATCTATTGGAAATGGAAGCTTCCCTTTCTAGTCAGCTTGTTGAATGGGAGCTTCGTGAGGAGATTTTTTGGAAGCAAAAATCTCGGATTGACTGGTTGTTGGAAGGGGATGGAAACACCTCTTTTTTTCACAATTCGGTTAAAGACCGCAGGAATGGTAATGCTATAGTCTCACTTACTTCTGATCAAGGGGAAACTCTCTCATCCTTTGAAGATATCTCTAATGAAGCAGTCAGGTTCTTCTCCTCTCTTTTCTCCGAGCAGGGTCCTCATGATGTTGTTAATATGAGGCTTATTTTGGATTGTATTCCTAGGTTGGTCTCTAATGATATGAATAAGATGCTAATGGACCCCATCTCGATGGAGGAACTTAAAGCGGTGGTTTTTCAAATGAAAAAAGGTAAAGCACCTGGACCTGATGGTTTCCCTATAGAATTTTTCCAAGAATTTTGGGAAGTGTTATCTTTTGATCTGCTAAAAGTTGTTCAGGAATCCCAAGTCAATAAGCAAATGCTTAAAGCTATTAATTCAACCTTCCTTGCTCTTATTCCCAAATCTAAAAATGCTAGCTCGTTGGGGTCTTTCCATCCTATTTTCCTATGCAATGTTACTTACAAAATTATTACCAAGATTATTGCGGATCGATTGAAGAAAGTTCTTGGTTTTCTTATTTCTCCTGAGCAAGGTGGGTTTGTTAAGGGTCATCAAATTTTGGATGGTGTGGTGGTTGTTGTTGAAGCTATTCACTCTATGGATATCTCTAAGGAAAAGGCTATGTTCATTAAGCTTGATATGTCCAAAGCTTATGACAGGGTTAGTTGGCATTTTTTGCAGAACATCCTTCAAGCTTTTGGGTTCTCGTATAATTGGATTGAATGGGTCATGAGTTGTGTGACTTCGGCCTCCTTTGCAGTTTTAATCAATGGTTTACCATCCACTTTCTTCTCGACCTCTAGGGGGATTCATCAAGGAGATCCCTTGTCCCCCTATCTTTTCATCCTTATGGCTGAAGGTTTGGGTAGACTTCTCAAGAGTTTTTAGAATCATGGTGCTATCCAGGGATGGTCTTGGACAGAGAATTCTTTATCCCAGTCTCATCTTCAGTTTGTCGATGATATTGCTCTGATGGGGAGGGCAAAATTTGAGGAAGTAGTAAATTTTAGGAAGGCTTTAGATATTTACTTATCTACCTCTGGTCAAATGATTAATGAAGAGAAATCAAAGATCTTCTTCTTCAATATGGATGGTCGGATTCAACGTAGGATTGCTAATATTCTACGTTTTTAGGTGGGTTGTTTGCTAGTGGAGTATTTGGGGATTCCTATTTCTTCTAAAAATCTTGGAAGGGCTTATTGGAAATGTATTTTGGATAGATTTCGATCAAGGGTTAATCATTGGACTTTTCGGTGGCTATCCTTTTTTGGTAGATTAACACTTTTGAAGTTTGTACTTCATGCTTTGCCTATTTACAGGTTTTCTATCTTGGCTGCTCCTAAGTGCTTTCTCAAAGAATTTGATTCTCTTTCTAGAAAATTTTTATGGGCAGGAAAACTGGATTGTAATAAATGGAGCCTGGTCAGTTGGGATACTGTGTGTTGCCCTAAAGATATGGGGGGTCTTGGTTTGAGGTAATCTGATTTGAATAGTCTCGCTTTGGCTGCTAAACTTTATTGGAGGTGGTGCAGTAATCTTGATCAGCTTTGGGCTAAAATTCTTAGCCTCAAATATTTTTGTGGTGCTCCGGTTGATGAGATTCTGAGATTGGAGCTGAGGGGGAAAGGTTCTATTGTTTGGGACACTCTCAAAAAAGGTGCCATGCTTATTAAGCAGGGTCTCTTTTGGATTGTTAATAAGGGAAACAATGCCTTATTTTGGGAAGATTCTTGGGATAATCATCCTCCTATCCTTTCTTCTTTCCCCCACCTTCATCTTCTTCGGGATATTTTTTCTGATGCGGGTTGGTCTAAGGTGGTTGACTTCAAGCGATAAAGTCCTCTTGGCAGTTCTTTTACTCACTGTTGGTGGGATTCATAGGGCTGGCTAGAGGGTGGCTGTCCTGAGGATCGTGACACTCTGGCTTCTATTTTGGTTGAGAGACCGTGTTGTTCTATTGAAGACTCTAATATTCTTGCTTGGGGCCATAGTTTGAAAGGGAAATACATCATTGCTCTGGGTTATCAAACCCTTATTATGCAGAGAAGAGAGGAGATTGTGTCCCCTTGGTGGAAGAAGATTTGGAATAAGTTTGGTTGGCCCAAATGTAATTTTTTTCTTTGGCTTCTATGTCAGAAGAAATGTTCAACTTGGGATAATATTCAGAAAAGAGGTTTTCAGGGTCCTTCACTATGTTTTCTTTGTGGAAAGAATGAGGAAACCATTCCCCATATTTTCTTCCAATGCTCATATTCCCTGGAGGTCTGGAACTTGTGGTGGCAGATCTGGAAAAGGCCCATCATCCATGCTACTTCTATTTTTGAGTTTTGGGAAAGCTTGGGTAGACCCCCTGCCTCTGCTTCATGTCTTCAAACTGCCTAGGATTTTGGTCCTTCCTTCATCTTTTGGCAGATTTGGTTGGAATGCAATCGAAGAATTTTTTAGGGATGTCAACTTGGAGCCTTACAGGTATGGCTCAAAGTCAAAAGGATGGTTAAGGAGACTATTGAGGCCAAGTGTGTTCTGAGTTCTCCTCTTACTTCCTTCGATTGGTATATTATCAATAGATTGGAGATTTCTTTATCATCACCAACTGCAAACAGAGGCCTTGTTAGGGGGATTGGTTCGTTGAAGGTCAATAGATCTGGGAAGTGGAGTCCCCCCTAGGGGTGTTATCAAAATAAACATGGATGGTTCTTCCAGGGGCAACCTAGGTAATGTTGGTATAGGAGGAATTGGCCATGATAGTGAGGGTGTGGCCCACCTCTTTTTCTCTGTGTACAAAGGAATTCATTCGAATAATCATATGGAAGCATTGGCAATTCTCCATGCATTGGAAACAACTTTTTCTTTGGGATGGAGAAGGGTTATTTGTGAATCTGATTCCATGATAGTGGTGTCTCTTCTGAACAACAAGCATTTTCAGGATGCTTCCTGGTTTATGGCTAGAATGGTGAAACAGATTTTGAGCTTGGCTGGGAATTTTGTTGAAATCTCTTTTGTTCATATCCCAAGAGAATGGAATAGAGTGGTTGATTGTTTGGCAAAGTGGGCTTCTGAAGGATTCCCTTACTGGAAAGTTGATAGCTGGAATGATCTTGATCAGGAGAAATCCAGACTCCTTAATCAGTTAATTCATGAGGACCAGGAAAGATAATTTCAAGGTGGAGGAACCCGATTGTCATGGGTTCTTGTGTCCTATCGAAGTTGTTGTCAGAATGATCCATGGATTTCCTTGGTGGATTTATTGTATTTTGTATGATGTGTTGGCTTGGATCACTTGGAAATCCTTGTGGAATGTATTGTTTTAGATTCTGAATAAAATATTTCCCCCCCCAAAAAAAATAATATATGTATTTTATTTTTTATAATGTCATATATATAAGATTATATATATTACTTTATTTATTTTTCATTTTATATATAATTTGCAACATATAAACGAAGGGAAAATAAAAAATTAACAATAAAATCACTAAAAAAATTGACGATAAAAATCATGAGCAACAAATTGACGATAAAAATTTTCAGCAACAAATTGGCGATAAAAATCATCAACAACAAATTGAAAATAAAAATCATCGACAACAAATTGATGATAAAAATCATCGACAACAAATTGACGATAAAAATCATTAGAAACAAATTGATGATAAAAATTGTCGACAACAAATTGACGATAAAAATTGTCAGCAACAAATTGATGATAAAAATCGTCAAAAATTACTAATAACAAATTAACAAAAAACTACAACCTAAAACCAAGCAACCTACTAAACACTCAAAATGAAACAAAAATACCCAAACAAAAAAAATGAAAGTTGGGTCTCCAATTTTGGGGTGAGTTGTGCGACAGTCACAACAAATGACGACTCTGTTGGGAAATGCTCCTGAGCATTTTGGGTGAAGAATCCAATCTGAAATGAGAACACACAAGATCAAAAAAACGTAAATTATTTAGCAATATTCCAAGAAGGTGGGGGTAAACACTTTCGAATAAAAATAATTAATCCATCTGCCTTTGCTCAGTTTGTGAAAAGTGATTCATTTTTGCATCTCTAAAAACCCTTCATATTCCATCATATATTTTGCATCAGGCTATGAAGTACAACTCATAACACAAAATTTTACAGACAAAGCCTCACTACCAATCAAGCATCTATAGCCCTGGTAGGGTTTATCTAACTCACCCTTGTGTTCGCTCAATGCTTTGCAAAGCCTTTCTTTTTACCCAAGTTGTGTCTAGATAGAGCCCTACTGCTAGTCAGGCATCCATAGCCCCGATAGAGTTTATCTAGATCTTGTGATTGATTTGATCAATCTTTTCAATGCTTGTTTTCGTATTTTTTTTTTTCAAAATAAAAAACTTTGTAAAGCTTCAAGCATCACTGGGGTTAGGAAGCCTACAAGTGGAGCATGTTGGATTTTTGCCTAGGGTTACAAATCAAGATAACTTCATCCTTCATAATTTCCAAAAATACCCTTTAATGTATGTGAGTTACATGTGGAGCCCTAGTAAAAATTTTCATTGTTCCACTCTCCACCATCTTAGTCCCAAAATCTGACCATGATCACAAATCACTTGTTTTCAGATTAGATACTCCAACCTAATAACAAAGAAACACAAAAATGGGCCAGAGACAAAAAATTAGCGATCGCAAAACTTTACCCCAAAATAAGGGAATAACCCAACACACAAAAGAGACAGATAGATCAAAATATAATCTAAAACAAACTGGAAACAAAGCGGAATAGAAAACAAAAACAAACAAAGTACAAACAACCAAAACCAAAACCCAAAACTGAAATATCAAAATTATATACATATAGTACACAATCTCACACACTTTTTAGGGGTTGAAATAGTGCTTTAGATGCAACCCATTAATAGGCAAATACAAATCTTTTCCATCTAATGTTTTCAATCTAAAACTGTTTTTACCTAGGATTTTAGAAACTTGATATGGACCCAACCACAAACAATTGAATTTATTATGATCCCCTTTCTTTTCATGTCCTTTATCCCACAACAAAACTAGATCTAAAATTTTGAATGTTTTAATCATATATCTCTTATCAAACCATCTCTTTACTACATCTTGATGCTTACTAAAGTGAAGCATGGCTTCCTCTCTCTTCTCATCAAGATGCATTAAATGGGTTAATCTAGTTTCAACTTGATTATTTGTTCCAAGATATTCCTTCATAAAATGAAGGATTTGCAATCTTAAATTAGTGGGAAAGATAGGATCCTTCCCATAGACTAAGTGATATGGAGATGTTCCAATTGACTCTTTTGTTTTGGTTCTATCAGCCCAAAGGAAAAACTTTAATTTACTATGCCAATCTCTAGGATTCTTTTTAAGCAAATTTTTGATCACACATAGCAAATTTTTATTAGAAGATTCTACCAAACCGTTACCTTGTGGGTAATAATTGGAAGAGAATTAAAAGCTTACTTTGTTATAATATGTCCAATTTACAAATTGCATGGAAGAAAATGCAGAATCATTGTCACTTACTATTGCATTAGGCATTCCAAAATGAGTCACAATGCAATCCTCTAAAAAATTAATAACAACATCAGTGGTAGCATGCTTTGTGGGGATTGCTTTAGTACACCTAGTGCAGTAATCTATGGCAGTAAGGATATATTTATGAGAATCATATGAGTTGGGATTAGTGCAAAAGGTATTGCCTCCACCACTGACTGTAATGACATTGCTACATTTCTTTCTCTTTTGGTCGCCACTTGACATGTATGGAAGGATTGCACGTGAGCATGTGCATCCTTGAAAAGATGAGGCCAATAGTATCCTGCCCTAAGAATCTGGTGAGTCGTTGCATTGGTTGACCCATGTCTAGTTCCATACTTACCATGAAAATTCTTTAAGTACTTGGATTGCCTCTTCTTGGTTAACACAACGAAGGTAAATTCCTTTGTGGTTCCTCTTGTACAAAATACCAGACTTAATTAGAAAATTTCTAGATTTCAAATGCAAAGCTCTATGTTGAGTAGAAGTGAGATGTAATGGGCACTTACCATTCAACAAGAAATATACGATATCGACATACCAATCATCTTTAGTTATGTCTTCCACATTTTAATGTTGGTATGATATTGATGGGTCAATTTTTGCGATTGCCTTGAACAATCCTTGTCCACGAACTATTTTCATAGGTTGGATTTCCAGATCAAATTCTTATAGAGTCAAAATCTATTTTCCCCTTCTTTCACCTAGTTCATTTTGTAAAAACATAGACTTGACAACAGGGTCAGGGACTACAGCAAAAACCCTACTATGCACTATGTAATGTTTGAATTTCTTTATGGTTTTGAACAACGCATACATTTTTTTATCTAGTATGAAATATCTCAATTGCGCATCCTTTAATGGAGCACTCAAAAAGACAATAGGGTTTTCAATGTTTCCTTCACTCTTGCGTTAGGACACTCGCAAAGGAATGATCTGAAGCAAACATGTAGACATAAAAAGGCTTTGAATAATTTGGACTGACTACAATGGGGGCCCTAGAGATAGCATCCTTAATGCTTTTGAAAGCATCCCTATTTTTGTCTGTCCATTTAATCTGAGCATCCTTTTATAACATGTCATTCAAAGGTTTTACAATCTTTGTGAATCCTAAAATGAACTTCCTTACGAAATTGATCTTGCCAAAGAAAGATATTAAATATTTCCAGATCAATATAAATTCCTTTTTTCAAAATAAATTGCCCTAATAGCTTACCTTATGTTACCCCAAAGATGCATTTTCTAGGATTAAAGGAGATCCCATGTTCCCCACATCTCTAGAGAACTTTCCTCAAATTCTTGACATGATTTTCCCTCTTCTTAGAAAAATAGGAATGTCATCCACGTAAACAATGATACACTTACCAATGAGCCCTTTGAATGTGTAATCTATAGTGCGTTGGAAAGTTGCACCAACATTCAATAATCTGAATGGCATTCTTCTATATGCGAACGTTCCCCATTTAGTTGTGAAGGCTGTCTTCATTCTGTCATTTGGGTGGATAAAGATTTGATTGTATCCCAAATAACCATCTAGGAATGACATAATTTTTGATCCATTAACCATTTGAAGTATCTCATCGATGGAGGGAAATAGGCAATATCCTTTTGGAAAGCTTTATTCAAAATTTTGAAATCAATACACAATATTATCTCTCCATTCTTCTTTCTCACCAGGACCAGATTGGCAACCCATGTGGAATGCCTAATAGAAAAGATAATGTTTTCTTCTAGCAGTCTCTTCACCTCTTTCTTTATTAAGGGCTCTAATAACTGGTTGAAAGATCTTTGTCTCTGCCTGAAAGGCTTGTATTCTATTTTTAATGGAATCATGTACATTATCACATTTTGATCATACGTTTTCAAATCCTTGTAACTCCAGGCTATACAATCCATTTATTCTCTCAGTGCATGAGCAATAGAATCCTTTTCCTAACTTGTACATGCCTTAGCAATGAACACCTCTTGTAGATTTTTTGCACTCCCTAAGTTGAGTATATTGTATGCTTCTTTAGGGGGTGGTACCTTTTTGCCTCTTTTTGTTTGATATCTAATATCAAATATCTTTTCTAGTGAAACAATATCTTTTGGCATTGTATTCATCATTTGGGATGTTTCACTATCCAGGTCTGTTTCTTCCTACCCTCTCTTATCCTCATCTATAACCTGATTTTAAAAAATACCAGAGTTAGTGATAAAATTAAAAATGTGTCTGTCACTATCGAATACTTGAAAATTGGTAACATTGTCTGGTATTGAAGGATAGGGCACTAGCTCAATTGAATTTTTTTTACATTTTTTATGGTCAACTAGCTTGAGCATACTTGCTGCAATGACTAAAGAATCTACCATTCAATTGTATTTCCTAGAGATAAGGGAAATGTTGAAAGTTTCAAACTTATCTATCATATCCCTAACTCTAGTCATGTAAAGACTCAATATTTTATCTTGACACACATATTACCCTTTTACCTGTTTAACCACTAACTCCAAGTCTCCCAAAACTTTGATACACTTAACCTTCTTCCACAGAGTCAACTGTAATCCAAAAATAAGCGCTTCATACTCTGCCACATTATTGGTGGCTGAAAACTGTAATCTATAGGTAGCCAACATAGGCTTGCTACCAGGGCATGTAAGTTCGATACCAGCTCCAACACCTTATTTTGATTTGTATCCATCAAATATGAGAATCTAGACCAAACTATCCTTTTTAGAAATACCACAAGAAAGGCTTTCCTTTTGAGGTTCTTCGATAGCTTCTTCTATGTCAAAATTATAGACCCCTAAATTAGTTTCAACAATTTGGATTACGTTGGACCTATTATACTATGTAATCATCTCTTTGAGCCTTGGCTAACTATCCACCCAGATTTAGTTTGCTATTCCCTTCCAAGGTAACCACATGTGGGAAGAATCTGTCACAATGTAGCCATTCAAGTTCTTACTCATCTCTTCCCAACACCATGCCATATTTTGCGATAATATTGACGATAAGTATATCCACATGATGTTGAATTCTAGGCTCTGAATTGATTTGAACCAGGACATCGTTCAAAATTTTGACCACATCTACAACATATCAGTCCAATTGTATGACTTTACTATTTGAAGGGATTGGCTTGAATCCTAAATTTTGGCAAATATCGAGGGGCATGATGTTACCCGAGGCACCCGAGTCTATCAAACAATTATGCAAGTTTTTTCCTGCAATTTTGATGGTTATGAGAAAAGGAGACACTTCTCGCTTTTCCTTTCGTAACACTAATTGGGACTCAACACCTTTGACCTCATGGATTTGACTTGGTGGAAACAAAGCTTTCACCAAAGTTTCCCCTTGACCTGGCAGTTTAGCAACCTCAAAAATTGAGATATTGGCCTTAGTCCTTTTCAAGTCCTCTACTATGTCATAAGTAGATTTTTCAAGATTTTGCATCTTCTACGTAGGTTTGGATGATTCAACAATCGACGAAGGAGGTGGATTGTTATCAACTTTGGTATTAGGAGGAAGAAGGGGATTGTTTGGCGAAGTGGAGGAAGTTTTGGGATTCTTGGAACTTCTTGTGTAATACCCATGATTTCATTTTCCAAACTATCTAACAACTTGGACTTCCTCTTCTATAGTTTCATCATCATCTTCTCCTAATATTTTAGCGTCCTCTTCTCCTTCCTCATTTTCTTGATAGTGGACAATTTATGTTACCAACGCATCTTCTTTCCCTTGGCAACAATGAGATGCTCCCTCACTTTGGGGATCTAATTCACCAAAATCTTCATATGCATCAACTTGATTGGCTACAGGGTTAGGTACATGCCCATTTTTGGGCTGAGTGTTCCATGGCCCCGTCCTCCTATGGTTAGGATTTTGATTAGACATAGAGATCTGGGATAGTTGTTTCTGTATGTGGACTATGTCATTTGTTGGCAATTTTGGGTACCTTGGGTACATTGCTTTTGCTCAAGTGAATAAGTTGTCATTGATGTCAAGAAGCTTTTGAAGGAATTTGATTTGATGTAAAATAATTTGTTTTGATGAAGGTTCGGCATGACAGGTTCGAAAGAAAGTAAGTTGGAAAAATGTCGCGATATCGCGACATGTCGCATTTTCGCGACTTGAGCAGGAGAGAGAAAGCTTTTTAGAAAAGTGTCGCGATATCGCGACATGTCGCATTTTCGCGACTTAAGCAGGTGAGAGAAAGCTTTTTAGAAAAGTGTCGCGATATCGCGACATGTCGCAGTTTCACGACTCAAAGAGGAGAGAGAATGTTCGGAGTCAAAAATGTCACGATTTCGCGACATATTGCAAGGAAGGTTGAACGGACGGAAAAGTGTCACGATTTCGCGACATGTTGCAGGAGAGAGAGTCCGAAAGAAAAAATGTCACGATTTCGCGACATAATGCAGGAGAGAGAGTCCGGGAGAAAAAGTGTCACGATATCGCGACATGTCGGGTTTTCGCGACCCGAAGAAAAGAAAAGCGCTAAGGAGAAAAAGTGTCACGATTTCGCGACAAGTCAGAAGACAAAGTGGAAGCAAGATAAAGTGTCACGATTTCACGACATGCTGCAGATGAAAATGTTCCAAGTAAGAACTGTCACGATTTCGTGACATGCAGCAAAGGGAAGAGTCTGAAATGAGAAGCGTCACGATTTCGCGACAGGTTGCAGAGAAGTCGTACGAAAGCTGAAAGCGTCACGATTTCGTGACAGGCTGCAAAGAAAACGTACGGAAGCTAGAAGTGTCACGATTTCATGACAAATTTAAGGAGGAAGAGCTCAAAGGCGAAAGTGTCACGATTTCATGACATGTTCCATTTTCGCTAGTGCAAGCAGACAAGAGTGCAAGGAAGAGAAAGTGTCACGATTTCATGATAGATTGAGATGGCAGCGTTCGGTTGGAGAAAGTGTCACGATTTCATGATAGAAATAGAATGTAGGTCTTCTATAGGAGAAGTGTCATGATTTCATGACAAAAGCAGAGAGGAAGGCTATGAAGATAGAAGTGTCACGATTTCGTGACAAAAGCAAAGGAGGTCGACGAAGGGAGAAGTGTCGCGATATCACGACAAGAGCTTAGTTGAAGTCGTCAAAGGCTAAAGTGTCACGATATCATGACAAAAGCCAAAAGAAAGTGTACGGTTGCAAAGGTGTCGTGATATCATGACATGTTGTAGTTTCACGGTAGAAGCTACAGAAGAGTTGCAGAGGTAGTGAGGCCGACAAAGTTAAATTTGGGCCGACGAAGATTAGGGTTTGCAGTCGACGTAGTTTAGGGTTGTGTAGCCGACTAAGATCAAGGTTTTGATCTTGAAAGTGTTAGTATAAAAGGAGGGCTGTTTGGAGAGTTGTGAAGTGATCGAATGCATTGTTGAAGTGCGAAGTTCGAAGATAGTGCGCAAGTTAAGTGCGCAAAGAGCGAGTCATGCCGAATCGAGCTAAGTGCGAAGCAGAGCGCACAGAGAGCAAAAAAGCGCAAAGCTGTTGGGTGCATCATTTCTGCGACGTTCGGAGATAGTGCACAGGCCTTGATGGTTTTGGACAAATCATTGAGAGGGATTGTTGGATAGATTTGAGCAAGCTTTTGTTGAGCTTGTGGAGCAGTTTGGGCAGGTTCTAGTGAGAACTTGCAAAGCAGATCTGAGACAAGTCTTGGTGAAGACTTGGGTGAAGATCAAGCAAGCTTTAGTGGAAGCTTGTGAACAACTTCTGTGAACCAGATTTGAGGACCAGTTGAGGACAGAGATTGGTGCAGTTTCGAGGACATTTGTGCTAGATCGAAGGACTGTGTTTGGTGCAGATCATAGAAAGAGAACGAGGACATTTGTGCTAAATCGAAGGACTGTGTTTAGTGCAAATTCGAGGACCAGTTTTGGAGGTGATAGAGTTGAGGACAGAGGTCTCCAGCCAGAGCAGGGAGGACAGGTGTCTTCTATGGATAGAGTTCCATTTGCTAAGGGCAACGGAGGCAGAGGTCTTCTAGAGGATCACCAGCCAGAGCAGAGCTAGGGGATTGGTGTCTCCTGTGGGTTGGTGCCCACGAACTCGAGATTAGGGGATTGGTGTCTCCTTTGGGTTGGTGCCCATAAACATTGTAATCGGGAAAGGTATTCCCAAAATTTTGATTGATAAAATTTAGTGAAAGATTTTATCCGTGGACGTAGCCCAGCCATTCTGGGTGAACCACGTTAAAATTGTTGTCGCTTTGTGGATGTTTTCATGCATTGCTTTGATATTGCTGTGGGTATATTGCTTTACTATTTTGTAATATAAAGGAAAAAGTAAAAAGAGGTCTTATACTGTTCACCCCCCCTCTCAGTATAAGCTTGTGTTCTTCAATTGGTATCAGAGCGGGTGCCTTCGAAAAGTTTAACAGACTTGAAGGAAAAGCTAGTAAAGAACACAATGGATTATTCAAGTGGCAATGCAACACCTATTCTTGATGGATCAGATTTTGGTCTTTGGAGTGCAAGGATGAAGGTTCATCTAATGGCACTTGGTAATGAGGTATGGGAAGTAATTGAAGATGAGTACACTATTCCCGTACATGGTCCAAATACTAAAGAAGAAAGGCTCCTACATCACAGCAATTCAAAAGCAATGAATGCAATCCTGAAAGGCTTACAAAAAGCAGATCTCACCAAAGTGATTCATTGCAAAACAGCTAGTGAAATGTGGAAACAACTACAGGTGGTTCATACAGGTGATTCAAATGTCGAAAGGCCAAGTTGAGACACTTCAAAGGTATGTTTGAACAACTCAAGATGAATGATGATGAAAATATTAGTGACTACATGCTTCGTATGGATGAGGTTGTTAACTCCATGAAAGACTTAGGTCTTGAGCTTGCTGAAAATGATGTTTGTGATAAGATTTTAAGATCTCTTCCTAATAGATTTAGTGAAAATATTTCTGCTATTGAGGAAGCTAAAGATTTGGATAAGTTGAAAAAGGATGAGCTCCATAGTATACTTGCAGCATTTGAGTTGAGAACTCAAGTGAAGGTTGATGTCAAGAAAGAGGCAACTTTCAAGGCTACCAAGAAATCCAAGGGTAAACAACTTCAAGAGAGTGATGAGTCTTCTAGTGATGAAGAGGCATATTACAGCAAGAAAGGCAAGTTCTCTAGAAAGCACAAAAGCGTGAAAAATATAAGATGTTTCAATTGTGGAAAGTTTGGTCATTATGCTACTGACTGTACTGTTCCCAAGGATGAAAGTGATGAAGATAAACAGGATTCTAAGAGCAAGGATTCTGAAAAGCACAAGCATCACAGAAAGAACAAAGATGAGCACAACAATCAAGGAAAGAGGTATTCTCACAAGCACAAGAAGAGTTTCTACCTAGACAAAGCAAGTAAGTGTTCTAGTAGTGATAGTGAAAGTTCTTCAAGTGATAATGAAAATGAGATGTTGTTCATATACGAAAAAGAGGAAGAACCGAAACATAGATTCATTATCATGAAATGTCTTAGATGTGGAAATTTTGGTCACCTTGAGGATGATTGCACAAATAATGATTTGGTTTCTAGTATGTATGAGGATGCTTCAGAAAACTATAAGGAAGATGCATGTATGGTTTTTGAAAAAGGTAGCACCTCTAGTGATAAGAAATCTGAAAAAGGCTTTGATGATTCTGAAAACAAACAAATAAAGGATCTTGAAAGTGAACTTACTAATGCTCTTAGTGTTTTGAAAAAGGAAAGAAAGAAGAATGCTAGACTCAAGGATAAGTTAGATGAATGTTGTATGGAGAGAGATGATCTTATAGAAAGTCTTGACTTCTCTATGGCTAAGATACAAGAACTCAAGGATGAGTTAGAGTCTAAGGTTCTTGAGTATAGTGAGTTAGAACAGAAAATGGCTTCTTTGAAAGAGGAAACTAAAGAGTACAAGGATAAGCTTTACAGGTTTCAAGATAGCTCCAAAAAGGTTAAGTCACTCATCAAAGGTCAAAGAAAGACAACGGATAAAACAGGCCTTGGTTTTGTCAAGGAACAAGCTGGAGAGTCTAGTAAGAGACTCCAAAAGGAAGAGAGTTCTGATGAGGAAAGTATTTCAGATCATGAGTCCTTGGATGATAGATGCGCAGAAACAGAAAACGAAATTCAGAATGAGAAGAAGAAGTTTTCAGGACCCAAGAGGTCGAATAAAGGAAAATTTCACGGCAGATGTTTTGCGTGTTACAGGTTTGGTCACATGGCTGCACATTGCATGGCTCAAGTGAAGAAGGTGAACGGCAATTTCAGAAGCGCTAGTTTCTTTCGAGGGTATTGCTACTCTTGTCAATAGTTTGGGCACAAGGCAGTCTATTGCAAGGTAAATAACAGGAACAGGTTTGATCATAACAGGTTTAGGCAGAACTGGCGGATTCAAAGAACAGGTATGCCTAAAAGAAATAACATTGTTACTTGTTATAAGTGCAACAATGAAGGTCACACAACTAGACAGTGTAGAGCTGAACTTCCAAGGTACAGGAACAGGAACAGTGGTATAAACAGGTCCAAGGATCAAGGCATGAACAAGAACAGGGATGAGAACAAGAACAAGAACAGTGACAAGAACAGGAATGATAACAGGAACAGGAATATGGGCAAAGAGTTCAAGAGAAGGCCCGGCAAGGAAATTATAGACGCTGATGATGATCAGTGCCTAATGGGAGTTTTACTCCCACCCCAAAATTAATCACCTCATCAGGAGGTGGGGGAGGGACTAAGCTAAGAGGCTCATTCTTAGTCCCGAGCCCCAAAGGTGACCCTTTGCCATTGATGACAAAGGGGGAGAGATATGAGTAAGGGGGAGAGCTTCAAGTGAAGAGGAAAGCTTCAAGTCATGGGGAGCAAAACTTCAAAGGAAGATTCTCACTTGTTAGCACAGTTGGTTTCAGTTTTGGCTCTTGAGACGTGTTTTCAGTAAAGGTTTGCCATCAATGACAAAGGGGGAGATTGTTGGCAATTTTGGGTACCTTGGGTACATTGCTTTTGCTCAAGTGAATAAGTTGTCATTGATGTCAAGAAGCTTTTGAAGGAATTTGATTTGATGTAAAATAATTTGTTTTGATGAAGGTTCGGCATGACAGGTTCGAAAGAAAGTAAGTTGGAAAAATGTCGCGATATCGCGACATGTCGCATTTTCGCGACTTAAGCAGGAGAGAGAAAGCTTTTTAGAAAAGTGTCGCGATATCGCGACATGTCGCATTTTCGCGACTTAAGCAGGCGAGAGAAAGCTTTTTAGAAAAGTGTCACGATATCGCGACATGTCGCAGTTTCGCGACTCAAAGAGGAGAGAGAATGTTCGGAGTCAGAAATGTCACGATTTCGCGACATATTGCAAGGAAGGTTGAACGGACGAAAAAGTGTCACGATTTCGCGACATGTTGCAGGAGAGAGAGTCCGAAAGAAAAAATGTCACGATTTCATGACATAATGCAGGAGAGAGAGTCCGGGAGAAAAAGTGTCACGATATCGCGACATGTCGGGTTTTCGTGACCCGAAGAAAAGAAAAGCGCTAAGGAGAAAAAGTGTCACGATTTCGTGACAAGTCAGAAGACAAAGTGGAAGCAAGATAAAGTGTCACGATTTCGTGACATGTTGTAGATGAAAATGTTCCAAGTAAGAACTGTCATGATTTCATGACATGCAACAAAGGGAAGAGTCTGAAATGAGAAGCGTCACGATTTCGTGACAGGTTGCAGAGAAGTCGTACGAAAGTTGAAAGCGTCACGATTTCATGATAGGCTGCAAAGAAAACGTACGAAAGCTAGAAGTGTCATGATTTCATGACAAATTCAAGGAGGAAGAGCTCAAAGGTGAAAGCATCATGATTTCATGACATGTTCCATTTTTGCTAGTGCAAGCAGACAAGAGTGCAAGGAAGAGAAAGTGTCACGATTTCATGACAGATTGAGATGGCAGCGTTCGGTTGGAGAAAGTGTCATGATTTCATGACAAAAATAGAATGCAGGTCTTCTATAGGAGAAGTGTCACGATTTCATGACAAAAGTAGAGAGGAAGGCTATGAAGACAGAAGTGTCACGATTTCATGACAAAAGCAAGTTGATGTTGACTAAGAGAAGTGTCACGATATCATGACAAGAGCTTGGTTGAAGTCGTCAAAGGCTAAAGTGTCACGATATCATGACAAAAGCCAAAAGAAAGTGTACGGTTGCAAAGGTGTCACGATATCGCGACATGTTGTAGTTTCATGGTAGAAGCTATAGAAGAGTTGCAGAGGCAGTGAGGCCGACAAAGTTAAATTTGGGCCGACAAAGATTAGGGTTTGCAGCCGACGTAGTTTAGGGTTGTGTAGCCGACTAAGATCAAGGTTTTGATCTTGAAAGTGTTAGTATAAAAGGAGGGCTGTTTGGAGAGTTGTGAAGTGATCGAATGCGTTGTTGAAGTGTGAAGTTCGAAGATAGTGCACAAGTTAAGTCCACGGTGCAAAGAGCGAGTCATGTCGAATCGAGCTAAGTGCGAAGCAGAGCGCACAGAGAGCAGAAAAGCGCAAAGCTGTTGGGTGCATCATTTCTGCGACGTTCGGAGATAGTGCGTAGGCCTTGATGGTTTTGGACAAATCATTGAGAGGGATTGTTGGACAGATTTGAGCAAGCTTTTGTTGAGCTTGTGGAGCAGTTTGGGCAGGTTCTAGTGAGAACTTGCAAAGCAGATCTGAGACAAGTCTTGGTGAAGACTTGGGTGAAGATCAAGCAAGCTTTAGTGGAAGCTTGTGAACAACTTCTGTGAACCAGATTTGAGGACCAGTTGAGGACAGAGATTGGTGCAGTTTCGAGGACATTTGTGCCAGACCGAAGGACTGTGTTTGGTGTAGATCAGAGAAAGAGAACGAGGACATTTGTGCTAAACCGAAGGACTGTGTTTAGTGCAAATTCGAGGACCAGTTTTGGAGGTGATAGAGTTGAGGACAGAGGTCTCCAGCCAGAGCAGGGAGGACAGGTGTCTTCTATGGATAGAGTTCCATTTGCTAAGGGCAGCGGAGGCAGAGGTCTTCTAGAGGATCACCAACCAGAGCAGAGCTAGGGGATTGGTGTCTCCTGTGGGTTGGTGCCCACGAACTCGAGATTAGGGGATTGGTGTCTCCTTTGGGTTGGTGCCCATAAACATTGTAATCGGGAAAGGTATTCCCAAAATTTTGATTGATAAAATTTAGTGAAAGATTTTATCCGTGGACGTAGCCCAACCATTCTGGGTGAACCACGTTAAAATTGTTGTCGCTTTGTGGATGTTTTCATGCATTGCTTTGATATTGCTGTGGGTATATTGCTTTACTGTTTTGTAATATAAAGGAAAAAGTAAAAAGAGGTCTTATACTGTTCACCCCCCCTCTCAGTATAAGCTTGTGTTCTTCATCATTGTCCATTTTGATATTCTTTTTCAATTTCTCAACCTCAGAATTAGATCCTTGTGGTTGAGGAATTATGGTGCCAGATCCAAATGCATTCCTAGTATTGGCAACCTCTTGACTTGATGTGATGGCTTGGTTCTAAATTTTTTGGTTCAACCAAGGATTTATGCTTTGAAGAGGTGTGACCATAGGATAAGCTGTCTAGATTTGAGTGTTTGTCGCATCGAATACTTGCAGTCATCTGGTTTTTTGCAAGCATAGATGTGGTGGGTGGAATGCTTGCATTAGGATAGGTGGGAATGGATGGATACATGGGTATGAATGTATATTGTTTATGGTATGACAGGGCATTCATCATTGGCACTTATGGTGCCATAATTTGATTCATCATGGTGAACTAACTGTAAGGACCAAAATATCCTATGATGTGCAATTGGGGATCCCCATACCTTACGATGTCATTTGTTGCTCAATGGTCATGGCCTCTCCATAAGCTAGGGCAAGGGTTGTAACCTGGGGGTTTCTCCTAGAAAACACGACCTTCATGGGATCTAGAGATCCAAAGTATAATTGAAGGGCCACGATGGTGTCAACCACAAAATGACGAGTTACACTCGTGTACATATTCTGGAACCTAACATTGAATGTTCTAATCGACTCATTGAGTAATCTTTTATAGGTTACAAATTGATTATACATGATGGTAGGATATAAAAGTGACCTGAAATGATTAACGAAGGCTCCCTCTAATTGGGCCCAAGAAGTGATGGACCTTGTGGGGAGATTCATATACCATTCATAAGCCATCTGATCCAAACTCATGGGGAAAAGCCTACACGTGATATCTTCATGGTTTACTGCTAGTCTAATTAGATGGTCTTTGTAATTTTGGATATGCTCTTCGGTTATAATAGGACCATCATGCTTAAACTTGGGTAGCAACTTCTCGATATTCCTAGGTATTTCATGGACATACCTAGCTATGTTCAAGGGAATACTTTGCACACCATACCAAGGAAATGGTGGTTGGGCCATGTTATTCAAAAATGGTGGCCCTACAGGGGTAATAGCAATAGTTTAAGTAATGGGGAAAGATACACTTGATGTAGTTGTCGTAATGGAGACACTAGAAGTAGATCCACTAGATGTACTTGATTCCAAAGATAACCCTAGATCAAGTATACTAGGTGGGATTTCAACCTCTTGAGTTTTATTTCTTGGTTTCCTAGAATTGGGAGAAAGACTTTGAAATATGGTTTCCCTAGTGGTTTTAGACCTAGTAGCGATATACTCAGGTTGGGCTAGCTTGGAAAAATAATTGCTCTACAAGACTTCTCACAAACTACACAAACAAACCCGAAAAAAATTGTACTTGCAAGCACAACAAGGTGGAAAAAAAACAACCCACATTAACCATCAGAAAATCAAAGATCTAAATCACAAAGCTTTGAAAGAAGGCCCTCCTTCTAGCACCAAAATGTTGAGTGAATATTTTGCCGTATTGCAAAATAATCACCATAATCAGAGTATTAAATCGAAAAATATCTCTTACAAAAAAATTAAGTATAAACATGAATTTATCCAAGGTTCTGTTACACAAGCATTCTGCATATATGTATGAAAGCAAAGATAATATATGCTAGAATTAACTCAATAACATGCAAGTGACAGTTAACAAGGGGTCTTGATGGTTTAATTTATACATGCTTAGTGATTATTTTCCTTAATATTTAAAATGAATGTTAACTTTACTCATGTGAAAAGTGATTCCTTTTAACATTCTTGGCATTAATATGTCTTACCCTGAATCCTAATTAGTAAGCCCATTTTATCTTCAGATTAAAGGTGTAAAAATGAAAATATGCGTGGAATAGTCCACTTCATTTTAAACTCCATGCCTTTAATGTGAGATTCATTTTATAGTTAGTAGATTCATTTTATCTTCATTATGAGTGTTCTACTAAATGCTAGGTTAGACTTTGAACATGTTAGTCAGTTAGTAAGTTAGCATTTATTTGCATTATCTTCCATTAATGTAAAATAGACATTAGTACCCTCCATCCTAAGTTGATTTTATCTTAAATTTATATTTGAGAAAAAACTGAACAGACTTTGTGCAATTTGGAGGTGCAGAAATTCTGGATAAGGACCAGAATGCAAATAATGAAATGATTGTGCAGGAAATTTTGGAAAATGGACCAGAATGTAAACAAACTGAACAAAAAATTTACAAAAAATTTGGACAAGGACCAGAATGGAAATAACTGAAAACAAAATGCAAAAATTTTGGAAAATGACCAGAATGGAAAGAACTAAAATTCTAGAAGATGGACCAGAATGGAGTTAGACAACAATTCTGGACAAGGACCAGAATGAAAGCAATTAATGAAAATCACTCTTGCAAAACACAATAAAAAATTATAGAAAACAAATTTAATCTATTTACACCAAAGCTGGAAAACCATGCATACAAAGCCTAGTATCATACTCCCCTACCCTGCAAAACCACAGATTATGAGACAAGTTTGAATGTAACCTGATCTAAACAAACCTACATGAAACACAATCAGATTAGATCAAGTGCAAGACTCGAAGGACTAAATACTATCTACATCAATATTAATCTTCACCTAGTATAACCCCCTAGAGACATTAAATACATAGATACAAATTTAAAAGATGCAGTAAAAAGGATAAATGATTAAAACAATAACCCTCGACAAATAATCTCCTCTGATTTTGCTCACAAAGTGTATGCTTGCCAAAATGTATGCATTCAATTCTTCAAAAATATATTTTCTTACAAAAATTTACAACCCCTTTTACAAAAATTTTGGATCCTTAAATAAAAGTCGAGTTTGTTCCTTGACCTTCACCTTCCCAATCTATCTCTTCGTTTTCCTTGAATCTAACAAAAAGAAAAATTTATTTTCTTTATAACTTCTTTTTATATTATAATATTAAAAAGAAAACTTCGAATATTCATTTTCTCTTATGACTCCCCTCTATATATTCTAATATATAAAAAGAATTTCAAATATTCATTTTCTCTTACGACTTCCATCTATATATGATAATATATGAAATGAAATGAAAGATTTTAATTACGTCCGTGAGACCCAAATATGGTCTATGGGACCTCAAATATGGAAGTACAATTACTCAAATCATATCATATGATCTTTAATATCTTTGAGAAGGTTGTTCCTTCTCTTGCTGATTTGTGTTAGCAATTCTCCAACTTTTTTATTTTACTGTCTTCAAATAAATCTGTCATAAACTCGTTCCCAAGTGTTTCTTTGTATTTGTCACGGATATCCGAAAAACTCGGGCATTTATAGATGAAGTGTTCCTCTGTCTCTACTTCTCCTGTGCTTGCATAGAGTACATATCCTTTCTTCCCATTGTTCTTTGGGCATTGTCCATCTCCTTGTTTCACATCTAAGCCTATGAGAGCTAGTCCTTATCTGAGCAATGAGTATTTTTTCCTTCCACTTTATTTCAGCACCTATATACGCTTTTTCCTTGTGGTCATACGTTGGGTTAAAATTTGCAATATAATATTGTCTTTTCCTGCTTGCATTTTTCCACATTCCACTTCTGAACTTTTCATTCACATAATTTTTTATGTCTTTGTTGACATTTGGGCATTCATTTATGTTGATTTCCCAAAGTTTCATCCATTTCTGATTTTGTTTCATCCACGTATTCTTTCGCCTATGCAACTCTTCGTCCCTAGCTGCCCTAGGCCCTCTATCATTTGTCATGTTTTCTGTTTTTTCAAGTAACATAATAGCTTGGTCATAGCAATTGCTTCTAAAGGGAACATTCCAGTTTCAGCTAGAATAATTTCATAAGGGCATTCATTTATGTTGATTTCCCAAAGTTTCATCCATTTCTGATTTTGTTTCATCCACGTATTCTTTCGCCTATGCAACTCTTCGTCCCTAGCTGCCCTAGGCCCTCTATCATTTGTCATGTTTTCTGTTTTTTTCAAGTAACATAACAGCTTGGTCATAGCAATTGCTTCTAAAGGGAACATTCCAGTTTCAGCTAGAATAATTTCATAAGGGGTTGTGGCTAGAATAAAAAGAATTTCAAATATTCATTTTTACTTATGACTCCCCTCTATATATTATAATATATAATTTTTTTTTCAAATATTCATTTTCCCTTATGACTCCCCTCCATATATTAGAATATATAAAAAGAACATTTCAACATTGCTTTTCTTTGATAACCCCCTGTATATTATAATATAACCAAGAAAATTTCAAACCTTGCTCTAGGTGTTCGATCCAGCAAGACTAGCACCATCCACATAGCTGGATGCGATTCAAACCGCGTTAGATGGGATATCGATAGTGCACCTTCACCATCGTGGTGATCACTCGGGTCTAGAATAGACACCAAAATGACACCTCCCTATCTACTACTGGTGGCGACATACCCCTGTGCAGCCACTGTGCTGCCCATTCGGTAATCTATCGGTGGCTCCAATTTTCCATTAGATCCCAATCCATTCTTGGCCTGCGTGTTGCCAGGTCACCGCATTGTCTGTCGTTGTCTCTTCTTCCTCTGCACATGGGTATTCTGATGTCGAAAATAGACATCACAGTGGGGCATGATATTTAAGAAAACCTAATGTTTCCCCACCTATTGTTCACCCCACGTCTAGTTTTCAGTATCCGGGCAGCCATTGGACATCTTCGCTCGTTCTTCACTGCATCAGGTATACCATTGTCACGACTTTCCACTGCATCAACCATGGTCGACCGTGCCTTGTTTATCAGAGTCATCTAGAGGGGCTATCCATTCCAAACCACATTTGCCTTCAAAATCCATCTCAACACCTCCTTGTCTTCGCTCATGGTACTTTTTGATTGCTGGCTATCAAATATAAGCACAAACATACGACCTGGTGGCTGTTGCTGCTTCATATCAACAACACCGCCCACCCTATGATGTGGGAAATCCTAGCTTGTGCCAGGATTCATCTCTTCTTGCGCTCACCATTGGATGGATGGGCACCGCTTGTTGCCAGAGAGAAACCTCAACAAAAATAACGTTTTCTTCAATGGAGTAAACCTTCCCTTTTTCTTTTGCGATGCCTTTTCCCACGTTCTTTACTGGCAGGTCTACCAACTTTCCGCTTCGTTGCATATTGAATTCCAAGGATGCCAGTCAGATTCTAGTCGATGACTCACTACCCTGAATAGTAGCCTTCCAACTATTGGCCACCTCCTAAACATATCTACTCGCATCGATGTCTTTCAAAGCATGGGCCACTTCCTGCACTCCTTACTATCTCACGGGTGTGTTTTGGGGCATGCAGCTCCATTCATGGCAATCCGGAAAAATGACACTCACACTGCCCGCATGTATGAGTATAACTGTGCCCGTGGTCCAAGTTGTCGGCAACCCCTTTGTTGATTGTTCCGGGCCCTCGTCATCCTCCCACGTCTACCGTGGGACTATCCCCATTTACCACATCGTATGTTCCCTGTGCGTTCGTGTTCAACTCTACGACGTCAAAGAGGTTCACGTCTTCGGTGTTCGCACGATCTACGTCAAAGTCTCCACCTTTCGACATTCGTTTATTGCTCAATATGTTGCAATCTGTGGGCCCTTCCACATCCTCAACATCCAGCTGTGTCCCATCCACATCGACGATCCCCAAATCTGAGGTAGGGTTATTGTCGATCAACCTACGAGAGATACAAACAAAATATTAAGACCCGTACTTTAAAACATTCTCCTCGCATACATAATATGGGCCTACAAGAGAACATTACCTACTTTATTCAAAGCTTTATTTTGATTTTATTATATATATATTATTATATATAACATATATAATAATAATATATGTATTTTATTTTTTATAATGTCATATATATATATATAAAAGATTATATATATATATATATATATATATATATATTACTTTATTTATTTTTTAATTTTCATTTTATATATAATTTGCAACATATAAATGAAGGTAAAATAAAATTTTAACAATAAAATCGCTAACAACAAAATTGATGATAAAAATCGTCAACAACAAATTGATGATAAAAATCGTCAACAACAAATTGACGATAAAAATCATCGATAACAAATTGACGATAAAAATAATTGACAACAAATTGATGATAAAAATCATCAACAACAAATTGATGATAAAAATCGTCGACAACAAATTGACGATAAAAATTTTCGACAACAAATTGACGATAAAAATTATTGACAACAAATTGACGATAAAAATTGTCAGCAACAAATTGATGATAAAAATTGTCAAAAAATGCTAATAACAAATTAACAAAAAACTACAGCCTAAAACCAAGCAACCTACTAAACACTCAAAACGAAACAAAAACACCAAATACAAAAAATGAAAGGTGGGTCCCCAATTTTGGGACGAGTTATACGACAATCACAACAGGAAGAAGTATTGATTATGAGAAGTTACCAACTTAGATCCAAAGCTGCATTTGAAGAAATTTCCTAGAGGTTGAAGATAGATTAAGGGAAGGCCCAAAGGTGTTTGAACATCTTAACACTTTAAAAATAGGTGGCAGTTCAAGCAATAAAGAGATGGGAGTCCATAAGGAGAAAGAAGGCTATCATTCTATTTTTAACATAGATACTCCATTTAAGATGCCTAAATTAGACTTTCCTAAGTTCAATGGAAAGGGCACTAATGGGCGGTTATGTCGAGCAGATTCGTTCTTCAAATTTCATAATGTACTTAAATATTTGTGAGTCACCATGACATCTTTCAAATTTGAATCTGAAGCCTTACAATGGTATCATTGGTTATAAAACACAACTCCAGACCCTTCTTAGGAAGATTTTAAGTCATAATTAGTCACTTGTTTTGGCCCTAGTGAGTATGAGGACTTTACAGGAGCCTTGACCAAATTAAAATAAACTTCTACTATCCGTGAATATTAGCCTCAATTTGAGAAACTCGCTAATAGGACAAAGGGGTTGAATAAAATAATTTTTTAGAATTATTTTATCGATGGATTGAAAGATGATATCAAGGCTGAGGTAAAAATGTTCAAACCATAGTCTGTGATGCAAGCCATAGGATTGGCCAGATTAGCAAAAAAAAAAAATTCAACTCAAAGAAGACCATCTAAATTTCCACAAGTCAAACCCATATTTCCTTCCAAGTTCACATTAAATACTGGTAATAAGTCTACCCCATTCAAGCATTTGACTACGAAATAAATGGATGTCTGTCAAGCACAAGGCTTATGTTATAATTATGATGATAAGTATTCACCAGGGCATAAATACACCCAAAAGAAGTTATTTTTATTAAACGTAGAGGAATCACTAAGCAATGAACAAGTTGATGAAGAAGTAAAACCACCAGAGGAATAACTTAAGGATGGGGGTGAAACACTAGAAGAACCACAACCATAAATCTCTAACCATGCACTTTCAAGGATTTCTATCCCTAAGACGATGAAGGTAGTGTAGATATGCAAAAATCTAACACCTAAACAAGTATATGAAATCAAATTGAACACATAATCATGTAACCATATTGAGACAAAAGAATAAAGAAAATGGTGCCCTTCTCATTAATATTGAAATTGTCCTTTACAAGGTGGTTACAAAGATATCCCTCTTAGGGATAGATACCAATTTGATACAATTTACAATAAGAATCAATGGTAGGTGTATTTTGCAGGATCTTTGCACCCTCAAAACTGACTTGGTAAGGAGTTTATTGTGACCTCCGCAATGTGAGATAAAGATTTATGAATCTTCATTTTGATTTGCTCCTCATAAGATCTAAAATTTGCACACAAGAACACTTACAATATGTTAATAGCAAATGAGGAACCTCTCATTATGAGGTCCATATTCCATGATAAGAAACTGAAATAAAGATGCTGAAAATGATAAACAAATGCATGAAAACTAAATAAAATTATGCTAGAAAACAAGTTAAATGCTGCTAAAGCTACTATAACTAAGAAATACAAAAAAATTAGATGTCACCGAGAGGCTGTCATGGGGTAAAGCAATCAAGCCTGTTGGTCGTCCCAGGGTAGGGTGATGATGCCTGTGGACCGCATCGAGGTAAAGTGACCGTTGAATAGCGAATTGTATATTCATGATCGATACGAGCAATGTCAAGGTTGGTATGCTAAATTGATGTTGAAGGATCGTGCTCTTTGAAGCATAGTTGAATTGTAGAAATTGGCTCAAAATTAGGATGTTTGATGGTGAGAGTGTTGAATTTGGTCTTCAACCTCCAAGGGACTCCATTGTTGCACTTGTAACCTCCATGAATGAAATCCAACAACACTTCATCGCTTATGAGAGGATGTTCTCTCTAGTAAACAAACTGGTAGCACTTCGTTGTGGATAATTAAGATTCAAAGATATGAAGTGATGGAGAGCCAAATTAATCACAAATAAAATGACGCAATTTTATTTGAAAGACGCAGTTTTATTATTTCGAAGCATGGAAGCTTTTACAAATAAAGACTATGAAAATAAATACACAGTGCTTTGAATGTCAAATACAACCGCAACCTTCGTCTCTTCCCCCGCCTCCTCAATCCTTCAAAAAAATCCCTTTTATAATCCAGGCTTCGTGTTGCACCGTCGTTCGTAACCGTCTTAACGGCTTCTGGAACTGCCATATGGAACGGCCTTAACGGCCTCTGAAATTGCCACTTGGAACGGCCTTAACGGCCTCTGGAACTGCCACTTGGAACTGCCTTAACGGCTTCTGGAATCGCCACCTGTCGTCTGCAACAGTCCACGAAAAACCCGTCTTCTCCTTCTTTAGCAAGGTCGCGAAAACGCGACATGTCGCGATATCGCGACACTTCTTCGACTTGTGGCTTTGCTTGCCAAAGTGTCGCGATATCGCGACACTTCTTTGTTCTTTGGCTTTGTCTGCCAATGTGTCGCGATATCGCGACACTTCTTTGTGTTTTGGCTTTGGCTGCCAAAGTGTCGCGATATCGCGACACTTTTGTGACTTGTGACTTCGGCTGCCAAAGTGTCGCGATATCGCGACACTTTTGTGGCTTGTGACTTCGGCTGCCAAAGTGTCGCGATATCGCGACACTTTTGTGGCTTGTGACTTCGGCTGCCAAAGTGTCGCGATATCGCGACAACTTTGGTGTCGCGATATCGCGACCATTATTTGCGCTTGCCATGGTTCTAAAATACGTCGCGATATCGCGACGACATTTGTGTCGCGATATCGCGACCATTATTTGCACTTGCCACGGTTCTCAAAATACGTCGCGATATCGCGACCAATTTTATACTTAGCAAAATTTGCAAACTTTGAACTTTTTTTGTTTTTCTTTTCGGTGATGCAAGATTGTTGTGCTGCCCGGGATGCTCCTGCATCAGACACCCGGGGTAGATTTTTAGAAGTGATCCTCACTTCTGGGCTGTCAGAGGAAAACCCAAATGATCAACCTCTGATTTGGACAACCATGTGGCATCTTCGACAGGTCGGTTCTTCCATTTGACCAAATACTCCGAATATTGCCTGTTTCGGGTACTTCTGCCTTCACGAGTGTCGAGTATGTCTTCAATTTCTTCTTTGTCTGGAGTGGATGCAGGAATGTTCCACAAATCCGGACTGGGTGGTTCACTACAACTTCCTGCATGATATTCAACCAAGTCTGAAATATTGAAGATAGGTGAAATATTCAGTTCACTTGGTAGATCAACTTCATAGGCATTGCCTGAATCTCGTTTACCTATGATCCGACATGGTCCAAACTTCTTCATCTTCAACTTATTGTATGTTTTGCGAGGAAAACGGTCCTTACGCAAATGAACCATGACTTCATCCCCCACCTGGAATTCTTTGAAACGCCGCTTCTGATCTGCTCGGGCTTTGTAAGTAGCATTCATTTGACTGATATGCTTTGTTGTACCTCTTCATGTAAAGTCTTCATGTGTCCTGCAAAGTCTTCGACTTCAACCTTGCACTTGTCTGCTTTATCCATCGATCTTAACTCAGAAGCGTTTCTCGAGTCTGTACCCATGCACAATCTGGAATGGTGATTTACCGATATTGCGATTGACGAGAATTGTTGTAAGCAAACTCTGCCTGTGGTAAAATCAGATCCCATCCCTTAGGTTTATCTCCTACTAGACATCGTAGAAGATTACCCAAACTTATGTTGACTACTTCGGTCTGTCCATCAGTCTGTGGATGGTACGCAGAACTGAATTTCAAGTCTATTTTCAGCTTCTTCCATAGAGTTCTCCAGAAATAACCCACAAATTTGGTATCTCTGTCCGAGACAATGCTTTGGGGTAGACCATGAAGTCGGACTACCTCCTTGAAGAACAAGCCGACAATGTGAACCGCATCACTTGTCTTCTGACATGGAATAAAATGGGCCATTTTCAAAAATCTGTCAACAACAACAAAAATGGCGTCATTTCCACGTTGTGTTCTTGGCAGACCAAGAACAAAATCCATACTGATGTCTTCCCACGGTCTCTCTGGTACAGGCAATGGCTGGTACATTCTTGTATTTTGGCTGACACCTTTTGCCATCTGGCACACTCTGCAACCCTGCACAAATCTGGTCACATCTTGCTGCAACTGGGGCCAATGGTAATTCTCACTAACAAGAGCAATGGTCTTATCACGGCCAAAATGCCCTGCTAGTCCTCCGCTATGTTTCTCTTTGATCAAATTTTCCCTCATGGAACTTCGTGGAATGCACAACTGATTCTGCCGAAACAACATCCCATCTTGGATCATGAAATCCAACCACTTAGTGCGATCCACAGTAGTAGGAGACACACATGCTGTCCATGCCTCTACAAAATCTGGATCTGTTGGGTATAAACTCTTGAGTTCATCAAACCCAACAACCTGCACTCTCATTTCTATCAACAAATTATGCCTTCTACTCAAGGCATCTGCAACTCTATTAGATTTGCCACTTCTATGCTTTAGTACAAAGGTATAACTCTGCAGGAATTCAACCCACTTCAAATGTCGTTGGTTAAGTTTACCTTGACTATTGATATATTGCAAAGCTTGATGGTCGAGTATATAAAACAAACTCTTTGGTTAGCAAATAATGTCTCCATTTCTTAAGAGCCTGAATTATAGCATAGAATTCTTGATCATAAACAGAGTATTTCTTTCTAGCATCATTCAATTTTTCACTAAAGTATGCAACAGGTTTACCTTCTTGACTCAACACAGCTCCAATGGCACTGCCACTTGGCATCACAGTCAACTCTGAAACACTTTATTAAAATCTGGAAGTGCCAGAATGGGCTGTTCTGTCACTTTCTTCTTCAATATATTCATGCTGGTATCTGCTTTGGCAGTCCACTTAAATTCTCTCTTATCCCCTCTCATAGTTTATGTTAGGGGTTCACAAATACTGCTAAAGTCTCTAATAAAATTTCTATAGAAACTTGCAAGACCGTGAAATGATCTTACCTCTGTCACATTCCTTGGAGCAGGCCATTCAAGGATAGCCTTCACTTTCTCAGGATCCATTTTGAGACCCTCCTCTGAGATGACAAATCCCAGGTATATCAACTCTTTCTGTACAAAACTGCACTTCTGTATATTTATCAATAACTGCTCCTCACGCAGTTTTTCAAAAACTGTCCGAACATGCAACAAATGTTCATCCAATGTTTTACTAAAAATCAGAATATCATCCAGATACACGATCACGAACTTTTCCAGGAAGTCACGCAATACCTCATTCATCAACCTCATAAATGTACTGGGTGCATTAGTCAATCCAAATGGCATAACTAACCACTCATACAAACCCTCTCTGGTTTTAAAGGTTGTCTTCCATTCATCACCCTCTCTAACACGTATCTGATGATATCCGCTCTTCAAATCAATCTTAGTGAAGTATTTAGCTCCACTCAAGCAATCCATTATATCGTCCATTATGGGTAATGGAAAGCGATATTTAATAGTAATTTTATTAATGGCTCGGGAATCAGTGCACATTCGCCATTCGCCATTCTTCTTTGGTGCAAGTACTACTTGGCACTGCACAAGGGCTCAAACTTGCTCTAATCAAACCCTTCCTCAACAATTCCTGAACTTGTCGGTTCAACTCTTCATTCTCAACAGGAGACATTCTATGGGCTGCCTTGTTGGGTAAGCTAGATCCTGGCATTAAGTCAATCTGATGACTAATCTTCCTCATTGGCGGCAAACCCTCAGGTACATTGTCTAATATAATATCAAGAAATTCTGCTAACAGATGTTCAACTTCTGTTGGAATGTTAGTAGTATCTTCTCTTTTTACGGTAGGAATTAATGCATAACACATTGAATCCCTCTTTATACCATCCAAAATTTTTTTGCCATCTACTAAACAAATTCTAGCATTATTGCATACCTTTTCCTCAACCTCCTTCAATGGCTTCAGTTTGTGGCGTACTCCATCTTTTGTCAGGGAATAGGTATTTGCATGTCCATCATGTGTTGCACGTCTATCAAATTGCCATGGTCTTCCAAGCAACAAATGGCAAGCATCCATCGACAAAATATCACATAGGACCTCATCCTGGTATCTTCCAATTTTGAACTTGACCAAGCATTGTTCACTGACCAATGCTCTATGATCCTTCTGCAACCATGCAATCCGGTATGGATGCGGGTGTTGTCTTCTTTCTAACTTTAACTTAGTTACCATTTCCTCAAAAACCAAATTATCTGTACTACCATTATCAATAATAATATTACAGATTTTACCTGAACATTTGCACCTCGTGCGAAACAGGCTTTTCCGTTGATCTGGTTCCTTCTCTTCATTCAACAAAGTTCTCCTTGTGATCATCACTTCTCCGTGCTCTGCTTCTTCAGAGTGCTCGGATTCAACACCATCCTCAGCAACTGCAGCTCTGGCATTACCTTCAGGCCTTCTGTTTGGTGCTTCTTGGTGTTTGGGACACTCATATGATCGATGCCCTTCTTCTCCGCAATTAAAACAGGTTCCACGGAATCTGCCTCTGCCATATCCGCGTCCACCTCTTCCTCGTCCCCTTTGATAATCATTGTTCTGATTACGGGGTCGGTAAGCATTCTCCTCCTTCTGTTCCTGGCGATTGTTGGTTTCACCATTCTATTTTTGATCATCATATTTAATTCCACTGGTTCTTCCACCAGTTCGTCCACCACGACCTCTTCCTCTTTGCTTCTTTGTCAAATCTGCGGTTTAGTTTCTCTTCCACTTTCAGAGCAAAGCGGTAAGCATCTTCAATGTTGTTCATTCGAACCAGACTCAATTCTTCTTGCACGTTGGTTCTCAACCCATTAATGTAACGGGCTACTCTTTCTTTATTTGCTTCCGTATGACCGGTTCTAATAGAAATTTTAAAAAATTCCTCAGTATACTCTTTAACAGTCTTGCTGGACTGGCGCAAACTCTGCATTTTTCTCAGCAGATCTAATTCGTAATCTGCTGGAATAAACTGCCGTTTCAGTTTCTCCACCATTCGATCCCACCTGGAGATCTTTTCTTTTCCTCTCCGGTTTCTTTCCAACTGCACTCCTTTCCACCATATGCCAGCATGGCCTTTTAATTTTGTTCTGGCAAATTTAATTCGATTTGGATCTTCAACGTCCTCATAATCGAAATATTCTTCCATGTCATTAATCCAGTCAATTAATTCTTCTGGATTTAAATTTCCAGAATACGTAGAAACGTCAATCTTTGGCCTTTTCCCAATCTACGAAATGGCTTTAATCATTCGAGACTCTGCGGCACTCATTTCTTCTTCTTCCTCTTCAGACGGGTCTTCAACTCCGTCATCATCACTGTGATCTTCTCCTCTTGGCTCTACTCCTCTGCGCAATTCTTCCTGCAATGCCAACACTTGTCTCTGCAATGCACGAAAGTCTCCTTCAGGAACCACGTTCCTTCCAGCACCACGATTTCTTCGCGACGGCATTCTGTCTCACAGTTTCTCAGAAACCCGTAACCCCAGATCCTGGTGCGAGCTGCCTCACGTTCGGCGCTCTGCTCAACACACTCAGAATCTTACTGCTCTGATACCACTTGATGGAGAGCCAAATTAATCACAAATAAAATGACGCAATTTTATTTGAAAGACGCAGTTTTATTATTTCGAAGCATGGAAGCTTTTACAAATAAAGACTATGAAAATAAATACACAGTGCTTTGAATTTCAAATACAGCCGCAGCCTTCGTCTCTTCCCCCGCCTCCTCAATCCTTCAAAAAAATCCCTTTTATAATCCAGGCTTCGTGCTGCACCGCCGTTCGTAACCGTCTTAACAGCTTCTGGAACTGCCATATGGAACGGCCTTAACGGCCTCTAAAATTGCCACTTGGAACGGCCTTAACGGCCTCTGGAACTGCCACTTGGAACTGCCTTAACGACTTCTGGAATCGCCACTCGTCTCAATCCTGAAAACCCGTCTTCTCCTTCTTTAGCAAGGTCGCGAAAACGCGACATGTCGCGATATCGCGACACTTCTTCGACTTGTGGCTTTGCTTGCCAAAGTGTCGCGATATCGCGACACTTCTTTGTTCTTTGGCTTTGTCTGCCAATGTGTCGCGATATCGCGACACTTCTTTGTGTTTTGGCTGCCAAAGTGTCGCGATATCGCGACACTTTTTGCTTGTGACTTGCCAAAGTGTCGCGATATCGCCAAAGTGTCGCGATATCGCGACACTTTTGTGGCTTGTGACTTCGGTTGCCAAAGTGTCGCGATATCGCGACAACTTTGGTGTCGCGATATCGCGACCATTATTTGCGCTTGCCATGGTTCTAAAATACGTCGCGATATCGCGACGACATTTGTGTCGCGATATCGCGACCATTATTTGCGCTTGCCACGGTTCTCAAAATACGTCGCGATATCGCGACGACATTTGTGTCGCGATATCGCGACCAATTTTATACTTAGCAAAATTTGCAAACTTTGAATTTTTGTTTTTTTTGTTTTTTCTTTTCGGTGATGCAAGATTGCTGTGCTGCCCGGGATGCTCCTGCATCAGACACCCGGGGTAGATTTTTAGAAGTGATCCTCACTTCTGGGCTGTCAGAGGAAAACCCAAATGATCAACCTCTGATTTGGACAACCATGTGGCATCTTCGACAAGTCGGTTCTTCCATTTGACCAAATACTCCGAATATTGCCTGTTTCGGGTACTTCTGCCTTCACGAGTGTCGAGTATGTCTTCAATTTCTTCTTTGTCTGGAGTGGATGCAGGAATGTTCCACAAATCCGGACTGGGTGGTTCACTACAACTTCTTGCATGATATTCAACCAAGTCTGAAATATTGAAGATAGGTGAAATATTTAGTTCACTTGGTAGATCAACTTCATAGGCATTGCCTGAATCTCGTTTACCTATGATCCGACATGGTCCAAACTTCTTCATCTTCAACTTATTGTATGTTTTGCGAGGAAAACGGTCCTTACGCAAATGAACCATGACTTCATCCCCCACCTGGAATTCTTTGAAACGTCGCTTCTGATCTGCTCGGGCTTTGTAAGTAGCATTCATTTGATCGATATCTTCGTTGTACCTCTTCATGTAAAGTCTTCATGTGTCTTGCAAAGTCTTCGACTTCAGACCTTGCACTTGTCTGCTTTATCCATCGATCTTAACTCAGAAGCGTTTCTTAGGTTGTACCCATGCACAATCTGGAATGGTGATTTACCAGTACTGCGATTGACAAAATTGTTGTAAGCAAACTCTGCCTGTGGTAAAATCAGATCCCATCCCTTAGGTTTATCTCCTACTAGACATCGTAGAAGATTACCCAAACTTCTGTTGACTACTTCGGTCTGTCCATCAGTCTGTGGATGGTACGCAGAACTGAATTTCAAGTCTGTTTTCAGCTTCTTCCATAGAGTTCTCCAGAAATAACCCACAAATTTGGTATCTCTGTCCGAGACAATGCTTTGGGGTAGACCATGAAGTCGGACTACCTCCTTGAAGAACAAGCCGGCAATGTGAACCGCATCACTTGTCTTCTGACATGGAATAAAATGGGCCATTTTTGAAAATCTGTCAACAACAACAAAAATGGCATCATTTCCACGTTGTGTTCTTGGCAGACCAAGAACAAAATCCATACTGATGTCTTCCCACGGTCTCTCTGGTACAGGCAATGGCTGGTACATTCCTGTATTTTGGCTGACACCTTTTGCCATCTGGCACACTCTACAACCCTGCACAAATCTGGTCACATCTTGTTGCAACTGGGGCCAATGGTAATTCTCACTAACAAGAGCAATGGTCTTATCACGGCCAAAATGCCCTGCTAGTCCTCCGCTATGTTTCTCTTTGATCAAATTTTCCCTCATGGAACTTCGTGGAATGCACAACTGATTCTGCCGAAACAGCATCCCATCTTGGATCATGAAATCCAACCACTTAGTGCGATCCACAGTAGTAGGAGACACACATGCGGTCCATGCCTCTGCAAAATCTGGATCTCGTTGGGTATAAACTCTTGAGTTCATCAAACCCAACAACTCTCGCACTCTCATTTCTATCAACAAATTATGCCTTCTACTCAAGGCATCCGCAACTCTATTAGATTTGCCACTTCTATGCTTTAGTACAAAGGTATAACTCTACGAGAATTCAACCCACTTCAAATGTCGTTGGTTAAGTTTACCTTGACTATTGATATACTTGCAAAGCTTGATGGTCGATATATAAAACAAACTCTTTGGTTAGCAAATAATGTCTCCATTTCTTAAGAGCCCGAATTATAGCATAGAATTCTTGATCATAAACAGAGTATTTCTTTCTAGCATCATTCAATTTTTCACTAAAGTATGCAACAGGTTTACCTTCTTGACTCAACACAGCTCCAATGGCACTGCCACTGGCATCACAGTCAACCTGAAACACTTTATTAAAATCTGGAAGTGCCAGAATGGGTCTGTTCTGTCACTTTCTTCTTCAATATGTTCATGCTGGTATCTGCCTTGGCAATCCACTTAAATTCTCTCTTATCCCCTCTCATAGTTTCTGTTAGGGGTGCACAAATACTGCTAAAGTCTCTAATAAACTTTCTATAGAAACTTGCAAGACCGTGAAATGATCTTACCTCTGTCACATTCCTTGGAGCAGGCCATTCAAGGATAGCCTTCACTTTCTCAGGATCCATTTTGAGACCCTCCTCTGAGATGCGATTAAATACCCTAATTGATGTTAACGTTATGCTTAGATGTATGCATATGAGTGATGTGCTTAACGTTAAATGTATGATTAGATGTGTTTATTTGATTATGCATTTAATTATTGTTATTGATGTGACAGATGCAATGTGCATGTAATGGATTAATTTTATGTGGATGTTCTAATGCAAATTGTACATGTATGCTTTAATTATTTAGAACATAATGAATGAATCTCATTTATGTTTAACAGACTAATGGCAGACACCACAAAATGTATAAAAAATCATGAATTAAAATTTTACCCTTATCATAAGAATTATACATTTGCATATGCATATGTGAGATGAAATATGTGAAATATAGGGGTTTTCCCTATAAGCTTTTACAAACTAAAATGTGTGCATAAAATAGATAGTGGTCATCTAAATATCATTGTTGATATTTATCCGATATCTATCCAATCTTATGAGGACCCTTTAATAGATAAAAAATCATAAGGAAAATGGTGATTGTTGACGAGATGATTTTATGCTATGAGGGGATTCTTGAGGTTTTCTGTGAGACTCAAAAATCCTAGTTGATTGATCAAAATTTGTATACTGACTATACAAGACTCCTAAAAGATACAAGTCTGTTAAGAAAACCTAGATATTCAATATCCCTGTGTGCAAAGTGAATGTATTAGATGAGGCATAAGCTTACCTCATTACCAGACAGGTTTTATGCAACCCATTACTGTAATGAGGATCACCGTATGATCATCGTAATCTTGCATTTGGATGTAGTTAGACTAGACTACTAGGCAATACAAGCTACAAAAATATAGCTCAACTATAAGCTAATATTGGTATGTACAAAAGAATGTCGCTAATGTGACAGACATATCACCATGTGTAAGGCTACTCCATTTCCAGACGGGTTTCATTCAACCCATTGCTGTAATGGAGATCACCCCATGGATTTTGAATATTGAATATTCTAGGGATTCAAGCTCATTGCTCCTTATTTTATTTTTATTATTTGAGATACTTACTCATGCTTAGTGGTGAAAACCATAGTTTTTTTTTTTATTAAGGGTTTTTCTTAGTGATGAAAATCACTATTTCTTTTGTTCTTTTTTTGGGGGTTTGCTCGTTTTGTGGAAGAATAAGGGGTTGTTTGGGTAGAGGGGAGCTTGTCCTTTTATCAATTAATATTATCCTAGACCATGCACATAATAATATGATAAAGAAAAACTTTTGCTTAAAGTGACAAGGACCACTTTTGTAGTGTCATCTTTTCTTGTTCAGACTTGGATTGTTAATGTGTATAATTGTGTTGGAATTTTGACATATGCAAGATAATACCAAAGTGAGACCTTACCTTCTAAATCCAAGTTAACTTTATACAAAATTTGAAAAGATAACTAGGGATGGCTGAATGACCAAAAAACCTTACTATATGCCCTATAACAACTAATTATTTATGTTGAAAAACATAATTACTCACAAGGGAAATGTGAATGATAATGATGTGTGATGTAAGGGTTTTTCCTACAAGTTTTTGGAAACTAAAAGGTGTGCATAAAATAGTCAGTGACCATCTAAATATCATTGCTGATATTCATCCGGTAACTATCCTATTTTGTGAGGACCTCTTACTAAACAAAAGTCCATAAAGAAAACTCTGAGCATTGATGATTGATAAGGTTGATTTAATTTTTATGATTGGTATCCAAACATGGTGTCATTCATCAGAATGTAAACACAAGTTGTACTAATGCAAGTGCAATGGATGAAGATGCCTAATGCAACTAATTAATGCATACAATGGAATCAATGATAACATAATGCAAATATTTTTGTATTTTTGATGTGTTGTATTGTTTTTTATGTTTTTATGTTTTCTGATTTGTTTGATATTTTTGATAATTTTTGTTGTTTTTGTGATTTTTATTATTTTATGATTTTTAAAAGGGTAGGTGTGATACCTTATGCACCCCTAGCATTTGTGATGATTGATGAAAGTGGAGAAGGTGCGATACCTTTAGAATCCCTAATTTGGTTTATCGATTGTGATGTGGATGGTAGTGAAGGTGTGACACCTTGAAGAACCCTAGTGTGCATTTTGTTTGATGCAGTGTGATTGGATTGGCTAGGAGGAGTGAGAGAAATTGACCCCATGTTGTGGCATAAAATTATGTTCAATACCAATATCTCATTGGGGTAAAATAAGAGAACTGTCTGTGCGGAGCTCATTTTGTTCTATCATCTCTTTGACCAGATTCTTGAACAAGTAGCAATTACAGATGTCATGCTCATTCATACGGTGATAGGCACAATATAGGCTTTCATTGTTTGATCCAGATTCAGGTTTTCTCATTTTTATTTTTGGTAATGTGATTGCATGTGCCTCGTACAACTTTTGAAATAAGGCTATAGTAGTCATTGAAAATCTAACGTACCGATAAAGTAGCTTTTCAAATTTATGAGGCTGCAGTTGATCTTGGAGTTGCATACGAGATGATGTGGCCTAAATTGTGGCAAATTGAGGTGAAGTGGGTGAACCGTTTATGGGCAAAGCCTCCTTATCCATAAATTCTTGGACCACATTTTTGAACACATAACAATTGTCAATGTTATGACCCTATATTCAATGATAAAGGTGGAAGTGATCCTCCTTGTAACCCTTAGGCTTGGTATTGTTTGGGTATAATGGGCATACATCAGGTAAGATGATTGGGTTAGCTTCTTATAACTTTTGAAATGGGCTCGGACAACGGAGTCCAGGTGCAATTTTGAAGTTTTAAGCGAAGGGGACGTAGTAAATCTGTTTGATGAAGTGGTTGGGTTGTATGTGTGTCAGTCACCTATTTAGGTTGCTCTACTGATGAGGATTGATGTTTGATCCTTCATATGACCCCTCTAGTAGTTCCTAGCTAGGTTTGCATAGTTTATTTCTTGCAAATTAATAATTGTAAGTGAGTCTCCTTCTCACATGCACTTGTGGGCACTAGTTATCTTCTAGTTGTCATTTAGAGTGTTAGTAAGTGTGAACTCAAAGTAGGAAGTGTGTACTTCAAGATAGCTAAAATGGATCTTCTAGTTAGCATTATTCCTTTTCTCTTAACTTAGAAGTTACGTGCATTCTCCCTTACACTTTTGTAGCTTATGGTTAAGCATATTGGATCAAATCCATGATTTGATGAGTTTGGTTATGTATTTTGGGCCATTAGTGCCTATATAATGAGTTTGTAAATAATATGAAGTTAGTTGGATTTTCAATCTTTTTAATTGGTATCAGAGCCTAGTTCAAGTTTACACTAGGGCTTGTGAGGTGAGAGGATAGGAGATAGAATTGTTTTTCTTATGAGAAACTTGTTTACATTGAGGACTCGGTTCAAGCTCAAGGGGAGCTTGAAAACCATACGCAGAAGGAAGTTCCTTAGGCGTCAAAATCCTCATTCCAAATTTCTTCGTATGCTCAAGAAGTATAGGAGAAGTTTACCCCGATTTATTTCCTACAAAAATCCCTTGGCAGGGTTGGATTTCTCCTACGATGAAATGCGAATTAGGGAGCTTGTTGTTCCTAAAGTTCCTGCCATTTTGGAGTCTTGAAGATCGAGGATCATCAAACTAGGTCGTGTGTTGACTTAGATCTGGTTGCCTTTCAAACGCTGGTCGTGTATCGAATAGATCTTGAAAGGAGAGCTACTGAAGGACTTTTGGTGATATGCAAGAGAAAATTAGCAATTTTTAAGAAATTTGAAGGTAATTTGCCTTCAAATATTGCTAATAATTGTAAAAATTCTAGTTTTCTAAGTTTGTTAAATTAACCCACCTGGTTAATTTTTTAAAATTTTTTAGTTTGTTTACAAGTCCCTCGGCTCCATATCAGCAGGAGCCAAGGTCTAAGTTGTGTAGGCGGCTTGGCTAAGTCAGTGCCGTCGCCTGTCGACGTCGACCATCGGACGTCCGTCAACCGACAGACCTTGCCTGTCGACTGTCAACGGACGTCGGCCGACATCTAACACAGCCGACGGTCAGTTGGCTGTGTGACGCTGCGGCTGCCAGCGGCTGACAAACCCTACGGTCTGTCAGGCTTGCCGCGACTGATAGACCCTGTGGTCTATCCAGCCCGCCATGGTTGACAAGCCTGCAACGACCTATCATGACTGATAGACCTGCAGCGGGCTGCCAGTCTCGCTGCGGCTGATAGGCCTGCAGTGGCCTGTCACGGCTAACAGACCTACAGTGGGCTGTCAGTCCCGTTGCGACTGACAGGCCTGATGAGGCTGTCAGGCCTGCTGTGTTGATAGGGCTGTAGTGCTGGGCCAGTACTGTCGTGGCTGCCTAACCGGACGGACAGTCTGTCTGCCTGCACAAACAGCAGGCATGAACGTCCATGCACTTCACAATCGACGAAACATCGACTGTGCTGCGTTCGCTGCCGACAGTCGATAGACTACACGCAGCCCGAGGCTGCAAGTGAGTCTTTACCTGCACGCAGCCTGAGGCTGCACCAAAAACTTTTGTAGCAGGCACAAAATTTTTAGTACCAAGTGCATAAATTTTTGCATGATAGGCCACCTCGAGAACCGTGCTAGTGCAGTTCAGACAGTGCACAGCCAGTGGAGTTCAGTGACCGAGGGTAAATTTGTATTTTTTTTTAAATTTTCCTATTTTAAGGTTGCATGTCATTATTTTTATTTTTATTAATTTAATTTTTAATAATTTAAGTAAATTAATTAATCTTTGATTAATTATATTTCATTTTTACTTAAGTTATTTTTAAATTAATAAAATATAAATTGTCAATCTTAGGTTAGTTTAAATTTTAAAATTTTTAGCCATAGGGGTAATTTTCAGGGCACAACATTGTAACAAGGAATCTTCAAATTTTCCTTGATTTTTAAGTGCTTTTCCCTTTTACTTCTGGATTATACCCGGTCTCACATGGCTGCTGACTTGGCTGCCCAAGTGGCAAAACTTGCCCATGTTGTAAATGCTTTAGCAGATAAAGCTAATGATACTACCATGGCAGAAGTTCTTGGTAACCTTGCAATGAAGGTAAATGACATTTCTGTCCATAATGCTTCAACTTTTGCTAGTGATTCTCGCCTGAGAGTTCGTTGTGAAGTGCCACTTTATGATGGATCCCGAAACCCTGAAGTCTTGAATAGTTGGATTCTTGACATGAGTTCTTGGTTTTCTTACACTCAACTTGCAGATGAGGATATGGTTCCATATGCTAAACTCAAACTTTCTAGTTTAGCTAAAGTACTTGTTCAACGAAAAAGATGTCATGATGAACTCACCTCATGGGATGAGCTTGTAGATTGTCTTAAGACCAATTTTTATCCTTCCAATTATTCTAAGGAATTGGTCATTAAATGGTTTCGATTTTGACAAAGTACTAATATGATCGTGCAGAATATATCTTTCAATTCAACAGGTACAAGATACTTTTGAATGTGGAGGAAGATATTAAAGCTTTGATTCTCAAATTTCAAAATGGTTTGTTGGAACATTTGTACAGGGAAATAATGTTTATTTCTATGGACACATTGGATTCAGTTTTCAACCAAGCGCAACTTGCAAAGGACAAGTTTAAAGCGCATTCACAGGAATTCCGTGCACCTGTTACTCAAGTGGTTGCAAACTCATCAAAATGGAATAATTCTTTCTCACAAAAGAAGAATTTTGCTCAAAAGAAGAATGTTTCTTCTCCATCTCCTTCTTCTCCTTCCCCTTCCGCTTCTACTCCTTCTTCTTCTTCTTCTTCTAAACCTTCTTCTTCTTCTTCTTCTAAAAAGTTTTGTAACTATTGTAAGAAGAAAGGTCATGAAAAAGCTGATTGTTTTAAGCTTAAAAAAAAGAGTTTAGTCATTACTACTCAAGAGGAGGATGCTCCCAAAGGTCCCCTTGAGTCAGTAGGAGAAAGTCGAGTATACACGGAATTACGAGGTAAGCTCAATGAAGTTATCTTGGTAAATGTAAGTTCATCAGAGGGCGCTCATGATGCTTTGTTCATCACTCGAGCTCATTTGCTCCATAATTTTGCAACAGATTGTATAGTGGATAATGGTTCGCAGAAAAATCTAATTGCGAGGTCCATTGTCGAGCTTTTGAAGTTACCTATGGAGCCTCATCCTCAACCTTATTCTTTGGGTTGGAAGGATAGTGGAAGAGGCTCAGAAATCACTCACACTTGCACATTAAAATTTGCACTTGGCCCACATTTCATAGATCAAGTCACTTGTGATGTGACTCCTATGGATTGTTGTGGGATTTTGCTTGGACAACCTTTTTAGTATGATAGGAGAGTTGTTTATGATGTTTTCAAAAGAACCTACACACTTCAAAAATATGGTCAGGTCTTTCTCATTAAAATCCCCAACACTCCTAACATCATTCTAAGTTCCAAGCAAACAAAAATAGTAATTAAAAAAGGTGGTGATGTTGCTCTAATTTTCATTCGCTCTCAAAACACTTCTACATCCACATCCATTCCAAAGCAACACTCTTCAATGGATAAAATATTGCAAAGTTACTCACACATATTTCAGGAGCCAAAGTCTCTTCCTCCAATTCGCACAATTAATCACAGCATTGAAATCATTCCTGGTTCTTCTCTTCCTAATGCTCCCATGTATAGATAATCTATTTTGCAAAATGAAGAAATAAAAAGGCAAATAGAAGATTTTTTGTCTAAGGGTTTCATTAAGGAAAGTACTTCTGCTTGTGCTTCACCTATTTTTTTGGTTCTTAAAAAAGATGGCACTTGGAGATTGTGCATTGATTTTCGTGCTTTGAACAAAATTTCTATAAAGAATAGATATCCACTCCCACACATTGATGATTTATTAGATCAGCTCCAAGGAGCTAAGTTCTTTTCAAAAATAGATCTCAAAAGTGGATATCATCAAGTGCGTATCCAAGCTGAGGATACATGAAAGACAACTTTTAAGATGAAGATGAGCCTTTTTGAATGGTTGGTCATGCCCTTCGGTCTTACTAATGCTCCTGCAACCTTCATGAGGTTGATGAATGATGTATTTCGTGATGTACTTGAAAAATTTGTAATAATATATCTTGATGATATATTGATATTCTTAAAAACTTGAGAGGAACACCTTAGGCATATCCATCATACCCTTGATCTTCTTGCGAAGAATCAATTATATGCCAATTCTTCCAAGTGTTCTTTTGGCAATACTTCAGTTTCTTACCTTGGTTATGTGATTAGTGAAAGTGGAATTAAGGTAGATCCCACCAAAGTTGATGTTTTACTTAAGTGGTCCCCTCCTACAACTCTCACTGAGTTAAGGAGTTTCTTAGGACTTGCAAATTTTTATCGCAAGTTCATTCCTCAATATTCCACCCTTGCAGCTCCATTGCATTATCTCACTAAGTCTAAAGTTCCATTTGATTGGGAGAAAATCCAAGAGATTGCCTTTGAGAAAATCAAAAAGAAACTTTGTACAACACCTGTGTTAAATTTACCTGACCTATATCAAACTTTTGAGATTGAAACAGATGCCTCTAAAGTTGCCTTAGGAGCTGTGCTCAAACAGAATGGTCATCCAGTTGCTTATCATTCAAAATTTTTTTTTGCTGCTAAGTTGAACTATTCTACATATGACAAGTTGTATGCATTAGTTCAAGCTATCAAGTACTGGAGACATTATATTTTAGGAAAAGATACAGTAGTACACACTGATCATATGCCTCTCAAGTTTTTACAATCTCAAAGTAAAATTGAAGAATCAAGACATATGAAGTGGGCCTCTTACCTCCAACAATTTCACTTGGTGATCAAGTAAAAAAAGGGGAAGAGTAATATTGTTGCTGATTTTTTGAGTAGGCCTCCTGCCACTCTTGCCTTAACAGTTATGTCCACTTCACACTTGGGATTTCAGACTTGGCCTAATCAGTATTCACAAGATCCTGATTTTAGGAAAATATTTGAGCAAGTGAGTAAGCCTTCTTCTTCCAATTTGCATCCTTTCCAAGATTTCTACATCAAAGAAGGACTTATTTACAAATTGGACAAGGTTTGTGTTCCTTGTGAGCCTAGAGTGTCACTTCTTAAAGAAGATCATTCTACACTTTATGGTGGTCACTTTGGGAAGCACAAAACACTTCATCACTTGCAAATATTTTTCTACTGGCCTAAAATGCAGAGGGATGTGTTGAGATTTCTCAAACAGTGTGTAGTTTGTTGTCGCTCAAAACCAACTAACAGGAAGTTTGGCTTAGGAATGCCTTTGCCCATTCCTTCCCATCCTTGGGAAAGCATTTCCATGGATTTGGTTAGTGGTTTTCCTATGACAGTACGACAACATGATTGTGTGTTCGTGGTGGTTGACAAATTTAGTAAGATGGCTAAGTTTATTCCATGCCGCAAGACAAGTTCTGCAGCAGACTTAGCCCAATTTTTCTTTGACAAAATTTGGCGTTCCTTTGGTCTACCTACCAAAATTATATCGGATCATGATTCATGCTTTGTGGTTCACTTTTTGTGTTCTTTGTGGAAAACTTTGGGAGTTTCCCTTAACTTTTCCACCGCCTATCATCCGCAGTCCGATGGGCAGACTGAAGTGGTAAACCGTACCCTTGTGCAAAGTTTACAAATCTATCATCATGCTTCACTAGCAAAGTGGGACTTGAGTCTCACTCATATTGAACATGCCTACAATAGGGCCCTACATTCTTCTATAGGTCATTCACCCTTTGAGGTTTGTATGGGATTTCAGCCCTTGGCACCTTATGAGGTACCTTTGTCTTTGCCTTCTCTTGTCACTTTACATCTTCAGAAGGAGCAAGACAAGGCACACTCATTTATTCAGCACTTGCACAATCTACAATCAAAGGTGGTTGATATTTTGCAAAAGACACAGCAGTAGTAGAAAAAGGCCATGGATCGACATCGAATTCCTCATCCATTTCAAGTTGGTGACAAAGTTTGGTTGCATATTGACAAGCGACGTTTTACTGATAAGACTCATAGTAAAATCAAACCGATTCGCTATGGGCCTTATACTATTCTTCAACAGGTGTTCGAGAATGCTTTTCACCTTGATCTTCCCGTACACTTGGGAATTCATGACGTCGTCAATGTAGATCTTTTGAAGTTGTACTTTGACTCTACATTGGAGGCAACACCAACTATCAGTCATCCTATGGACGTGGTTCCTAATTCTCAGTTACCATTGGATTCTGATCAGATCTATGACACAAAGACTCGACAGACTCGCTAAGGGTCTACCACCTCATATCTTGTGGCTCGACGAGGACAGCTACCGCATCAGGCTCGTTGGATTTCTTTTCATCAGATGTCCCATGACTTTCCTACTCTTCTAAAAGAATTGGAGGCCAATGCTTCTATTGTGAGGAGGCATGATGAGGATTGATGTTTGATCCTTCATATGACCCCTCTAGTAGTTCCTAGCTAGGTTTGCATAGTTTATTTCTTGCAAATTAATAATTGTAAGTGAGTCTCCTTCTCACATGCACTTGTGGGCACTAGTTATCTTCTAGTTGTCATTTAGAGTGTTAGTAAGTGTGAACTCAAAGTAGGAAGTGTGTACTTCAAGATAGCTAAAATGGATCTTCTAGTTAGCATTATTCCTTTTCTATTAACTTAGAAGTTACGTGCATTCTCCCTTGCACTTTTGTAGCTTATGGTTAAGCATATTGGATCAAATCCATGATTTGATGGGTTTGGTTATGTATTTTGGGCCATTAGTGCCTATATAATGAGTTTGTAAATAATATGAAGTTAGTTGGATTTTCAATCCTTTTCATCTACCTATTTTTATAGTGTAAGTATAAAATGAGATATTAGGGCAAAACCCTAATTCATTTTTACCCCACCATTTTGTGAATTTGGCTTTGAAGAAAATGACAACTTCTAAGCATCGGGCAGATGCACTTTGAGTGGGAAGCAATAGAGCTGGTGTAAGGATGTGGGTAAGCATTCTTATCACCTAAAATTTATAAATTTTTAGTCCAGATTTTAGATTTTTAGGATTTTAGACGTGGCTTATCGTCGCGCGATCGTAATAGCAAATTCAGAATGTTCCAACAAATACAAACATTTAAATTCATTTGGAAGGGCGTTCGAATCATAAATTTGGATGATTTCCAGCGAATTCGTACATTCGGTTTTGATTGGGAAAAGTTTAAATTTTACAAATTTGGACGTACGGTAGGTAGATTCGATCACCCGAATCTATTTTTGTATGAGTTTGAGTTTGCAATTTAGGCCCGAATTTATAAATTAAGGACAAGATTTGTATTTTACTTCATTATTTTATGTTTTTGTGATTCTTTTTATTTATTTATGATCTAATATATTACTAATTATTACTTTTATTTTTGGTTTTACAATGAGGTGTACTTAAGAACTATGAGTGGTGGTACAAGGGGTTTGATGATCATGGTAAAACCTTGAGTGCAGACCACAGGACAATTTTAGAGGTGGTGAATCTACGACACATGGTTGAGATGCCACACATAGAGGAAAATTACTATCTCTTAACATTAGTAGAGAGGTGGTATTCGACATCTTTGACATTTCGGCTACCTACAAGGGATATGGCCCTAGATTTAGAGGATGTATGGAGGATCCTTCAGGTACCATTTAGGGGCCAGTTTGTCTATCGGTCCTTGATCCAAGCTTAGGCTATGCAACATATGACAAGAGATCCATAATTTTATATCGAGTAGAGCATGGTCAACATCGAGGAACTCAATTGTAGAGGGAGTTTCTAGGTTGATCGAGGTACTATCAGGGATAGTGGTAGGGTTATTATCGTGCCATAAGAGTGGGCAACATTTTCCATGGGGATTGGCTAAGGTAGTGGTAGATATGAGGGAATCTAGTCATCGGTTTGTGTGGGGACCATATATACTCTACCACTTATACAAGATCTTGTTTAAGGTCATGTATAAGAAGGGTCGTAGCTTGGTCCTCACAAATTTTCTTCAAGTATGGTGTTGGGAGCACATTGTAGTGAGGAGGCTAGAGGGGCTTCCTCATCAGTAGATATAGGATGGATGACCTGTTGTATTTCACTAGGGTCCTACAGGAGGTTGAGGGAGGAGGATGAGTGGCCTAGAGGAGGCCAGGAGGGCAGTCGATCTGACTGCACTATGCATATGTTGGAGATCTTGGCGAGGGCATCATAGCTGGGAGGATAATAGAGTGGAGTTGTATCACGTATGCTGAGTACAGTGGCTCTAGATGGAGAGAGGGGATATTGAGATACATCGAGTAGATCAAGTGCTACGATAGTTTGGAATGGTTTAGGGGATTATTAAGGTATAGGATTTTACATACTAGTAAGTGACTCAAGATTTGATGACCACTAGTGGGGTGTCAGATTTCAACAGGTTTGTAAAGGTTGATGAGCTTGACCCATTAGTCACACTTGTTGAGGAGGATGATGTATGAGTCATAGATGGTTACCATTAGTGGTATACCACCATTCTCTCTATGAGGATTACACAGGAGAGAGGTATGGCAAATTAGGTATAAAAATTCTATCCAAAGGTCTCTAGACAAAGATTAGCTAGTCAACAAGAGAGAGAGAGACAAAGGCCATCGAGGAGAGAGGAACCTCAAACAAGAGGAGGAAGATAGATACAAAGGTCCTCTCAGTAAGAGAGAGCTCTCTGGATTGGGGGAGTGAGTAGCTATAGTAGGTATGAGGTTCACAGTAGCAGGTACCCCCACCAGATCAGGCTACCTTATCATCTTAGTAGGAGGTACCTTCAATTTCTCTATAGGACTCGCCTGGGAAGGGCACTACTATGGAGGTTGGGAAGTCAAGAAATGTAAGAGAGGTGGCTACTCTATGAATAGAGAATGATAGTTTGAGGAGTCAGATTGAAATTCATGTGATACAAATTTAGTCCCTAGAGGCACAACTCACATAGTCATAGACTCTATTAAGTCAGATTCAGGCTCAATTGGCCTAAAGGTAGGGACATGGGATATCACGTCAGACAAAATCATTCTAGATGAGGAGTGGGACTTCAAGGTAGTCCTCAAGGAGTACTGCATTATTGGTAGAGGTGGTTGTGGTATCACATCAAGCATCCTTCTATAAGACTCTTTATTATAATCTAGTGCTTGAGGGTCAGAGGGTTCCATTACCTCCAGAGTTTGCTCCTCTGAGCCATGGGAGATCATCTTCTAGGAAAATATCTAGGGTTTATCAAATTCAAGCACCCATGCCACCACCTAATGATAGTCATATCTCGAGAGGATCTTAGGGATTGATATAGCGAGGCTTATTTTTGTGGTATACCCCTTACATATTGAGTATGTTGGTTTTGATTGTGGCATACCAATTGACCATTTTTGTACCTTATGTACTTTTTTGAGATATATATGACTACTATTGTTCTTTTTTGTATTTGATTTTTATGGTTGTGTGTAATGCAAGATATTATTATTGTTTTTGTGATGATTGTTATAATCATGCTTATGGTCATGTTTGATTTGCTAATGTTGTTGTATCATGCTTTAATCGGAGTATTACTGTAGAAATGTGAAATGTGATTTGATGTAGTTGATATTTTGTAATGTAGTATGACTGAATTGTTTGTAGAAGACAGATTGTTTGGAAAATGTACTCTTAAAATTTTGATCAGTTAGCAATAAAACTTGAGGATGTGTACTTGTATATGACCGTTTATGAAGGATACCCCTTGCGTTGGTCATGAATCAGATCCTATGTGAGGTTTTTTCATATTACTAACATCGAAGGGTTGTGATCAACAAAAGTAATTTAAAATTTTGTTGATTAAAAGTGATAAGTTGATGATAAGTAATTTGTGGTTTTTAAGATTAATTTTGATTTAATATTAAGAGAAGTATGATGTAATGAGGATGATTAAGCATGAAAAATTGGGTAGAGGACTTGTGCTAGGCATAATATTCCTAGTGTGAGGTAAATAAAGAGATTTTATTAGGGTTGTCTCATGCCATCATTGCGAAGTCTATATGCAACTATATGACCAAGCAATTATATGTGATCAAATGCAAGTTTTTTGTATATGATAAGTAATCATGCAATATAGTGAAATGCATGTTTTTGTGCTAAATGGTAGATATGAGATGCAAGGTTCATTGATTTTTATGGACCAATTGCTTATGTGATCAGTCATAAAAATCCATGAGAATATGATGACTTCCACTAATCAAAACTCAAGGAGAATATTGGTCATTTTAAGATGAAATTAAGTTTATCAAGAACCAGTGTGTGATTTGTGTATTTATTTTCTATCTTGACCTTAATTATGATACAAAATCTCTCAAGGATAAAATGTGCGTGCTTATAAAGTTTATTTACCATTTTTGAGTAAGGTAGTGATGCGAACCATATTTAAGAACCATGTATGTGCAAATGATAAATTCATTTACCATGATTGTATGCATGTGGTTAAACTTAACTACTATGTAATACAAGCTACCAAAATCTAGCTGATACACAAGCTCACATTATTATGTACAAAAGAAGGTTGCTAATGTGACAGACATGTCGCCACACATAAGACTACCCCATTGCTAGGCAGGTTTCATTTAATCTATTACTGTAATAGGGATCACCCCACGATTTTTGAATGACTGATGAATTCCAGGGATTCAAGTTCATCACCCCCTTCTTTTCTTCTGATTGGTAGGGATTCTTGTCCATTTTTGAACAAGGGAATTTATTTACTTTGTAAATTTTTTTTTTTTTTCAAGGGATACTTGCTCAGATTAGATGAAGAGCAAGGGATTTTATTCCGGTTTGGGGAGCTTGTCATTTTGTCAATTCTCAGCATTCTAGACCATGCACATAATAGGATAGCAAGGGAAGCCTGTTGGAAATTTTGAGTAGTTTTGTTGTCATTGATGTCAAAGGAATATTGGTTTAATGTCGTCGTCATTAAGGACATCAAGTGGTTTTTCCAAAAGCAAGAAGGTCTTGGAAAGGGATAGGATATAATATTTATTTTTAATATTATATGCCTAAAAAGGGCCCAAAGGTTGAAAACCCAAGAAAGGAGAAGCAAGCTTGAATTAAATAATAATATTTTATTATTATAATATTTCAGGCCAAATGACAAGGTGAAGAGAAATGAAGTCCAAATTGAAAAGACCCATGAGCAATTTTCAAAGGTTTAATTTAAATTAAAATATTTTAATCTTTGATTAAAATTTTAATTTAAATTAATAAAGAAGGCAAAGGTTTTAATTTAATATTTAAATAAATTAAATTCAAATTTTTAAATTCGAAAAAAGGGCCGACGTGAGAAATCAAAAGGTGATTAAGTATTTATATAGGAAATGTTTTCTATTTCCTAAGTCTCTTATCACACCTTCGAATGCGAATATCGAGCGTTGTGTTAGAGAAGAGGACGAATTGAATTTAAAGTGCTTTGAGGGAAACAAAACAACAAGGACTATGCATTGGGTTGACTTCCCATCGATGGTGGTAGCATAGACGATAGTTGGGAATGCGTTAGGGTTTGCATGGAGGAGATCATGGTTCGATCCACGTGATCGACATTTTGGAGGAAGAGCCCATCGTTCGTTTTGCTTGGCATTTCGTGAGGTGGCAGGATTAAGTTGGACAGCATGCGCATTGAGTTTCACGTGGGTGCGCAACCCACTTGGTGGCCTAGCTTGGAGCTAAGGCATTGGGGGAGCATAAGTCACGTGGTCGAATCCACCGAAGCTCTTTTTGTGGGCAGAACAAACAAGAGGTATGTCATTCGATTTTTGGTGTTGAAATTTGAGCGCTTTGAGATTATAGTGGATGTTAAGAGCTTAGGGGAGTTATAAGGTAAAGAAAAATTAAAATATTTTTATTTTGATTTTTGGGTGATTGAAGATTATAAGGTGTATAAGGACTTTGTTATGCATGGTGTTAAGTGTTGTGTTATGATGAAATTGTTGAATTAAAATTGTGAGTTTGGAGATTATAAGGTGTATAAGGACTTTGCTATACTTGTTGTTAAGTGTAGTGTTATGGTGAAATTATTAAATTGAATATTGTGAGTTTGGAGATTATAAGGTGTACAAAAGGATTTGTTATTTTGTATGAAAAATAATCTTTGAGAAAATTATTTTGTGGAGATCTTGAGAGAGGTTGTGGTAACCTAACCCTAGTGTTGGTAAAGAAAATTTTGATTGTGGTTAAGATAGGTTTTGAAGACATATCTCCATCAAAATAAAAGGTATGGGTAAATCTTCCTTGTGAGAAAAATATTGTTGGATTGGATGTTGTGAATGCTAAGTTGGAGTGAAAAGGATTGTTTGGTAAGCATTGTTGAGTTTGATTGTTAAAGGTTTTTTTGAGTGAGAGTTAATGATAAAAACCTTGTTTGATAAGCATTGTTGGAAACATTGAATGAACCTTCATATGCATGGTTAGGGTTTGTGCAAGATCATGAGTATCATTGTTATGTGAAGTTGAGAACTATCTTGAAACTAGGGTTTGTGCAAGATCATGAGTATCATTGTTATGTGAGATTGATAAGCATTGTTGGAAATAATTGAGTGAGGATTCATATGCTTGGACTAGGGTTTGTAAGCAAGGAGTGTTTCATTGAGTGATTGATTGAGTGGAGTTGATTGAGCCTAGTCAAGTGGAAGTGTTGAAGTGATAGTTCTAATTCTGTGAAACAAATTGTTCTATATTCTGAATTGATTTGAGAAAGAGGTTGGAAGTGATTGAGTGTTTGTGAGTGTGAAACATATTGAGTCTCTAACAATTCTCTATATGTTTCTGTGGTAAAAAGAGATATTGAAAGTGATTGAGCATTGTGGTGAGTGTGAAGCATATTGAGTCTCTAACAATTCTCTATATGTTTCTGTGGTAAAAAGAGAGATTGAAAGTGATTGAGCATTGTTGTGAGTGTGAAGCATATTGAGTCTCTAAAAATTCTCTATATGTTTATGTGAGATTGGACAAGTTCTAGTGAGGACTTGTTGAGTAGATTTGAGGTAAGTCTTGGTGAAGACTTGTTGAGAAGATTGGACAAGTTCTAGTGAGGACTTGTTGAGCAGATTTGAGGTAAGTCTTGGTGAAGACTTGTTGAGCAGATTGGACAAGTTCTAGAGAGGACTTGTGGACATATTAGTGTGAGCTTTTGTGGAAGCTTACAAGGTATATTTGAGATAAGTCTTTGAGAAGACTTGAGAGCAGAGTTGATTGATTGATTTGTTCAAACCTTGGGTTAAGGTTTGGGGTAGATCTAGCAGAGTTGATTTGTGATTGAGTCAAGCTTTGTGTTAAGGCTTGAGGATAGATATTGAGAAGATTTGTGCTAGATCGAAGGAATGTGTTTAGTGCAGATTTATTTGAGGATAGGGATTTTGGTGTATATTTGAGGATAGGTTTGTGCTAGACTAGAGATAGAGATTGAGCAGATTTGTGCTAGACCGAAGGACCATGTTTAGTATAGATTTGAGATAGAGCTGAGAGTAAGCTTTGGAGGTGATAGAGTATAGAGGATGATAGTCTCTAGTGGATAGAGGTCCATTAGCCAGGGTAGTGAGGATAGGTCTTTTGAGTGAGGACATGAGTCTTTAGTGGATAGAGATCCATTAGCCAATGTAGTGGAGGTAACAGTTCTTCTAGAAGATCACCAACCAGAGTAGAGGAGAAAGGAGTTCTCCTGTGGATAGAGATCCATGAACTAGCTGAGGAGATTGGTGTCTCCTATGGATAGAGATCCATGAACTTGATTAGGGGATTGGTGTCTCCTTTGGATAGAGGTCCATAAACATTGTAATAGGGAAAGGTTTCCCAAGAGATTTGTTGAGAAAATTTTAGTGAAATATTTTCTTCGTGGAGTAGCCCACATTGGGTGAACCACGTTAAATTGGTGTCTCTATTGTGTGTGGTGATTTATGCATTACTTTGATTACTATTATTGATATTGCTATTGATACATTGCATAATATTGATTGGGAAAGAAAAAGTAAAAAGTGGTCTTATACTATTCACCCCCTCTCAGTATAAGCTTGTGTTCTTCAATTGGTATCAGAGCGGGTTCCTTCGGAAGAGTTTAACAACTTGAAGGAAAAGCTTACAAGAACACAAATGGATTCTAAGAGTGGATCCTCAGATAATTCAGCACCAGTGTTTGATGGGAGTGATTATGTATTTTGGAGTATGAGAATGAAGATTCACCTGATGGCACTTGGCAATGAAATATGGGAAGCAGTTGAAAATGGATACACACCACCAACTACTCCACCTACAGATAAATATGGTAAGCTTCTACATCATTACAATTCAAGAGCAATGAATGCAATTTTGAGAGGTTTGCATAGAATAAAGTTTGTTAAGGTTATGCACTGCAAGTCAACAAAATAAATTTGGGATAAGTTGCAAGGCATATATGAAGGAGATAAAAAGGTCAAAAAGGTAAAGTTGCAAAATATCAAGGGACAATTTGAAGATCTAAAAATGAAGGATGAGGAAAACATTAGTGCTTATCTACTTCGTGTAGATGAGGTTGTTAACTCCATGCAAGGACTTGGACTTGAGGTTCAAGAATCTGATGTTTGTGATAAGATCTTAAGATCACTCCCAAAAAGGTTTAGTGAAAATATTTCAGCTATAGAGGAATCAAAATATGGTGATATTTTGACAAGGGATGAATTACTTGGCATTCTTACAACTTTTGAGATGAGAACAAAAGAGGAACCTAATCTCCAAAGAAGCATCCTTCAAAGCTACTAAGAAGACAAAGGGTAAGAATTCAGATTCAAGCAATGAGTTATCCAGTGATGAAGAAGCAAATTATGGTAGAAGGAACAAGGATCCAAGAAGATTTAAAGATGCAAAATCTGTTAGATGTTTCAATTGTGGAAAGTATGGTCACTATGCATCTGATTGTCAAGAAGCTGGAAATAGCAATGATGAAGAAAAATAGGATCATAAGAACAGGGAATCATAAAAATACAGGTACCAAAAGAAAAGCAGGGATGGTCAAGGCAAGCAAGGAAAGAAGTTCTTCCGAAGATAGAAGAAGAGTTTCTATGCAGAAAAGGCAAGTAAGTACTCAAGTGATAGTGATAATAGTTCCTCAGATAATGATAAAGATGAAGTTCTATTTCTAGCAAAAGAAAAGGAAATGGTTAGGAAAAGGTCACCAATAATCCTCAAGTGTTTTAGATGTGGTAACTTTGGTCATCTCGAAGATAGTTGTACAAGAAGTGGTTTCAGTTTTAGTGATGATGAATATGAAGATACACTTGAAGGACCAGAAGAGAATCTTCTAATGGCATTAGAAGAAGAAGGAGGTGATCCTATAAAAGATGAGTCAGAAAAGAATGAAGATGTTTTCAAAGGTAAACAAATAGAGGAAGAATCAGAGAATGGAGAAGTTGATCTTGAGGGAGAGCTTATTCATGCCCTTGATGCATTAAAGAAGGTAAGAAAGCAAAACTCCCAACTTAAGCTTCAGTTTCAAGAATGTGATGAAGAGAAAGGAAAGCTTATAGAGGATCTAAATAAGTCAATGGCTAAGGCAAGGAAGTTCAAAGATAAGTTAGAAGCAAAGGTCTTAGAATGTGAAAGGTTAGAGCATGAAGTGGCTCTACTAAGGGAAGAAGTAAAAGAGTCTAAGGACAGGTTACACAGGTTTGGAAGAAGCTCAAAGAATTTGGATAAGATTATCAAGACACAAAAACCTACATCAAGCAAGACAGGTCTTGGTTTTGAACAAGTACAAAAGAAACAAGGAGAGGAGTCAACCTCAAGTTCTGAAGAAGAAGAAACTTTAGAAGAAGAGAGTGTAAGAGAGAGTGAGACTTCTGAGGATGAGTTGGACAACATAAAGTTCAACAAGGAAAGGAACAATGCACAAAAGAGGAACAGATGGAATAGGTACCAACATAGGGTAAAAGAGACTAAGAGACCAATGAGGTCAAGGCAAGGTAGTTTCAATGGAAGATGTTTCTCATGTCATAGGTTTGGGCACAAAGCTTCTCAGTGTAGGACACATGAAAGACAGGAATATGGAAGTTCCAAAAATAGGCAGCTTTTTCAAGGGTATTGTTACTCTTGTAATCAGTTTGGTCACAAGGCAATGAATTGTAGGGTTAATGACAGGAAAGGATATGGCTTCACCAGGAGGAACCCCAAGATATTTGCACCTTTAAGGAATAACAAAATTAAGTGTTATAAGTGCAATAATTATGGGCACACAACAAAGTGGTGTAGAGCAAAAATTCCAGAGACAAGCAGGAACAGGAATAGTCAGAGGAATCAGAAGAATCAGTTGAGGAAGAAAGTGGACAAAGGTAAATATCAGTGTATGTTGGGAGTAGAAATACTCCCACCCCAGAATTAATCACCTCAAGAGGAGGTGGGGGAGGGGCTAAGCTAAGAATTCTCATTCTTAGCCCCGAGCCCCAAAGGTGACCCTTTGCCATTGATGACAAAGGGGGAGAGATTTGAGTTAGGGGGAGAGCATTCAGTCAGGGGAGCAGTTTCTCAAGGAAAGCAACTTTTGAAAAAGAAAAGGGAATGGTAAAAATAAAGGGGTTGCCATCAATGACAAAGGGGGAGATTGTTGGAAATTTTGAGTAGTTTTGTTGTCATTGATGTCAAAGGAATATTGGTTTAATGTCGTCGTCATTAAGGACATCAAGTGGTTTTTCCAAAAGCAAGAAGGTCTTGGAAAGGGATAGGATATAATATTTATTTTTAATATTATATGCCTAAAAAGGGCCCAAAGGTTGAAAACCCGAGAAAGGAGAAGCAAGCTTGAATTAAATAATAATATTTTATTATTATAATATTTTGGGCCAAATGACAAGGTGAAGAAAAATGAAGTCCAAATTGAAAAGACCCATGAGCAATTTTCAAAGGTTTAATTTAAATTAAAATATTTTAATCTTTGATTAAAATTTTAATTTAAATTAATAAAGAAGGCAAAGGTTTTAATTTAATATTTAAATAAATTAAATTCGAATTTTTAAATTCAAAAAAGGGTCGATGTGAGAAATCAAAAGGTGATTAAGTATTTATATAGGAAATATTTTCTATTTCCTAAGTCTCCTATCACACCTTCGAATGTGAATATCGAGCATTGTGTTGAGAAGAGGACAATTGAATTTAAAGTGCTTTGAGGGAAACTAAACAACAAAGTCTACGCATGGTGGTTTGACTTCCCACCGATGGTGGTAGCGCAGATGGTAGTTGGGAATGCATTAGGGTTTGCATGGAGGAGATCACGGTTCGATCCACACGATCGATATTTTGGAGGAAGCACCCATCGTTCATTTTGCTTGGCATTTCATGAGGTGGCAGGATTAAGTTGGACAACATGCGCATTGAGTTTCACGTGGGCATGCAGCCCACTTGGTGGCCTAGCTTGGAGCTAAGGCGTTGGGGGAGCATAAGTCACGTGGTTGAATCCACCAAAGCTCTTTTTGTGGGCAGAACAAACAAGAGGTATGTCATTCAATTTTTGGTGTTGAAATTTGAGCGCTTTGAGATTATAGTGGATGTTAAGAGCTTAGGGGAGTTATAAGGTAAAGAAAAATTAAAATATTTTTATTTTGATTTTTGGGTGATTGAAGATTATAAGGTGTATAAGGACTTTGCTATGCATGGTGTTAAGTGTTGTGTTATGATGAAATTGTTGAATTAAAATTGTGAGTTTGGAGATTATAAGGTGTATAAGGACTTTTCTATACATGTTGTTGAAGAACACAAGCTTATACTAAGAGGGAGGGTGAATAGTATAACGACCACTTTTTACTTTCTTTCCAAACCAATATCAATTAGTGTCCTCAATTGCAATAACCAAATATAGCAGTGTGCATTAATAACATAAATAGCAATAGTAAGCAAGTGCACAAATCATCACACACAATTGAGACTTAATATTTAACGTGGTTCCCCCAATGTGGGGTAGTCCACAAGATATTCTCCTTATAATATTTCATAAATAAATAGGGATTCTTATCCCAATACAAATGATTACTTTGATCTTCTCAAAGCTAGGCTATCCTAATTTGCATAGGTGGGCTCCACTGATTTGCTTAGCTAGGCTCTCCACTGATCTGCTCAGCTAGGCTATCCACTGATCTGCTCAGCTAGGCTATCCACTGATCTGCTCAGCTAGGCTCTCCACTGATCTGCTCAGCTAGCCTCTCCACTGATCTACTCAGCTAGGCTATCCAATGATCTACTTAGCTAGGCTATCCACTGCTCTGCTCAGCTAGGCTATCCACTGATCTGCTCAACTAGGCAACTGGTGTTGATGTGTTTTCTATTTATGTCTTGTATCTTTCACTACTCACAAATCCACCTCAATACCTTCTCATAAGGCTAAACAATATTGCTCAAATGCTGTCCCAAATATGTCCTTAAAGCCTTCACAAAAGGCTCAAACAATCCTACTCAAATTCTGTCCCAAATCTGTCTATAAATTTATTCCAAAAGCCTTCCCAAAGTATCAAACAATCATGCACAAAAGCTATCTCAAATATGTCCAAAAATTCTGTCCCAAAAGCCTTCCCAAAGGCTCAACCAATGACTCTCAAGTAGCACTCAAATCTCAACCACAAATCAATGAAGGCAAGGCTCAATTATGAACTCAACAATGGATAACAAATGAATGATGCCAATACTCAAAAATATGCCCAAAAATGAATGGCAATGTAATATTCAATGGATGACAACAATGATCCACAATGATCTCAACAATGTATGACAAATGATCTCTCAAATGGATGACAACAATGCTCAATAATGTACTCTCAAATGGATAACAACAATGCTCAACAATGTACTCTCAAATGTATGGCAAATGAGCTCTCAAATGGATGACAATAATGCTCAACAATGTACTCTCAAATGGATGACAACAATGCTCAACAATTATCTCAACAATGTATGACAAATACTCTCTCAAATGGATGGCAATAATGCTCAACAATGTACTCTCAAATGGATGACAACAATGCTCAACAATGTACTCTCAAATGTATGGAAAATGAGCTCTCTAATGAAAACCTCTCCAAGAAATAACAATGAGGAATTCAACCAACCAAGGACAATCTCCACAAGTGATAGAAATAGGTTCTCAATAATATCTTCCTCATGCAATGTCAATAAGATCTCAAGAAACAAGCACAACTCCCTCAAGAAAAGAGCTCTCAAATAGCCAATAATGATCTCCTCAAATGAAAGACAAATGTATCCACAAGTGACTAGAAAATGATCTCCTCAATGGTCTCAAATAGTGGCAATGTACTTAACAAGCAACCGACAACAATCTCCTCAAAGCAATAGCAACAACCTCATCAATAATGGCAATACTCTCAATGAACTCCACTAAAGGAATCATGCAACTCAAGCATCAATTTTATCCATTAAATTTATTTTCTAATCCATCCACTTCCTCTCAATAGCCAAGGCACATAATCAAGCAATTTGTCTTCAAATTCAAACCCTAACTCATCTGCATGTATTTTAACTCAAGGTAGAAATTAACTAGGTCTCAAGTTCCTAGTTTAATTTCATAATTAAATCATGCACTAGGAAATACAACAAGTTCAACACTTTTCAACCTTATGACTCCCTAATTTAATTAACACATACAACAAGCACCTATACTTTTATTTTTAATTCCACACCTTATAAATCCACATACAACAATCACAAATATTTATTTCCACACCTTATATCTCCCTAATCACACACAAAAATAACAAATATTTAATTCTACACCTTATAACTCCCTAAACACATTAACACATTCGACAAAAAAATATTTCCCTAAACTCCTTATGACTCCCTAGTTATCACAGAAATAATTTTAATGCACCAAAACTTCGGTAGTAACAAATATTACCATGCACTGGAGATAAATATCTTTATATGAAATTTGCTGCCTTCGTAACCTTCGAAATCGTCTTTGCCAAAATGCCTTGCCAAAATTAATGCGCCTTCACACCTTTGTGGGAGTCGAAATCTGTTCCTCTCACTTAGAACTATGAAGAAATTAACACGTGGGTGCTAGCCCACATTGGGATTTTAATCCCAAACACCCAACTTTAACCTGCACTCAAATCTGAAACTCAATTTTACTTTCTTAGCAAAACACTTTGCCCTTGGCGGGATTCGAACAACGAACCTACCTTGTGCAAAGTTCGTGTGCTACCAACTGCGCTATAGGCTCCTACATGATGTCACTTGCTTGCACCGTTTACTTGACCTTGCTCTCAAATCAAAAGTTAGTTATCCTTCTTTCATTGCTGCTCCCCTTTCGACGACTCACTCTCATGCGCTATGTCAAGTATTAAATAATCAAAGGTTTTTACCTTTTATTTATATGCACCTCCATGCCTTCGAATGACATCAAAGAATATTTATTTATCTTCCCAAACTTTGCACATCGACGGATAATATAATACAACCTTAGACCTTAGAATTATTAAATAAAAATTTAATAATTCACCTTTTAACTTTGAATTGGGATATCTCCTTCATTCTTTTGAATTTCGTCATGAAACTTTTTGCACCTAGGTTTTATTGGAAAACCTTTTCATCCATCATAATTTGGAGAAGTCTTAGCATAGTGGTTTTAATGAAAAATCCTTTCCAATGGTTTTAATAAAAACCCTTTTTGTTGGTTTTAATAAAAAAACCCTTCCATCGGTTTTAATAAAAACCCTTGCCATTGGTTTTAATAAAAACCTTTACCAGTGGTTTTAATAAAAACTATTAATATAATATTTAAAAAATTAAATATTATATGCCTGTTGTGCCAAAAAACCTTGTAAATATCCATGCTCTCCAACATATCATAAATGATTATTTATGAAGTGCTTTTGCCACTAAAACTCAATGTGATCCATGTGACATCAATGACAACACAAAATAACTCAAATTGCCAACAATTGTTAAGTGTAGTGTTATGGTGAATTTTTTTTTTTTTTTGAATTTACATGGTGGAATCGGTAGCCGCCATGAATCCGGGTAGGCTGTCTAGCTTTTATGGTCACCACAGTATTCTATGTTGTCCGCCCTAGAAGCCGCCACACAGATCTTCACGCAGTCCGCCCCTATAACCACCATGCCACAATCATTTTAAACCTTTTACGCCACTGAAAGCACCAGGAAAGGGACAAGTGTTCAGTCCAAAGAGGCCCGAGATTTGAACCTTGGACCACCGCACCCCTTATGGGGTTTAGATGAACCAATTGGTCTACATCTCGGACCTATTATGGTGAAATTATTAAGTTGAATATTGTGAGTTTGGATATTATAAGGTGTACAAAAGGATTTGTTATTTTGTATGAAAAATAATCTTTGAGAAAATTATTTTGTGGAGATCTTGAGAGAGGTTGTGGTAACCTAACCCTAGTGTTGGTAAAGAAAATTTTGATTGTGGTTAAGACAGGTTTTGAAGACATATCTCCATAAAAATAAAAGGTATGGGTAAATCTTCCTTGTGAGAAAAATATTGTTGGATTGGATGTTGTGAATGCTAAGTTGGAGTGAAAATGATTGTTTGGTAAGCATTGTTGAGTTTGATTGTTAAAGGTTTTTATAAGTGAGAGTTAATGATAAAAACCTTGTTTGATAAGCATTATTGAAAACATTGAATGAACCTTCATATGCATTGTTAGGGTTTGTGCAAGATCATGAGTATCATTGTTATGTGAAGTTGAGAACTATCTTGAACTAAGGTTTGTGCAAGATCATGAGTATCATTGATATGTGATATTATTGAAAATAATTGAGTGAGGATTCATATGCTTGGACTAGGGTTTGTAAGCAAGGAGTGTTTCTTTGAGTGATTTATTGAGTGGAGTTGATTGAGCCTAGTCAAGTGGAAGTGTTGAAGTGATAGTTCTAATTTTGTGAAACAAATTGTTCTATATTCTAAATTGATTTGAGAAAGAGGTTGAAAGTGATTGAGTGTTTGTGAGTGTGAAACATATTGAGTATATAATAATTCTCTATATATTTTTGTAGTAAAAAGAGAGATTGAAAGTTATTGAGAATTATGATGAGTGTGAAGCATATTGAGTCTCTAACAATTCTCTATATGTTTATGTGGTAAAAAGAGAGATTGAAAGTGATTGAGCATTGTTGTGAGTGTGAAGAATATTGAGTCTATAACAATTCTCTATATGTTTCTATGAGATTGGACAAGTTCTAGTGAGGACTTGTTGAGCAAATTTGAGGTAAGTTTTTGTGAAGACTTGTTGAGCATATTGGACAAGTTCTAGTGAGGACTTGTTGAGAAGATTTGAGGTAAGTCTTGGTGAAGACTTGTTGAGTAGATTGGACAAGTTCTAAAGAGGACTTGTGGATAAATTAGTGTGAGCTTTTGTGGAAGTTAAAAGGCATATTTGAGACAAGTCTTTGAGAAGACTTAAGAGTAGAGTTGATTGATTGATTTGTTCAAACCTTGGGTTAAGGTTTGGGGTAGATCTAGTAGAGTTGATTTGTGATTGAGTCAAGATTTGTGTTAAGGCTTGAGGATAGAGATTGAGAAAATTTTTGCTAGATCGAAGGACTGTGTTTAGTGCAAATTTGAGGACAAATATTGAGCAGATTTGTGCTAGAATGAAGGACTGTGTTTAGTGCAGATTTGAGGACAGAGATTGTGAAGATTTAAGGATAGAGATTGAGCAGATTTGTGCTAGACCGAAGGACTGTGTTTAGTGCAAATTTGAGAACAAAGTTTGGTGTAAATTTGAGGATAGGTTTGTGCCAGACCATAGACAGAGATTGAGCAGATTTGTGCTAGATCGAAGGACCGTGTTTAGTACAATTTTGAGACATAGCTAAGAGTAAGCTTTAGTGGTGATAGAGTATAGAGGACAAAAGTCTCTAGTGGATAGAGATCCATTAGATAGGGTAGTGAGGATAGGTCTTCTGAGTGAGTATAGAAGTCTTCAATGGATAGAGCTCCATTAGCCAGTGCAGTGGAGGTAGCAGTTCTTCTAGAAGATTACCAGCTAGAGTAGAGGATAAAGGAGTTCTCCTGTAGATAGAGATCTAGCTGAGGAGATTGGTGTTTCCTGTGGATAGATATCCATGAAATTGATTAGGGGATTGGTGTATCCTTTGGATAGAGGTCCATAAACATTGTAATAGGGAAAGGTTTCCCAAAAGATTTGTTGAGAAAATTTTAGTGAAATATTTTCTCTATGGAGTATCCCACATTGGGTGAACCACATTAAATTGGTGTCTCTATTGTATGTGGTGATTTTTGCATTACTTTGATTATTGCTATTGATATCTCCATTGATACATTACATAATATTTATTAAGAAAGAAAAAGTAAAAAGTGGTCTTATATTGTTCATCCCCCCTCTCAATATAAGCTTGTGTTCTTCAAGGCCTTTCGCTTAAGAAGCTAGGACTACTATGTAGCATCATATTTATTTGTGCAAGAATCATTTTAAGGTGCGTAAGTGTGTTCTGGTTCAAAAAAAGTGGTGAAATCAATTTTCAAAACTCAATTTTATTAGTGTAGCAGTATTGATTTTGGTTCAAGAGAGATTTATAATCAAATATCGAAAATCAAGATTTTATTTATATATGAATTTGTGAATGGTTCAGGATAAATTATGAATTTATTCAAAGAAAACCAAGATTAACTATGAATATGGACAACATTAGTCTAATATTTAAGTAATATAATAACTGGATGTGACTATGTGTCCTATGCAATTGGACCAAAACTTATTAAGGATGTAAGATTGAATGCAATGATGCATATGAAATGGATGTGATTATAAAAATAGACTACATGAAAAAAATATTGTATGTACAAGATATATGACAACTATGTACTGTGGTAGGTAATAACTTTATGTATAATATCGTTTTAAGTGCATTATATTCATTGGATCCTTAAGATATTTTCCATCTAAGGTAGCTAAATTATATGCACCTAGTCCAAATTTAGGAGTGATGATAAATGGTCCTAACAAGTTTGGTTGAAATTTTCCTTTAAGATCAATTCGAGCATTTATTTATTTTTTATTTTATTTCAAAACTAAATCACCAACTTCAAAATATCGAGTATGAACTTTCTTTGAATATGATCTTTTGATTTTGTCTTGATAGGACCGAAGATGCTCTAAAGCATTTATTCATTTTTCATCTAGTAATTCCAATTGGCTTAGTCATCCAGTGCGGTATTCATCTCCTACTTCAACATCTTGAAGTAATATACCTAAATAAGGGACTTCAAGCTCAAAAGAAAATACGACTTCAACTCCATATACCAAGACAAATGGAGAAGCGCTCGTAGGGGTTCGAACACTAGTCCAATAAGCCCATAAGGCAGGATATAATTGAGTATGCCAATCTCACCCTGATTTATTAACCAATATTTTTAGGATTTTAATTAAAGTTTTATTGGATGCTTCAACTTGGCCATTTCCTTGTGGATAGTAAGAAGTAGACCATCTATGTTGGATTTTTTATTTGGAACATAAATTTTTGTATATCTTTATTTTTGAAGCCCATTCCATTATCATAAATGAGTGTGGATGGAATACCAAATCTATAGATGATTTGATTGAAAAATAAATTTTGAGATTAGGTTGCTATGCAAGAATCCAATGGCATGGCTTCTACCCATTTTGTAAAATACTTAGTTGCTGTTATGATGAATTTATGACCATTTGATAAAACTAGATTAATATTCCCTATAATGTCTAGGCCCCATTTTGAAAAAGGCCAAGGGGAAGAAATGGCTTGAAGCTCTTGGGTAGGAGCATGGAATAAATTTGTGTGTCGCTAAAATTTTTCACATCGACACACATAGTCATTGACATATTTTTTCATGGAGGGCCAAAAATATCTCATTTGTAGGAGATTTTTGGCTATAACATCCCCATTAAAATGACCTCCGCAAGATCCATCATGCACTTTGCTTAGTGCCTTTTTGGATTCATCTAGGTTGAGGCATATTAAAAGGATACCATCGAAATACCTTTTATACAAGGTATACGTTCGATGATTAGAAAATGAACAACTCATTTACGTAATAATCTACGTTGATTCCTATCTAGGCCATTTGGGAATGATCCGTTTTGGAGAAAGTTGAAGATATCTCCATACCATGATCCTCAGGACATTTCTTCAATTACAAAGACATCTAATGGTGCTAGGAAAGATTATAACAAAGCAGGTTCTCTAAGTTTATGAATGATTATAGTAGCATGATCATCATCCAACTCTAAAGGGATAAGAGAAGCAATTGTTGCCATAGCATCCGTGGAACGGTTAATAGTACGAGGGATATCTTTGATAGTAACTTTCTCGAATAAAGAAATTTTTAAAATATACTCTTTATAAGGATAGAGTTTCTCATATCGGGTCTGATAAATATTATTAATTTGATATACCACGAGTTGCGAGTCTCCAAAAATTGAAAATATTTTAATATTCAAGGCTAGAGTTGTTCGTAACCCAAGAATCAAGACTTTGTTCTCTGCTGTGTTATTTGTACAAGAAAATTAGAGTTTAAAAGATAAGGGGATAATTTTTTTTTGTAGAGACACTAATATAATGCCTACACCTACACCACTCATGCAATGGGCCCCGTCAAAAATAGAGTCCAAGAATCTACAGGTTCACCTTCTAGATTAAGGTATTCATTTGGAAATTTTATTATCAAAGGATGAGTAGATTCAAGAGGAGCAACAATGAGTTGATCAACTATGACTTGCCCCTTTATGGATTTTTGAGCAATAAAGGTTAGATCAAACTCACTCAGGGTGAGAACCCATTTTTCTACTTGACCAGACAAATAAGGTCTACTCATCAAATATCGTAATGGATCAAATTTTGCTATAAAAAAAGTTTTTTGAATAAGCATATAATGGCACAATTTATGTGTAGAAAATACAACAACTAAGTAGAGATTTTCTAAAGGAGTATAACAAGTTTTATAGCTTATCAAGGTTCTTATCATGTAATAAATAGCTCTTTATTTCTTATCCTCATCATGTTGCACAAGCATTTCTCCTAATGCAAGTTATGAGGCAAAAACATATAAAATAAAAGGATGCTTAGGCCTAGGAGGAATGAGCATTGACAATGTAAGAAAATATGTTTTAAAAGCCTCAAAGGTTTCTTGACATTCCTCATCCCATTTGAAAAGGATATATTTCTTAAGTAACTTAAGAAAGGTTGACATTTATCTGCCAATTTATAAATGAAGGAACAAATGGACTGAAGCTTACCTTGTAAGCTACTGAGTTCTATTAAGGTTTTTGGTGGTGGCATATTGATGATTACCTTAATTTTGATAGGATATATCTCTATTCCTCTCATAGATACAATAAATCCCAATAATTTACTTGATTTCACTCCAAACACATAGTTATCCGGGTTTAAGTGGACTTTGCACTCGTGGAGTCTATTAAAGACTCATTGCAAGTCAAGAATATGATATTCCTCCTTAATGGACCGAGCTATGATGTCGTATATATAATCATGTAATATTTCATACATAATATCATGAAACACATATGTCATAGCTCGTTGATAAGTTTCCCCTGCATTCTTTAAACCAAAGGGCATCACTTTCCAATAGAAAGTCCCTGAAGGTGTAATAAAAGAAGTTTTAGGTTGATCTTCTGGTGCTATACGGATTTGGTTGTACCCTAAAAATCCATCCACAAGGGATAACATTTCACTTCTTGCTGTGAATTTGATAATATGATCCATATTAGGAAGGAGAAAATCATCTTTGGGACATGCAACATTGATGTCCTGAAAATCAGTACATACTCTGATTTTAGTAGCCTCTTTTTTGGTTACAGGGATGACATTAGATATCCAATCAGAATAATGTATGGCTTGAATTAATTTGATAGCTAAAAGTTTTTTTAATTCATATTTAACTAGGAAAGCTACTTTAGGATGCATTTTCCTAAGTTTTTGTTTCATAGGTTTAGCGTTAAGATGAACTACTAAGTGGTGCATGATGATAGAAGGATCTAAGACAAGCATATCCACGTAAGTCCACATGAAGATATTAGGGTATTCTACAAGAAGTTATGTCTATTTCATTTATTCTTCTTTACTCAAGGTAGCTCCAATTTTAACTATGTGAGGATTAATTTCTGTTTCAATATTGATTTTTAAAATATCTTCTACCAAAATATTTAAGTATCTTTCAAAATTAGGAGGGGCAAGTGAAACACCCATTTCCTAAAGTTCTTCTAGGGATAATTTGGCTAACTCTTCTTGTGTAGTTGTTGTTTGAATATGAGCTATACATGGGATAGACCCATCAAAGAAGAAATTATTCATCATGACTTCTTCGAAGGGGTGTCAAAAAAGACCTCCTTTTACACAGTCATATAGAGCGACAATAATTTTCGGATGGACTACTGAAATTATATTGCAAGAAAATAAATGAGTTTTCATTATCTTCTTAATATTCATTAATTTTTTTTTATTTCTAAATATTCACTATATGTGATTAGGTGACCATCGTCATCAAAGGGAAAAGGTTGAGAATTCATATAAATGTAGCCTATACCACATCGAGCAGGCCATTCCTCAACCTCAAAGGGTTCACGTATGTTATTTTTAAAACAACCCAAAACTTTACCTCTGTAACCCATATCACACATCATTTGATTAGATTTTATATATATATTGGAAAAATAACATTGAGCAAAATTTTCCTCATAAAAAGTAAAGCTTATTTGTTTAGCATTTATTTTATCGAGAGAACATCCCACAAAAATAAAAGTACAGCTTCCAACATGATATATGTTTCCTCGTTTGTGAGGTAAACCTGCTTTTTGTGGGGATGGCAGTAAGTGAGACAAGACAATGGAGTCTTGCACAACAAAATTAGCATCCTCTATGGGTTCTAATATGGCAGATAAATCAGGTAAAGCCTCATAAATGAGGGGGTATGATGTAGAAGGGTAGGTGTGTCAAAAGAACGAAAAGGTCCAATATTTGGCGAAGAATAATTAGGGGGAACAAGAGTCGATGACGATTGATCGATTGTAGAGCTTACATTTAATTTTATCAATCCAAGGGAAATCAAGGTCAGATTTAAAGAGTAACAATCTAGTATAGATTATATCATAGGAGTTAATACTAAGCTTAGCTCAAGTTTATTTTTTAGGCTTCACGTGTACAGAAAAGTAAATGAACATAATTAAATTTGTGCAAAAATGAACGATGTAGGATATGATGAATGAATGCAATTATGTTTTACTTTTACTTATGAATTGATTTACTGATGCACTTAATTACTGATGAATCGATTTACTGATGCACTTAATTACTGTAAACATGATTTAATTTATTTGTGAGGATCCTGGTGCAATCTATTTAATTTTATATAATTTGAAATGTAATTCTAACTAATCCTAACCTAATGCAGGGGCAAGAGCTCAGGGACTGTCTATTAGGAGTGGGCCCTACCTCCTAAAGGGCAGTGTAAGACTTTCTCCCCTAATTTATCTTATCTCTATAACTAAATTTTATATATCATACTAATATTTATGCATATTTTGTGAATGCAGGTAATAAATACACAACTTACAAAAAACATAATTCAAACAATCCACATAATTGATACAAATTACCATATTTGAAGAACAAAGTGTTGTTTTATTATCTGGAGCTTCAACTGTACATGCTTCCTCAGAATTGTAACTTAGAACAAACTATAATGTAATAGTAGAAAGCAATGTAATTAGATTGTAGACCTCCTTCAAGGTCTCCTATGTAATTTATATTGTAAATAATACAATGCTAAACAATATTCTCTATGTATTTGTCATGCAGATTTTATGGATTGATGACTCTACATTAATCAAAATAATCTAAAAAGTAACATAATACGTAATCCTTCTTGGACTTATAACTATTTTTACTAGTCCAAGTGGCATCCTACACATAATCCTAACAAGACAACACTTATTTAACTGACTCACAAGATATACATTAGGACTTTTATGTCCTTTATTCCAGGAAAGTCTAACAATCTTTGCGTTTACATCTCAAACTTCCCAAAATAAACTAATTACAATACTTATGGAACAAATAATAACTTTGTCAACTTGAGATATTCCCGCAGATAGTATACGAGAAACAAAATGCTTTGAAAAGTAAAAATATTTGTTGCCATCCATTTTGATGTGCTGTCCACTTGATTGTGCCGTCCACGGTCAACAATAACTGCTAGTAACATTCTTCAATAATTGTCTCCAGTAATTATCTTCAGTAGTTATCTTCAATAACTACCTTTAGTAATATACTTTAGTAATATGCATTTGTAGCAAGATCAATTACTTGTTGTTCACCGAACTTCTGTTGGTTCTTCTTCTCGTTCGAGGTGCATTCCAAAAAATCTCTTTATCGATCGTCCATGCTTTTTCTTGAATTTTTCTTAGAACTCGGAAAAATTTGATATAAATTAAACACTTATGTTAGATTACTATAATTAATCATATTTACTAATAAATCACATTTATTAATAATAATTTATGTAAAACATATCAATTAATAATATAAATGAAACAATTCTGGTACATAAATATGTGGCAGATAGCCAATTATCATTCCCCCAAATTGAAGTTCATGCATGTCCTCATACATGCAAAAAAATCAAATGAAATGGAAATAATCAGTCCTATGCATGCATCAAATATAGAAAAAATAACATTATAATCAGAATTCCGATGAATATTTTTATAAAATTTATAATACATGCACATAACTTTTGTCAGAATTCTTTCAAAGCAGTTTAAATACAAATATTTTTAACAAAACTATACTAAGATTCTTCTGGAAAACTAAACATAATAAAATAATTAATTTATCAGAAATTACAAAGTTTATAAAACTAAGAAACAAAACAATTTATACTAGCAATAATATTTCAAATATTATTTGTACAAATCATATATAAAACAAATATAATACAATCTATATTAGCAAACATATTTTTTTTAGAAAGAAAAGAAACGTGTCTAACCATTGCAAATACTAACTGTACATATTACGTAAATGGTGCCAATACTAATTGTACATCAACTTATAATTATATACAGATAAAAATATTTCCAATACTGCCTGTACACATGCCATACAAACAAGATATAAAAAATATAAGTCTGAATATTTTAATGAAAATATTTAGTTGTTGTTCATTAATTCTGAGCCTGTTGAGATAAGATTCGAGATGATAATGGTCTTGCTCCCGATAGTCTTCATTCCTTTTTAACTTTATGTACCTGCTCCTTAGCCTTCTGATCTACAGATGCTGCGGCTGTTGCAACTAGTGTTTCCATCATAACCGTCTTAATATGCTCAACCTCTTGAGCACTTCCTTTCTGCTCTGTATCCTTTGTCTATGAAGGATGAAGTTCCTCATTATTAATCTTCGGATCAGGCTCTAAAGGTATCCCGACATCCAAGACAAGGCTTTTTAATTCATTTCCTTCCTTGACAGGCAGATCCAGTTTTGTAGGTTGATTTTGTTGCGTAATATTAACAATTTGTTGGAAATTGTCCTCCTCGAGGATCTTTGAAAAGTCAATTGGTTTATCAGTGTAAAACTATTTGCTAAAGTTTATCGATTTTTTAGGCTTTTTACCAGAAGTAGAGCTCTTATATGGGGAGACTTCAACAGGTGGCGACCGGTTGATAGAGTCCACAGGCTTTGGTGTCTTATCCGTAGAAAGCTGCTTAATTAATTCAATCTGAACAACAAGGGCTCTCTGGATAATTTTAGATTGTTCTATAAATTACTCTCTTAGCCTATCGATTTTTATTTGTAGCACTGTATTTTATACACGAAGGTAGGATAGGGTCTCTATAGTAGAATCGTTTACAGGTAGTTCTTGTCTAGACCCTTGTTCATATTCTTGTTCGAAATTTTCTACAATTTTCTTCTACCTTTTGATATTTGGTCGAGATTTAAATTTCTTCAGATTTACGTTTTCGTTTTGGGCTTTCAGGCTCTTCATCCTGGCTATCAGAATCACGTTCTTCCTTTGTTGACTGTTCTTCCTTAGACTCAGTGGATTATGAGTACTAACGTATGTTGGATTCTTCCATGATCCGGCCCCAAGACACTTTCATTTCATGAGCCTTTTTCAAAATAATTAATTTAATTAAGCCATGGTGAGCAATCAGGTGTAGCTTAGGTTTTTCCTGAGAAATTCTGGGTTTTACATAGTTGACTTCAAATATTGGAACAAAAAATAAGGGAGGTTGATAACACAGTCAGTTTTATCTAGATATTTCAAATTTATTAACATTCGAATGTGATAGGCTGATAAAACAGACATTCATCCCTCAAGAGTGAAAAATTTAATGATAAGGATAACGACCTCTAGCTATAGAAGGGGGAGTGTAGAGGTTGAAACTCCCTTGATTGATCCTTCCTTATCTCTTAGGATTGTACACTTCTCACCAAATTTGGTCACTAGTTGGGTGAAACTTTTCAAATTTTTGTAGAAAGGTAAACTAACCTCAGGTAAACCCAATATTTTAGAAATCAGAATCGGGTTTAATTCTAACTACAAACCTCCAACATGGGTGAGCATAGTGTCAGGGTTACAGTTTAAGATAAATTGTCTTGCAACCCCTAAGTCATGGCCTCTAAATTTGGCTAGTACCTCCCACCATCAAGCGTTTTCAAATAGTTCAATTACAAAGTCGCTTGGGTTTTGTGTGTCGACGGACGACGACTCACTACGCTTTTGAAAAATAGGTTTAGGCATGGTGATGGTTGAGGGTTGAGGGTTGAGGGTTGAGCAGAGTTGATTTTTCACAAAGAACCCTGCATGTTATATATAAAAAAAGTATTGTTTAGAAGTCGACAAAACCCTTAAAAACTTGTTGTCTTGTTTTTTTTATTATATTTTTAATTATTTAGAATGTTTTCTTTATTTTACCACAAAAATAAAATACAATATATTTATTCTTAAACAAAGAAAAACGTAAAGACTAAGCATATATATTTAAACAAACAAAAACGTAAAAAATTATAACACACAAGACCTTTTTGTTTTTTTAAAATCCTACTGTTACTAGATCAAAAAATGTAAATCTTATAATACAAAAATGTTTTTCTTTTAAAACAAAGTTTTACTGTTATAAAATCGAAAAACGTTGAAATTTAAGATACAAAATCCTACTATTATAACATCGAAAAAATAAAAAAAATTTAAGATACAAAGTCCCTAATTTATACCATGTTCTGGTGTAATTTACCAGACAGTCTTCATGATTCAAGAAAATATAAGAGTTTTCCTAAGACGAAAGATAATCGCTACAATTTTACCAAATAATTTTAGGGAATTTTAAAAAATAAAATATTTCCTACAAAGAAAAATAATTTCGGTAACAAGAATCACTACAAATTAACGCAATCTGGCCCTATAATCAAATTTTATCATTTTCCCCAAATTTACCCTAAAATATAGTCTCAAATGTTTTTCGAATTCTATCTTAAAACAAAATTTCACATACTTCCCTGATGTTACCCTAAAATATAGCTTCAAAGTTTTTCCTAATTTTAACTTAGAACGAAATTTCGTGTATTTCCCTATTGTTACCCTAAAACTAATTTTCATAATTATAATCAAATTTCCACCTAATTTCAAAAAATTTTCCTTAATCTCTCTAACTCTAAAATTAGCCCTAATTTCTATCTAATTGCAAAATTTTAAAATATTTTATTTGTATGTACAAAGAAAAGGAATCAGAAAAGAGGAAAAGAAAAAGAAAAAGGTCTTTACCTGTCGCTTTCGCTAAAACTTGGCCACATTTCGATGTCGTCAACAATTTCTTCCTCCAAAAACTGTCCAAATCCAACACTAAAATGTCTCAAAATCACGTATTTTTGCCTTTCACTCAAACAATGTCTGCAATTATACAAACCCTCATGATTCTATTATAGTTCACGATGGAATTCTACATGGTGTTTGAATTTTTCCCTTTGCATGGTTGCATGCAACGCCAGCAGATAAAGCTTTTACCCGACGATAGAAATGTCACCCTAAACTCATCTACGACAGATAGAAACTCATCTACGACGGAGAAAAATTACCCTAACATCATTGACGGTAGATAAATGTTGAGAATATATCGATGATGATGGTATTACCCTAAAATCTTCAAAAATTAGGGTTTTTAAGTGTTAGAGAAATATCATTCGTCGATCCTATGTTAATCGATGATGGTAATTAAATAGTGCATGCTTGTCACTTGATTGGACAAGAAAGGGGCACGTGTCGTTGAACGATCACAAACACAATCACGATACTTGTGTTTTTCCTCCTTTCCTCCTTAGCCCTTAATTGTGTGTTTATCGAAAGTGGAAAACTTTGATCCATGTCATTTCTCTTGATTGGTTATGCAGAGCCACATGTCCTGCTAATGTAACACCTCGCATGGCTGGAGTGAGAAAGTGTCGCACTTTGGTTGGTTTGGGTGACGGTTTATCATAGATGCCGCGCTTCCTTATGCTGTATTCGCGGCATATGAAAAAGACCCACAACAATACGTTATAGTCATATATTGTATCATATAGTTTTAATTTTATTATTAATATTGTTATATTATAGCTTAATACATTGTATTATATATATGTTATATTTTTATTTATTTTTAATGTTTTAAGGTATATATGGTAAAGTTATAATATATTTATTATTATTATTACAATATATAGTATTATTATATATTACAAGTATTATTTTTTATAATATTACTTCGTATTCTAATTTTAAATATATTTTATTTTAATAATAATTATTAATATATTTTTTAATTATTATATAAAGATATATTTTTAGACTTTGCTATTTTTACGGATGATAACTACAAAAGGGTATTACGAAATAGTATTACTGATAATGGTATTACGGAATAGTATTACTGATAATGGTATTACGTAATAGTATTACTGATAATGGTATTACGAAAGCTTGTATAAAAAATATTTACAAAAATTATCTACAGAAGATTCTTACGAAAAATGCTTACAGAAACTACTTACGGAAGACACTTATGGAAGATACTTACGGAAGATACTTACGAAAGATACTTACGGAAGACACTTACGAAAGACATCTACCAAAACCATTATAAGAGTTAAGAAAATACTTTACCTATTTATACTTTACCTATTTTCTTCCCCCAAATTATGAGCTATATATGCCTTTATCTATCCTCCCCCCAAACTGTAATTTTAGCTATATAGCCAAAACAAAAGGAAGGGTACTTATTTATTTTGTATTGATAATATAATAATGATTTTAAATATGGGGGTTTATTTATAAGTTTAATAAGTATGCTTCCTGTATGTCATTAAGAAGTTTCCAAAGATAGAAATATATGTTATATAAAGTCTGATTTCAGCCTTCTAGGAGACCTGAATTTATAGGAAAAAGAAAAATGGATATGAAGATGACTTTCTTCTAAAGGATAAAATGTGATGGAAACAAACCATTGTTTTGTAGAAAATATTGAAATCATAGTACTTTCATGAGGATGTACTTTAAACTCTTAGCTGCATATGATGTTTCTAGGGTTATTCTTCAAAGACATCAAACATCCTAGCAATTTTGAACAACATTTACTTCTTTCACAAATTAATATAGTGTTAAAGTTGTCCTAGTAGTTTCAAGCCTCTTGCAAGACCAACTGTGTGTGCAGTGAAGATTCATTTCCCATTATAAGTAAGGATTGAAAAACAACAAGTGTTATATATACCAAAAAGCTAGATGATCTTATAAGCATCTAGAGGTCTTATCTAGACTTACTGCTAATACGAAAGGATACCTTAAGAAAGAATACCCCATGGTGTTTGAAATACTAATAATTCCAGGGATTCAAGCTCTTTTTTCCCTTTTTGCTTTATGCTTTATTCGGGATACTTACTTAGCAAGGGATTTTTAGTGCTTTGTGAGGTTCTTGCTTATTTTGAGAAGCAAGAAAATTTTCTTAACTTTTTGGGGTTCTTGCTTATTTTAAGGAGAAGCAAGAATTTATTAGGATACTTGCTCTATTAGATAAGGAGCAAGGGATTTTTTTTTTTGAAGGGTGAAGGGCGAGCTTGTCCTTTTGTCAATTCATTAGTATTCTAGACCAAGCGTAAAAATAGATAAGCAAGGAAATTTTTTTTCACTCATGGCAAAAATAACATATGAGTTAATTTTTCCAAAACTTCACAATGTTTTTAAATATGTAATTGTGCGTGGTCAATAGAGAAACTTGATCAACTAGGGGTCACTTACAACATTTTAAAAGATTTGCTTCAGTTCCAATGAAAATTTTGCCCAAAATACTAGATATAGTTTGAGTATTTGAAAAATACTTAGATTTCATCAAGCAACAGGGTACTATGTGTCATGTGATAATCATTTTTCTACAAAGTTTGAAAGAAAGATTTTTTTTTTCTTGAGCTATTTTTTAAAAGCTTTAAGACTGAAAATGGAAACAAATATAGATACTTCATGATGAAATAAAGGAAGCATAATCATTTTTATGTTTATATATATATATATATATATATTTTTTTTTTTTTCAATTTTTTTTTATATATAGATATATATAATTATATTATTATAATAATAATTTTTTTCTTTTCAAAGAGAGAGTTTATTGAATAGTAACTGATTGCAGTTCGGAAATACACTGCAAATCAGTGTGCTGTCTAAACTGATGTATAAATTCTTCCTTAGATAATGGCTTCTTATAAAGTTTAAGCCTATGTCTATTTACTAGTAGTTTTCTTGTTGAATTATCTATTGGCTTAAGCTTGACTGTACCGTTTCTAGATATTTCCTCAATTTCATAGGGTCCTAGACATCTTGTTCTTAATTTACCTTGAAAATCTTGGTAACGAGAGTCAAATAACAAGGCCCAATCTCCTGATTGAAATGTATGTGGTACAATGTGTTTATCATGCCATTTATTTTGTTGTTGTTGAGTTATTTCAGTTCTATATAATGCTTCTAATCTTCGCTCATCCAAAATATTTAATTTTTCCAACCGTTCTTTTTGTGCATTATCCAAATTCATGTTAAGTTGTACCGATGTGCACAAGGTTTCTATCTCAAATTCAATGGGCATGATGGCTTGTTTTCCATAAACCATTTCATATGGTGATAAACCTGTGGTAATTTTCCAAGTTGTATTATATGCCTATACAACTTCTTTTAATATCTTAGATCAATCACCCCTATTAACAGTTAGAGTTTTTGTGATAATCTTTTCAAGCTCTCTATTTGTAACTTCTACTTGTCCATTAGCCTGAGGGTGATATGGTGAGGTTTTATTATGTTTTATCTGATATATGTTGACAAAATGATCAATCACATTGGAAGTAAATTGAGGTCCATGATCTGAAACTAATTCTCTTTGTGCTCCAAAGCGTTGCATTATGTTTTCATAAAGAAAATTAGCTACTGGTTCAGCTTGAGCTCAAGGAAGAGCTTTAACTTCAGCCCACTTGGTAACATAATCTGTACATACAAGTGTGTGTTTATTACCATCACTTGGAGGGTCTATTGGTCCAACAAAGTCAATTCCCCATTTTTTAAATGGTTCAAGAGCTATCTATGGAACCAAAGGTATTTCCATAGAAGGTGTAGGCTTGCTCGCTCTTTGACAAGCATCACATCTATCAATAAATTGATGAGCATATTTAGTCATAGTAGGCCAAAAGTACCCAGTTTGAAGTATTTTCATAACTATTCTTTGAGTGGCATAATGAACTCCACAAGGTTCTTCATGTGCTGCCCTGATAATATCATATACATAATTTTCTTGCACACATCTCCTAATGATTTGGTCAGGACATTTTTTAAACAAAATTCCATGAATCCATGTAAAAGGAATACTTTGATGTATTAATTTCCTACTCTCATACGGTGTAAAATTTTGAGGCATTTTTCTTGTTACTAAATAATTTACAATATCAGCATACCAACGGGTAAAAATAGAAATAGCAAACAAGTGCTCGTTTGGAAAATTGTTAGGAATTAACTCGTTATCATCAAAAATTTGCATGCGAGATAAGTGATCTGTAATAACATTATATTTGCATGCCTTATCTATAATTGTGACATTGAATTATTGTAGTAAAAGAAGCCATATAATCACTCTACCACCCACTATTGCTTTATTTGTTAATTATCTAATGGCAGAATGATCAGTGTGAACAAATACGTCATACCCTGTTATGTAATGCTTAAATTTATTGAGAGCATGAATTACAACTAAAAATTCTTTTTCTCTAACAGTGTAGTTAAGCTCATCTCCATAAATTTTTTTGCTTACATAATAGATAGCATAAGGTATTTTATTTTCTATTTGTTGCAATACTGCTCCTATTGCATAACCTGAAGCATCACAATAAATATGGAATGGTAATTCCCAATTTGGTTCTCTCAAGATTGGAGAAGTAGTCAATTTCTCTTTTATTTCCTCAAAAGCTTCTTGACATGCATTTGTCAAATTGAATTCACTATATTTAGTTAAGAGCTTAAGCATGAGGGTAGCAACTTTACTGAAATATTTAATGAACCTACGGTAGTATCCTGTGTGTCCTAAAAAACTTCTCACCTTCATTTGTGTTTTTGGAGGTTGAAGGGTTTGAATAACTTGTATCTTTGCATAGTCTACTTTAACTTCGTCTTATGATATATAATGGCCTAGAACAATGCCTCCTTTCATCATCATAAAGCACTTTTCATGACTTAGAGAAAGGTTTTGCTCTTGACATATTACCAAAACTTTTTGCAAGCTTGATAATGTTTCTTCAAAGGTAGTACCGTATACTGTGAAGTCATCCATATAAACTTCCACACATTCATTAGTTAATTAGCAACTATAGCCAATACAACTCTTTGAAAATTTGCAGGTGCATTACATAGTCCAAAAGGTAGAACGTTATAAGCATAGGTTCCTGCAGGACATGTGAAGGTTGTTTTTTCCTGATCTTCTTCAGCTATGGAGATTTGATTATATCCACTAAAACCATCTAAAAAGCATAAATATTTCTTTCCATCCAATGTATCTAAGACTTGATCAATGAATGGTAAGGGAAAATAATATTTCTTGGTTACTTTATTTAATTCCCTATAATCAACACAAATTTTCCATTTACCATTATTTTTAGGGACTATCACCAGAGGTGATACCCATTGTGATAAGGATTGATGTTTGATCTTTCATATGACCCCTCTAGTAGTTCCTAGCTAGGTTTGCATAGTTTATTTCTTGCAAATTAATAATTGTAAGTGATCGAGAACCAACATCACTGTGACAAAGAAATCATTTTTATAATTGATCGAGAGCTAGAATCACAGAAACAAAAAGAAAACATCTTATGTTATTCACATACGGCCGAACATTACAGTCACGACACCACATTCACGGGGAAGAAAAGAACAGTTTATTCATTCGCATGCGTCGAAGATGACAGCACAATATTCACAAAAAAAAAAAAAATATTGTTTTATTTCCATTCGCATGCGGCCCAAAGTTACAGTCACAGACGAAAATTACAGTCACGGCTGTTTATTCCTAAGTTGCAAAAGAATGGCGTCTTTTTTGCCCAATGCCACGTGATGATCTTCTCGAATTAGCAACTTTTTCCCTCCCTCCTTTGTGCATGCCTTTGTTTCCCTTTTTAAAGGTTCTTGGGTGACGCTCCGTTTCCAGTTGGCGGCCCTTCGTTTCCTCTTCCCGAACCTTTCGTTTGCCTCCCCGTGTCGCTTCGTTGCACAGGTGTACGCCATGTGTCACTTTTCGCCTCTTGGTCTTCGGCTCTTCTTTCGTCGCGAAAATGCTACCGTCCGATCGAGTCCCCCTTCCTTTTGGTCGCGATATCGCGACATGTCGCGATATCGCGACTTTTCTCGCGCCTTCTTTTAGTCGGTCACGATTTCGCGACCTTCCCGCCCTCCTCCCGTGATTTCGCGACCCTCCCCGTCGCCCTCCCCCTCGGTCACGATTTCGTGACCCTCCGTCCGCCTTTACCTCTACCGTTGGTTTCGATTGGAAATCGTGACATGTCACGATTTTGTGACCCTCCGTCCGCCTTTGCCTCCGCCCTAGTTTTGGTCACGATTTCGTGACCCTTCGCCCGTCGTAGCCCTGCTTCCTGATTTGGTCACGATTTCGTGACATGTCGCGAAATCGTGACATGTCACGATTTCGCGACCCTCCCTCTGCATTGGCTTCTTTCCCTGTTGGTTGGTGCAGGATTGCTCTGCTGCCCTCGGATGCTCCTGCATCAGACACCCGGGGTAGATTGAGAAGTGATCCTCACTTCTGAACTGTTGGAGGGAGACCCAGGCGGTCAACCTCCGTTTTGGACAACCAAGTTGCATCTTCTACCGGTCTATCCTTCCACTTGACCAAATATTCCAAATACTGTCTGTTTCTGGTACTTCTGCCTTCTCTTATGTCCAGTATTTCCTCTATCTCATCTGTGGTTGGAGTAGATGTTGGGATACTCCACAACTCTGCACATGGTGCCTCACTACTATCCCCTTCATGGTATTTCACTAAATCTGATATGTTAAAAATAGGTGAAATGTCAAGCCCACTTGGCAATTCCACTTTATATGCATTACCTGACTCCCGTTTTTCCAGTATTCTGCATGGCCCAAATTTCTTCATCTTCAATTTGTTATAAGTTTTGGCTGGAAACCTTTCTTTCCTAAGATGGACCATGACCTCATCTCCCACTTCGAACTCTTTGAACCGCCTCTTTTGGTCTGCTCTTGTCTTGTACTGAGTATTCATTTTTGTAATTTGTTCCTTTACTTCTTCATGCGAGGCCTTTCATCCGTTTCGCAAATTCCTCGGCCTCGGCCACTGCACTTTTCTCCTTTATCTAATTTCCTCAGCTCAGAAACATTTCTTGGGCTGTTTCCATATATGACTTGGAATGGAGATTTGTTTGTACTCTTGTTGACAGAATTGTTGTATGCAAATTCTGCCTGCGGCAAAACCAAATCCCATCCCTTGGGTTTATCTGCTATCAAGCATCTTAATAAATTACCCAGACTTCTATTTACCACCTCTGTCTGTCCATCAGTCTGTGGGTGGTATGCAAAACTGAACTTCAGATCTGTCTTCAACTTCTTCCACAATGTTCTCCAAAAATATCCAACAAACTTTGTATCTCTGTCAAAAACTATGCTTTTTGGTAGACCGTGAAGTCGTACCACTTCCTTGAAGAATAACCCTGCAATGTGAACCGCGTCACTTGTTTTTTGGCAGGGAATAAAATGTGCCATCTTGGAGAATCTTTCAACCACCACAAATACGGAGTCATTTCCCCTCTGTGTTCTCGGCAACCCAAGAATGAAATCCATGCTTGATGTCCTCCCATGGCCTCTCAGGTACAGGTAACGGCTGATATAATCCTGTGTTCTGCCTCACTCCTTTTGCCATCTGGCATATTCTGCAACTTTGCACAAACTTGTTCACATCCTACTGCAGTTGTGGCCAATAATAGTTCTCACTCACCAGGGCAATGGTCTTATCCCGGCCAAAATGTCCAGCCAGTCCTCCGCTGTGTTTCTCTTTGACTAAGTTTTCCCGCATGGAACTCCTTGGAATGCATAATCTACTTCCTTTGAACAACATTCCATCTTGGATTAGAAAATCCAACCATTTTGTCCTGTCCACAGTAACAAGTGCCGAGCAAGCCTTCCAGGCTTCTACAAAATCAGGATCTTTCGGGTACAGGCCCTTCAGTTCTCCGAATCCTACCACTTCCACTGTCATTTCAATCAGCAAATTCTGCCTTCTACTTAAGGCATCTGCAACTCTGTTTGATTTTCCGCTTCTGTGCTTTAACACAAAGGTATAGCTTTGGAGAAACTCAACCCACTTCAAGTGCCTCTGGTTCAGTTTTCCCTGGCTGTTTATATACTGTAAGGCCCCGATGATCAGTATATAACACAAACTCTTTTGGCAGCAAATAATGTCTCCACTTCTTCAAGGACTGAACTATGGCATAGAATTCTTGATCATACACTGAATACTTTTTCCTGGCATCATTGAGTTTCTCACTGAAGTAAGCAACAGGCTTACCCTCTTGACTCAACACAGCTCCAATGGCACTACCACTGGCATCACAGTCTACCTGAAATACCTTGTTAAAGTCTGGAAGTGCTAAAACAGGTTGCTCAGTGACCTTCTTCTTCAACATATCAAAGCTTTTGTCAGCTCCCAAGGTCCACTTAAAGTCTTTTCTATCCCCTCTCATTGTCTCTGTAAGGGGTGCACAAATATTGCTGAAATTTTTGATGAATTTCCTGTAAAAACTGGCTAAACCATGAAATGATCTCACTTCAAAAGTGCTTCTTGGAGTAGGCCATTCAATGATAGCCCTTACCTTCTCTGGGTCCATCTTCAGACCTTCAACTGAGATGACAAATCCCAGGTATACCAACTCCTTCTTCACAAAATTGCACTTCTTCAAGTTGATCAACAACTGTTCTTCCCTCAACTTCTCAAAAACCCTCCTGATGTGCATCAGGTGCTCTTCCAGGGTTCTGCTGAATATCAAAATGTCATCCAAATAGACAATAACAAACTTGCCTAAGAACTCCTTCAGCACTTCATTCATCAACCGCATGAAAGTGCTTGGTGCATTGGTTAGCCCAAATGGCATGACCAACCACTCATATAAACCTTCTCTGGTTTTGAAAGCAGTTTTCCACTCATCCCCTTCTCTGATCCGAATCGATGGTAGCCACTCTTCGGGTCAATCTTGGTGAAGTACTTGGCTCCACTCAAACAGTCCATAATATCATCCATCCTTGGTAATGGAAATCTGTATTTGATGGTGATCTTGTTTATAGCTCGGGAGTCTGTGCACATCCTCCACTCCCCATCCTTCTTTGGTGCTAGTACTGCAGGTACCGCACATGGACTCAGGCTTTCTCGAATCAGTCCCTTTTTCAACAACTCATGGACTTGTCTGCTCAGCTCCTCACTTTCCACAGGAGTCATTCTGTGGGCTGCCTTGTTGGGTAAACTAGATCCGGGTACCAAATCAATATGGTGACTGATCTTTCTCATCGGTGGTAAACCCTCAGGCACATTGTCTGATATGATGTCTGGAAATTCTTCTAACAGGTGTTCGGCCTCTGCTGGAACATCTGTGTACTATTCTTTCTTAACAGTAGGGATTAATGCATAACACATTGAATCCCTCTTCAGACCTTCCAAAAACTGTCTTCCTTCCACCAGGCAGATTTTAGCACTACTACACACTTTCTCATCCACTTCCTTCGGTGGCTTCAATTTGTGACGTACTCCATCCTTCGTTAGAGAGTACGTATTTGCATGCCCATCGTGCACTGCACGTCTATCAAATTGCCATGGTCTTCCCAACAACAAATGGCAAGCATCCATTGGCAATACATCACATAGGACCTCATCTTGATAATTCCCAATGTGAAATTTGACCAAGCACTGTTCATTGACAAGTGCTCTGTGGTCTTTCTGCAACCATGAAATCCGATATGGATGCGGGTGCTTCCTCTTCCCCAAATTCAACTTAGTAACCATCTCTTCTGAAACTAAGTTGTCTGTGCTACCATTATCAATGATAACATTGCAGACCTTCCCTGCACATTTGCACCTCGTGCGAAACAGGCTCTTCCTCTGTTCCGGTTCTTTTTCCTCATTCAACAGTGTTCTTTTCATCATCAACACTTCTCCTCCTTCTGCCTCTTCGAGTGTTCTGACTCTGCACCTTCATCTGCCACAGCGGCTCTGGCATGACCCTCAGGTCTCCTGTCCGTCCTTTCTTGGTGTTGAGGACATTCGTATGACCGGTGTCCTTCTTCTCCACATTGGAAACAGGTTCCATGGAATACCCCTCTTCCATACCCACGTCCAGGTCTACCTCTTCCTCTCTGGTAGTCATTGTTCTGATCACGCGGGCGGTAGGTATTCTCCTTTTTCTGTTCCTGGGGTTTGCTTGTTTCCCCAGTCTTCTTCTGGTCTCGGTAATTTCCTCCATCGGTTCTTCCACCATGATCCCTTCCTCTCTGGTTGCCTTCGAATCTTCTGTTTAGTTTCTCTTCTACCTTCAAGGCCAACTGGTATGCATCTTCTATGGTGGCTATTCTGATCAAGCTGAGCTCTTCCTGAATGTTCATTCTCAACCCGTTGATGTATCTAGCTACTTTCTCCTTATTAGCCCCCGAATGGCCGGTTCGATGGAGATCTTGTAGAATTCTTCTGTGTATTCTTGGACAGACTTGCCTGCTTGCCTCAGACTCTGCATCCTCCTCAACAGGTCCAACTCGTAATCCATGAGAATAAATTGTCTCTTCGACTTCTCCACCATTCGGTCCCATCTGGTTATTTTCTCCTTTCCATTTTTATTTCTTTCGAGTTGTATTCCTTTCCACCACAAACTAGCATGGCCTTTTAATCTTGTTTTTGCAAATTTTATCCGGTCTGGATCCGCCACCTCCTCATACTCAAAGTATTCTTCCATATCGTTGATCCGAGTCAATCAACTCTTCTGGGTTGAGGTGCCCAGAATATGTAGAGACATCAAACTTTGGTCTCTTCCCGGCCTGAGATAGAGCTTTCAACAGTCTAGCTTCAGAAGGATCCAATGCATCTTCATCATCTGACGGACCCTCAGTTTCCCAGGCTTCATCGTCACTCTGTTCTTCTCCCTTAGGTTCGGTCCTTTTTCGCAATTCTTCCTGCAGGGCTTGCACTTGTCTCTGCAACGCTCTGAAATCTTCATCCTGTGCCACATTTCTCCCGTGACCACGATTTCTTTTTGGAGGCATCCTGCTCACGATTTCTCTGTTACACTACTCAGGTATTCCCGTTCTCTCTTCTCGAAATCCTTCCACAGATCCTGGTGCAAACTGCCTCACGTTCGGCGTTCTGTTTGCACACTCAGAATCACTGGCTCTGATACCACTTGATCGAGAACCAAAATCACAGTGACAAAGAAATCATTTTTATAATTGATCGAGAGCTAGAATCACAGAAACAAAAAGAAAACATCTTATGTTATTCACATACGACCGAACATTACAGTCACGGCACCACATTCACGAGGAAGAAAAGAACAGTTTATTCATTCGCATGCGTCGAAGATGACAACACAATATTCACAGAAAAAAAAAAAATATTGTTTTATTTCCATTCGCATGCGGCCCAAAGTTACAGTCACAGACGAAAATTACAGTCACTGCCGTTTATTCCTAAGTTGCAAAAGAATGGCGTCTTTTTCGCCCAATGCCACGTGATGATCTTCTCGAATTAGCAACTTTTTCCCTCCCTCCTTTGTGCATGCCTTTGTTTCCCTTTTTAAAGGTTCTTGGGTGACGCTCCGTTTCCAGCTGGCGGCCCTTCGTTTCCTCTTCCCGAACCTTTCGTTTGCCTCCCCGTGTCGCTTCGTTGCCCAGGTGTTCGCCACGTGTCACTTTTCGCCTCTTGGTCTTCGGCTCTTCTTTCGTCGCGAAAATGCTATCGGTCGCGATATCGCGACATGTCGCGATATCGTGACATGTCACGATATCGTGACCCTCCATCCGCCTTTGCCTCCACTGCTGGTTTCGGTCATGAAATTGTGACATGTCGCGATTTCGTGACCCTCCGTTCGCCTTTGCCTCCGCCGCTGGTTTCGGTCATGAAATCGTGACATGTCGCGATTTCGCGACCCTCCGTCCGCCTTTGCCTCCGCCGCTGGTTTCGGTCGCGATTTCGTGACATGTCACGAAATCACGACATGTCGTGATTTCATGACCCTTCGCCCATCGTAGCCCTACTTCCTGATTTGGTCGCGATTTCGTGACATGTCGCGAAATCGTGACCTGTCATGATTTCGCGACCCTCCCTCTGCATTGGCTTCTTTCCCTGTTGGTTGGTGCAGGATTGCTCTGCTGCCCTTGGATGCTCCTGCATCAGTAAGTGAGTCTCCTTCTCACATGCACTTGTGGGCACTAGTTATCTTCTAGTTGTCATTTAGAGTGTTAGTTAGTAAGTGTGAACTCAAAGTAGGAAGTGTGTACTTCAAGATAGCTAAAATGGATCTTCTAGTTAGCAATATTCCTTTCTCTTAACTTAGAAGTTTACGTGCATTCTCCTTTGCACTTTTGTAGCTTATGGTTAAGCATATTGGATCAAATCCATGATTTGATGGGTTTGGTTATGTATTTTGGGCCATTAGTGCCTATATATTGAATTGTAAATAATAGAACACTTAGTTGGATTTTCAATCCTTTTCATTGGTATCAGAGCCTAGTTCATGTTTGCACTAGGGCTTGTGAGGTGAGAGGATAGGAGATAATTTTGTTATGAGAAATTCTTTCTCATTGAGGACTCGGTTTAAGCTCAAGGGGAGCTTGAAAACCATTCGGAGAAGGAAGTTCCTTCGACGACAAACTCCTCGTTCCAACTTTTTGCTTATGCTCAAGAGGTATAGGAAAAGTTTGCCTCAGAGTTCTTCTTATTGTGATCCTTGGAAGGGATTGGATCGTAGCTACGGTCCAATTAGGATTAGGGAGCCATTTAACCCTACTGCCCCCCCCATTTTTGAGTACTGAAGAGCTCCAGGAGGTCATCAAAACTAGGTCGTGTGTCGACTTAGGTCTGGTTGCCTTTCAAACGCTGGTCGTGTGTCGACCGGATCTTGAAAGGAGAGCTACTGAAGGGATCTGGTTGCTCGTATTTTTACAATTTAAGTTTTTCAAGTTTTGGAATTAACCCTCCTGGTTAATTTTTAAAATTTTCTAGTTTGTATTAGAAAAGCTTCAATTTTAATTAATATATTATTTTCTTAATATATTAATTTGCTGCATATTGTAAAAAAAAAAAATAATATTGTATTTTTTTTGGGCAACCGAAGGCCTTGCAGCAGGCTTCGACTGCATTCGACAGCACCGGCCAGGCCACGGTGGCATTCGACAGCCCACGGCGCCTGCTCGCCATTGCTTGCCGGCCCGTCTGCTGTCGGGTTGACGACTGATGATCAACGCTGTCCGCTGTGACAACATTTGGAGCTGCTGCCTGACGCATCTGTCAGGTCTGACAGCAGTTCTGACCTTACTGTCAGATTGACCGCACCAGGCGAGATAGCCTCGACCGTCGCTACCTGTTGACAGCGCCAGGCGGGAGTCCGCCTCGGCGTCAGGCTAGCCGCTTAATTCTACTGTCAGATCTGACAGTAGTGCAGTCAGGTGCTGTGGCCTGACCTGACTGTCAGCACTGACAACGACAGGCTAGCCTGACCACGCTGTCAAACTGACAGTGCCGGCAGCGGCTCACACGCTTACGGGTGCGCGCCGCTTCGACGATAGGTCGAACAATGCCTGACGTGTTGTCAGGCGTGACAACATCGTAGCCAAGCAGGAGGCCTGGATACACTGTCATTCTGCAGTCTGTCGTCGAGCAGCACTTGGAGGCAGCCGCCTCACGGGTGCTGGACCTTGGAGGTCGCACCACTGTTCCCACCCTCAGGATTGGAGCCTAACAGGACAGCCATCGGGTCTTGAAAACTATGCAGGCTTAGATCCTCGAGAACCGTGCCACTGCAACTGGCCAGCAGATTCATGCCTCGGGATTAGTGCCACTGTAGTTTGAGAAGTTGCATGAAAATCAGGGTAATTTATTGTAATTTTTAAATTTTTACTATTTAAGGTTGCATGTTAAATTTTGTTTTTATTAATTTAATTTTTAATAACTTGATTAAATTCATTAATCTTTGATTAATTGAAATTTAATTTTTAATTAAGTTATTTTTAAATTAATAAATTCTAAATTGCACCTTAGATTAGTTTAAAATTTCAAAATTTTGAGCCTTAGGAGTAAATTTTCAAATTCGAAGCACTCCATTGTAACAAGGAAAATTTTCATTGTATTTCCTTGATTTAGTGCTTTCTCATTTTTACTCCTGGCTTATACCCGGGTTCACATGGCTTCTGACTTGGCTGCCCAAGTGGCAGAACTTGCCCATGTTGTAAATGCTTTAGCAGATAAAGCTAATGACACTACCATGGCAGAAGTCCTTGGCAATCTTGCCATGAAGGTAAATGACATTTCTGTGCATAATGCTTCAACTTCTGCTCATGATTCTCGTCTGAGAGTTCGTTGTGAAGTTCCATTTTATGATGGATCCAGGAACCCTGATGTCTTGAATAGTTGGATTCTTGACATGAGTTCTTGGTTTTCTTATTCTCAACTTTCAGAAGACGATGTGGTGCCTTATGCTAAGCTAAAACTTTCTGGTTTAGCCAAAGTACTTGTTGAACGAAAAAGAGGTCAGGATGCACTCACTTCATGGGATGAGCTTGTACATTGTCTTAAGACCAATTTTTATCCTTCAAATTATTCTAAGGAATTGGTCATTAAATGGTTTCATTTTCGACAAGGTACTAATATGTCTGTACAAGAATATATTTTCCAGTTCAACAGGTTCAGGATACTTGTGAATGTGGAGGATGATGTTCCAGCTTTGATTCTCAAATTTCAAAGTGGCTTGTTAGAGCATTTGTACAGGGAACTAATGTTTGTTTCTATGGAAACATTGGATTCAGTTTTCAACCAGGCGCAACTTGCGGAGGACAAGTTTAAGGCGCATTCGCAGGCATTCCGCGCACTTGTTACTCAAGTGGTTGCAAACTCATCAAAAGGGAATAATTCTTTCTCACAAAAGAAGAATTTTGCTCAAAAGAAGAATGTTTCTTCTCCATCTCCTTCTTCTCCTTCCCCTTCCGCTTCTACTCCTTCTTCTTCTTCTTCTAAACCTTCTTCTTCTTCTTCTTCTTCTAAAAAGTTTTGCAATTATTGTAAGAAGAAAGGTCATGAAAAAGCTGATTGCTTTAAGCTTAAAAAGAAGAGTTTAGTAATTACTACTCAAGAGGAGGATGCTCCCAAAGGTCCCCTTGAGTCTGTAGGAGAGAGTAGAGTATACACGAAATTACGAGGTAAGCTTAATGAAGTTACCTTGGTAAATGTAAGTTCATCAGAAGGGGCTCGTGATGCTTTGTTCATCACTCGAGCCCATTTGCTTCATAATTTTGCAACTGATTGTATAGTGGATAATGGCTCGTAGAAAAATCTAATTGCGAGGTCCATTGTCGAGCGTTTGAAGTTACCTATGGAGCCTCATCCTCAACCTTATTCTTTGGGTTGGAAGGATAGTGGAAGAGGCTCGGAAATCACTCACACTTGCACATTAAAATTTGCACTTGGCCCACATTTCATAGATCAAGTCACTTGTGATGTGACTCCTATGGATTGTTGTGGGATTTTGCTTGGACAACCTTTTCAGTATGATAGGAGAGCTGTTTATGATGCTTTCAAAAGAACCTACACACTTCAAAAATATGGTAAGGTCTTTCTCATTAAAAGCACCAACACTCCTAACATCATTCTAAGTTCCAAGCAAACTAAAAGAGTAATTAAAAAAGGTGGTGATGTTGCTCTAATTTTCATTCGCTCTCAAAACACTTCTACATCCACATCCATTACAAAGCAACACTCTTCAATGGATAAAATATTGCAAAGTTATTCACACATATTTCAGGAGCCAAAGTCTCTTCCTCCAATTCGCACAATTAATCATAGCATTGAAATCATTCCTGGTTCTTCACTACCTAATGCACCCATGTATAGACAATCTATTTTGCAAAATGAAGAAATAAAAAGGCAAATAGAAGATTTGTTGTCTAAGGGTTTCATTAAGGAAAGTACTTCTGCTTGTGCCTCACCTATTTTGTTGGTTCTTAAAAAAGATGGCACTTGGAGATTGTGTATTGATTTTCGTGCTTTGAACAGAATTTCTGTAAAGAATAGATATCCATTACCACGCATTGATGATTTATTAGATCAGCTTCAAGGAGCTAAGTTCTTTTCAAAAATAGATCTCAAAAGTGGATATCATCAAGTGCGTATCCAAGCCGAGGATACATGGAAGACAACTTTTAAGACGAAGATGGGCCTCTTTGAATGGTTGGTCATGCCCTTCGGTCTTACTAATGCTCCTGCAACCTTCATGAGGTTGATGAATGATGTATTTCGTGATGTACTTGACAAATTTGTAATAATATATCTTGATGATATATTGATTTTCTCAAAAACTTGGGAGGAACACCTTAGGCATATCCAACAAACCCTTGATCTTCTTGCGAAGAATCAATTATATGCCAATTCTTCCAAGTGTTCTTTTGGCAATACTTCAGTTTCTTACCTTGGCTATGTGATTAGTGAAAGTGGAATTCAGGTAGATCCCATAAAAGTTGATGTTTTACTTAAGTGGTCCCCTCCTACAACTCTCACTGAGTTAAGGAGTTTTCTAGGACTTGCGAATTTTTATCGCAAGTTCATTCCTCAATATTCCACCCTTGCAGCTCCATTGCATTATCTCACTAAGTCCAAAATTCCATTTCATTGGGAGAAAAGCCAAGAAGTTGCCTTTGAGAAACTCAAAAAGAAACTTTGTACAACACTTGTGTTAACTTTACCCGACCTCTCTCAACCTTTTGAGATTGAAACGGATGCCTCTAAAGTTGCCTTAGGAGCTGTGCTCAAACAGAATGGTCATCCACTTGCTTATCATTCAAAAACTTTTTCTGCTGCTAAGTTGAACTATTCTACATATGACAAGGAGTTGTATGCATTAGTTCAAGCTATTAAGTATTGGAGACATTATCTTTTGGGAAAAGATACAGTAGTACACACTGATCATATGCCTCTCAAGTTTTTACAATCTCAAAGTAAAATTGAAGAATCAAGACATATGAAGTGGGCCTCTTACCTCCAACAATTTCACTTGGTGATCAAGTACAAAAAGGGGAAGAGTAATACTGTTGCTGATTGTTTGAGTAGGCCTCCAACCGCTCTTGCCTTAACAGTTATGTCCACTTCACACTTGGGATTTCAGACTTGGCCTAATCAGTATTCACAGGATCCTGATTTTGGAAAAATATTTGAGCAAGTGAGTAAGCCTTCTTCTTCCAATTTGCGTCCTTTCCAAGATTTCTACATCAAAGAAGGACTTCTTTACAAATTGGACAAGGTTTGTGTTCCTTGTGAGCCTAGAGTGTCACTTCTTAAGGAAGCTCATTCTACACTTTATGGTGGTCACTTTGGGAAGCATAAAACACTTCATCATTTGCAAAGATTTTTCTATTGGCCTAAAATGCAGAGGGATGTGTTGAGATTTCTCAAACAGTGTGCAGTTTGTTGTCGCTCAAAACCAGCTAATAGGAAGTTTGGCTTAGGCATGCCTTTGCCCATTCCTTCCCATCCTTGGGAAAGCATTTCCATGGATTTGGTTAGTGGTTTTCCTATGAAAGTGCGCCAACATGATTGTGTGTTCGTGGTGGTTGACAGATTCAATAAAATGGCTAAGTTTATTCCATGCCGCAAGACAAGTTATGCATCGGACTTAGCCCAATTTTTCTTTGACAAGCATTTGGCGTTCCTTTGGTCTACCTACCAGCATTATCTCGGATCGTGATTCATGCTTTGTGGGTCACTTTTGGCATTCTTTGTGGAAGATTTTGGGAGTTTCCCTTAACTTTTCCATCGCCTATCATCCGCAGTCCGATGGGCAGACTGAAGTGGTAAACCGTACACTTGTGCAAAGTTTACGAATCTATCATCACGCTTCACCAGCAAAGTGGGACTTGAGTCTCACTCATATTGAACATGCCTACAATAGGGCCCTACATTCTTCTACAGGTCATTCACCCTTTGAGGTTTGTATGGGATTTCAGCCCTTGGCACCTTATGAGTTACCTTTGTCTTTGCCTTCTCCTGTCACTTCACATCTTCAGAAGGAGCAAGACAAGGCACACTCATTTATTCAACACTTGCACAATCTTCAATCAAAGGTGGTTGAGATTTTGCAAAAGACACAACGCAAAGAAGAAAAAAGGCCATGGATCGACATCGAATTCCTCATCCATTTCAGGTTGGTGACAAAGTTTGGTTGCATCTTGACAAGCGGCGTTTTACTGATAAGACTCATAGCAAAATCAAACCAATTCGCTATGGGCCTTATACTATTCTTCAATAGGTGTCCGAGAATGCTTTTCGCCTTGATCTTCCCGCACACTTGGGAATTCATGACGTCGTCAATGTAGATCTTTTGAAGTTGTACTTTGACTCTACATTGGAGACTGCACCAGCTATCAGTCATCCTGTGGACGTGGTTCCTGATGCTCAGTTACCATTGGATGCAGATCAGATCTATGACACGAAGACTCGACAGACTCGCCAGGGGTCTACCACCTCATATCTTGTGGCTCGACGAGGACAGCTGCCGCATCAGGCTCGTTGGATTTCTTTTCATCAGATGTCCCATGACTTTCCTATTCTTCTGAAAGCATTGGAGTCCAATGCTTCTATTGTGGGGAGGCATGATGAGGATTGATGTTTGATCTTTCATATGACCCCTCTAGTAGTTCCTAGCTAGGTTTGCATAGTTTATTTCTTGCAAATTAATAATTGTAAGTGAGTCTCCTTCTCACATGCACTTGTGGGCACTAGTTATCTTCTAGTTGTCATTTAGAGTGTTAGTTAGTAAGTGTGAACTCAAAGTAGGAAGTGTGTACTTCAAGATAGCTAAAATGGATCTTCTAGTTAGCAATATTCCTTTCTCTTAACTTAGAAGTTTACGTGCATTCTCCTTTGCACTTTTGTAGCTTATGGTTAAGCATATTGGATCAAATCCATGATTTGATGGGTTTGGTTATGTATTTTGGGCCATTAGTGCCTATATATTGAATTGTAAATAATAGAGCACTTAGTTGGATTTTCAGTCCTTTTCACATTGGCTATCGAAAATTGGGTATATAAATCATGCATTTAAGAGTTTAATGATTTCCTCTTTAAATATTTCTTTCATAGCTGGATTTAATCGTCTTTGGGGTTGTCTTACTGGATTACAACCTTTTTGAATAAATATGCGATGGGTACAAAAATTTGGATGAATACCTGTCATATCCTCATAGTTCCATGCAAATACGAACTGATGCTTTCTAAGCACATCTACTAACTGAGATTATTGCATGCCTGTGAATTCATTACTAATGTTAAGAGTTTTTCCTGATATAATATCTATTTGTTTACATTTTTCTGTGTTTGCATCTATCCCATTTATCTCATGTTCAAAAATATTGAATCATAACCATATGGTTCCATTTGAGATTCACTTGTGCTTGCCTCATAAATGGAAGACTAAGATGAACAACTACTGTCTTGACCTTGATTCTCTTGTTGATTTTTTAGCAATGATGGTAGGGGTCCTTCAACCTCTTGTTCAAGTTGTTCAATTAGAAAATTAACTGATAAGGTTTGGATATCATAATATTCATGAGGGAAATCATACCATAATTACTTTGGAAATTCTTCTTCTATTGGTGATTCAGGGAATAAATTAAGATCTTTTGTATCCTTTCCATTAGAAATAGTCATATTTCCTGATCTACAGCTAATGTAAGCATCAGTTGTTGCAAGCCATGGGCGTCCTAGTATTAAGGGATGTCCCCTTAATTTATTTTTGGGTTGTAAGACTACAAAGTCTACAGGGTATTCCCATGAACCTAATGAGACCATAATGTCTTCTAACTTTCCTTCTGGTTTAATAGTAGATCTATCAGCGAGTTGAAGCACAATAGAAGTTAATTGTAGTTTATGCATCCCTAAGGATTTTGATGTTTCTTTGATCATGACATTAATAGAGGCTCCTAAATCAATAAAAACATTTTGTAATGTTATGTCTCCAATAAGTACTGTGAGTATAGGTATTCCAGGATCTGTATATTTTGGTAATGACCTATCTCCTATCATTATTTCAGATAATTGTCCAATGACTTGAATGGTTTGAAATTCATTCTTCTTTTCTTTCCTGAACATATATTTTTAATTAGCTTGGAATAGATGGGTATATCCTTGATAGCTTGTAATAATAGAATTTAAATAGTAACGCCTTCTATTTCTTGAAGGAAGTTAAAGGCTGGCGTAGATGGTTCTTTTGGTATTGCTAGTCTTTGAGGGAATGGTACTTCTACTTCCTTATTTGGATTTCTGGTTGCTTTGTTGGAATATTTTCTTGTTGATTTTCTGTTTCCTTTTTGTTACTATCTTCTTTTTCAATGTGGAATAGGGTCATCAAGTTTTGTGAGAGTGACATTATTTTCCAACATCTTTCCTGAATCTGTTGACATGGTGCTATAGATATAGAACATGTTTCATTGGCCTCATAAACTTGTTGAACATTCTTATTGTTGTTAGGATTAGGAATTGATTGAGTTGGAAGAGGTGGTTTCTTAGGAGGATTGTTATTATTGTTCAGATATGGTAGAAGTCTATTTTGAGGTGGATTTTGAGTGTTTTGTCCCCTAAATTGATTTTGAATATTTGGTTGTTGCATTGTATTTGGGGACCAATTGGTGCCACCCTGATTATATTGGCCACTATTATTCCAACTAGGCGCATTTTTATTTTGTGTCCCTTGATTCCATGGGGGTTTTTATCCATAAGAGTTAGCCATAAATTGAGCCCATGGGGGTATGTTCCAGTCTTGATTGTAAGAATTCCAATTTGTCCAATTTGGTGCATTAGACCATTGATTAGGCCTTTGCTAATTGGTATAATTAGGGTTTGACCAATTTGGTGGGCCATTAAATGGACCATTTCATCTTTGAGTGACAAAAAAAACATCTTTTGCTTGTTCCACTTCAGGTTCTTTTATGGCAGCTTTAACAATGGAGATATACTTGTAGTTTTTAGTTTTATGATTCTTATCACAAATTTGACAACAAGCAGAAATATTGGAGATATTTATTATTTTGAGAGGACATTCTCTTATATTGTGCTTTTTCCTACATCTATGGTAGTAAATTTCTTCACTATCCTTTGTTTTTTTATCCATTAAGTCCAAAGATGAGGTCAAATTACTCAACAAATCAGTTTTTAAACCTTCCAACATATTTCCAATTTCAGCTCTTATCGCTCCTCCTCCTGTGGATGTATACTTATTACTTCTGAGAGGTTTGTTTCTTGAATAATTTCTACAAAGGTTTATAATCTCCTCAAGTGATATAAGATGAATGTATCCTTTTGCCATAAGATTTAAAATCTCAAGAACATCTTCCTTCAACCCTTTCAAGAAAAGTTCTTTTAGGATTTCTTCTTCAAGGTCTATATTTACTCTAGATCCTATAAATTTGTTAGAGTAATATTCCATTACTTGGGATAATTACCATTTACTCCACTAGGTAAAATAAGCTAGTGTATTACATTACACTACTTAGGATTTATTTCTACCTTGTTACTTTCTACCATATAGATATTTACTATCCTAAATATCTAATGGTAACTAGCCTAAATATCCTAGGGTAGTCAATCCTAAACCTAACTCTCTACCTAGCCTAACGCGTTTGTTAGCTTGGTTAGTGGGGAATTAGTTAGGTTTACTATTTCATTGTATTATATAAACATTAGTCTTAAACCTAATGTTTAGTTAGTTAATTTGATTATTATTTTCATTTGACTTACCTTGCATCATTGGTATCATCGCAGTCGAGTGGCCTAATACGAGCTTCGCTCGTTCCACCCGACCTGGACCTGGCATAGTCTTCGAGGGCCCTGCTGGCCATCAGGACCTACACGGATCTCGAGGTGGATCCCATGCAGTAGGGCCCATAGGCCCATATCATCGAGGACCTACACGGATCTCGAGGTGGATCCCAGGAAGCAAGGCCCGTAGGCTCATATCATCGGGCGACCTGACGAGGAGAGGGCCCGCAGGCCCAAGGTCACCGAGCAGCCACGGGAGCAGGCCCATAGACCCCGACCATTCTGACAACACTCTGTTGTTTGACCTATCGGGCCTAACAGGAGGCTAGAGCCCGTAGCACACGACCTGAATCACGAGGGTAGGAGGCCCTCCGATTATCGACAGTCGCTAGTGCTGCTGCCCCCGTGGGTCCATCACACAGCCGAGAGGGCAAGCACGCCCTCCCAGGCAGATATCGGACCCACACCCGAGGGCAGGAGTGCCCTCGGGTCTGACCCCCACTGACAGGGAACATCCTTGTTAGACCACAACTGACAAGGGACATCCCTGTCAGATCTCTGATGACCGAGATCTGAGAGGGCAGGCACGCCCTCCGATCCCTGGGGACCGACGACCAGATTTGGCAACCGAGATCTGAGAGGGCAGGCATGCCCTCTGATCCCCGACGACCGGCGATCAGACTTCCTATAACTACAAACACACTCCTGGGCACAACTATCGAGGACAATGCAGTTGGGACCCACGCGTGCTTAGGCACAGATCCCAAGACACTGGACCGGACACATGGCACAACCACTAGACATGACTGGACACGTGGCACTGCCACAGGACACGACATGTGGCAAGCACCACCTAGACAGGACACGTGGCACAACCACTGGACAGGAACCTGGACCGACCGGACACATGGCAAACAAGCCACTGGACGACGACGGACGTGACACGTGGCGGACTAGCCACGTGTCACTTGACCTGATGAGACCAACACGTGGCGGACAAGCCACGTGTCCCGACGTGGACATTCCATGTGGCTGGCAGTAAAACTAGCCACACAGGGGAGTGACTGCCCACAGGCAGTCATAAGCGCTTTAAGTGCTTTTGCTCTTTTAAAGAGCAATAGATGCCCCGCGGCATCAATGTGGGACAAAAGTCCCCATTTAAAAAAAAAAATGCCGCGGGGCGGGCCAAGCCTTCAATATGAAGGTAATGCCCTCCCCCTCTCGTCGGGCTAGCTAGCCCGACTGGAGAGCAGGCCAGCGCTATGGCGCTGCCCGACGGGAGGTCGGGAGTTCGACTCCCGTCGGGGGGGAGGGGGGCAAAATTATTTTTTGCCACGAGGAGCCCGCGGCAGGAATTAAAGGTACAATTTTTTTATATTTTTTTTGTAATTTTTTTTTATTTTTAATCATTTTTTTTAATAATTTAATATCTTTTGTCTAAAATCAATTTTTTTTTAAAATTACATTGATTTTTTACAAAATTAAATTTTATTATTAATTAAATAATGATTAGATTTATTCAAATTTTGCATTAAAATAGAGAATTAAGGATTTTTTTTGCAAACAAATCAAGAAGAGCTTTTGTTTTCTCCACGAGGGGATATAAGACATAGAAGAGCAATTTTTTTTTGCAAATAAGACAACCCTAAACTCTTCTCAACCTTGTTAATTTAGCATACAATAAAGGTTCAAACATGAATCCTTTTTTGCCAAATTGTAACACAAGGAGACCCAATTTTTTTGTCAAATTCAAAGGCAAAGTGTGCATTTGTTTTCTCCAAGGGGGGATATAAGACATAAAATTGCACATTCTTTTTTGCAAAAAATTGAGAAGTAATTGTAACCTTTGGTCCATCAAAAACTAAGTCATGTGTCGACTAGTTCTGGAAGCCTTCCAAATGCGGGTCATGTGTTGACTTGTCTTGGAAGGAGTGCTCAAAATTGTTAATTTTGCAAAATTCAGGGGAGAAGACAACATTGTACTTCTTTTGCAAAATTGGAAAACAAAGTAGGAGACATAAAAATATCATTTTTTGCACAACACAAAACACACATTTTGTTGCAAAAATTAAAAAGGTGCATTTTCGATTTTACTCGACACCTTTATTGGAAAATTAAGTGCATTTTAGGTAGTATCCGACACCTAGGTGATAAGAATTTTGTGGGCCTTCTTGTTTGATTATTGCATTATTTCTTTTGCAATTATAAGTCATAGAATCAAGAACACACTAAACCCCAAAATTTCACAAATTTGTGTAAATCCTTGCACAGATTTAAAGCCAAAATTACTTGATATTCTCTCCTAAATCAACAAAACCCCTAATTCACTCTTATTTGTTTGGCTTAATTTCCTCAAAATTTTCATCCTTCTTGAAGGGAGTTAAGGCAGGTGCCATTAAATATCTGTTTGAGTGAATTATATTTTGATACTCTCTTAGGGTAATCAAAATAAAGAACAAGTTTTTGAAAATAAGGAACCTTAAAAGTAGCAATCCTTTGCACTAAGGGGGGATAATTCCTTTCTTCCTTCAAACATAGATTTTGATAAGAGGGAAATAAAACTTGTAAAGGCAATCAGAGAAGTCCAAATCATCAACATTAAACCTTTTCTTTTAGACTTCATAATAGCAATCATGCTTGAAGTACTTGCAATAAGAAAGGACAAATTGGTGAACTTTTTTGATCAAATTGCCTAGAAAGCATAGTTTTGCACAAATTGTAAAAATGACAACCAAGACACCATTCAGTGTTGGTTTCAAAACAAGCAAAACTAAAATGGCAAAGGCACATCACAGAAGCCATCTTTCTAGTGAAGTGTCTCATTTTGATTCTGTTTCTGGTTCAAATATAGCACAAGGAGTGCTAAATTGCTACAACAATTTTGTAGAGGGAAAACACATGTGTCCCTTGGGCAAAAACACCATATTCTCTCTCTCCTCTTTTTGGCTTCATAAATAGCATAAGTTTTTTGTTTGAAGACCTTGCAATAAGGGGTGCTTGTACCTCTTTTAGGCTTCATAAATAGCAAATTCTAGGTGTTTGAAGTACTTGTAACAAGAGGAGCGACTTTTTGTGATGTAAAATTGTCTAGGAGGCAATATTTGTAAAATCCTTCACAACACTCTTGAGTTGCACACTTTTTTGCAATTGAGGGGGATATCCATTTCTTTTCTTCACTGATTTTTGTAAATAGGGAAGATGACTTATAAGGGTGCATTTTCGGCAGCGACCGACACCTTAGTCACACTTTCTTCAAAAATTAATTACACTATGTTTTGCAACAAGAAGGGGGGAACTTATAAGGGTGCATTTTCGGCAGCAATCGACACCTTAGCTACCTTATATTTTGCAAATTCATATTGTAAATGAATGAACCTTGTATGAAGTGATCTATTCTACTACACCTAGCGATTGCAATGGCTAGTTACCCATGCAAATCGGTTGGATGATGTGATTACCATAAGGACATTCGTTGGCATGAAGACATAGTGAGGAATGACCCACTTTTTGCTTAGAAGCAACCAGAGCACTGTGACAGAGCAAAGAACCAGCAGATCAACATCTTCTTCACTGTATTGGGGTAGTTATATACTTCACCCAAATATTGTTGTATAGAGGGATATGTATGTATTACCCAAATAATGTAATAAGGGGGGATGTTAGAGTAATATTCCATTACTTGGGATAATTACCATTTACTCCACTAGGTAAAATAAGCTAGTGTATTGCATTACACTACTTAGGATTTATTTCTACATTTACTGTTTTACTTTCTACCATATAGATATTTACTGTCCTAAATATCTAATGGTAAATAGCCTAAATATCCTAGGGTAGTCAATCCTAAACCTAAATCTCTACCTAGCCTAACATGTTTGTTAGCTTGGTTAGTGGGGAATTAGTTAGGTTTACTATTTCATTGTATTATATAAACATTAGTCTTAAACCTAATGTTTAGTTAGTTAATTTTATTATTATTTTCATTTGACTTACCTTGCATCAAAATTGAAATCGTTCAAGATAATCCTCCAAATATTCTTCTTCTTTTTTATTCATATGAAAAATCTCAGCTTTCTTATCCCTAACTCTACAATAATCTTGATATCTTTCAAGGAATAGTTGTTTTAATCCATTTTCTCCATCCCAACAATTACAAACTCCTTCTCCTAGACCCATAAACCATCTTAAAGCTGCATATTTAAGAGTAGATGGAAATAATATTAGATTTTTCTCATTGGTGGTGTAAAAGTAAGCTTGACATACTACTTCAAATTCGAAAAGAAAAGCATCAGGATCTTCATAGGCTTTTCCAGGAAAGGTAGGCAATATAGAAATAAAAATTGATTTAGATTCTCTTGTTGTCCCTTCTGTATGTAATATTGGAAAAGGGAATGTTTTTCTTTGTATGTTCTCTCTCTGATCTCTCTCTTGCCTTTGCCTCCCATTTTCACGGTTTTCTCCTGTCTCTCCTAGATCACTTTGCTCATCAGCCATACCTGAATATAAGAATTCAAGAATTGGTTCAGGTATAGGTTAGATAAATATAGAAGAGGGATCTACGTAGTTGTCAAATTTTGGATTGGACAATAAATATGAATTGGGATATTGATCTAGGATTTCAGCTTGATTGGTTGATGTTGTAGCCTTAGTTTTTACTAGTTTATAAATCCTAGGCGTTCTAAAGTCTCTTGGGGATTTTTCTTCTGTTTTGTTAGTTTTTATGAATCTTCCTTTAGAGTCTCTAGGTCTGCTCATGAATTTTCTAAACTTCTTATTTTTTTTATAGCAATATGTCTAATCTTCTTTGAATAATTTATGAATATCGTTTATTGGATCAAGTTGTTCTGGTGTCATAAAATGTTCCTCTTCAAAATTAAAATAGTCTACCAATAATTGAATCAACTAAAAAAGGTAAGCTTTAGTTGCAATAGGATCAAGAATTCTAAATTGTAGCTCATAACGCAACTCTTGGCACAATTCTCTAAAACTTACAGCTCTAGGAATTCTACAATATCTTTTGTTGTATTGTAGGGCTAATTATTTCCTCTCTATATCTGCAAGGAAGTTGTGAACAGTGAGGGAATCCTCTAGGCATTGATTCTAATAATAAATTACTGGATTTACTATTGTTCTTCTATCCCGCAACCAATTTTCACAACTTACTCCAAGATCTTGATAAGGTGAAGAATGATTTACTCATAAAGTTCTTGCTATATTTATCCTCTTGATTTTCTTTAGTTCATCTGATATTTCATTGATAGTGTCAATGCGTTCACACAGTTCTTTCCATTTTGGTTTGGTTGTTCTGAAATCTTGGTCAAGAAGAAGATTAACCTCTTGTTGTATTAGTAATTTTCTAATGTCTATAAATTCAGTTTGACTGCTTTCAACCATCTGGCAATTTTTATTTATTTTCTCTCTTTGATTTTTATGTGTTTTTTTTTTTTTTCTGTTTGGGTTTGGATTTTCTTTTCTATTTCAATCCTACTATTTTCTAAGCTTAATATAAAATTCAAAACTTATAAATGCTCTTAACACAGTAGAAAAGAAATATATTTAAATTACTAAGCAGTCCTAATGCTACTAAAATTAGATGCATCATACAGCTAATTTCAACATAATTAGGGAAAAATAAAAGTACTTGGAAAGTAAAGTTTTATTGAAAATAAAATTTCTACAGTAAAAGGTAAATTACTATCGTTTTTTTTTTTGAATTTACATGGTGGAATCGGTAGCCGCCACGAATTCGAGCAGGCTGTCTAGATTTTTATGGCCGCCATAGTACTCTGCGCTGTCCGCCCGAAGCCGCCACACATATCTTCGTGCAGTCCGCCCCTATAACCACCATGCCACAATCATTTTAAACCTTTTATGCCACTGAAAGCACCAGGAAAGGGACAAGCGTTCAGTCCAATGAGGCCCGATATTTGAACCTTGGACCTCCGCCCCCTTATGGGGTTTGGATGAACCAATTGGTCTACACCTCGGACCTATAAATTACTATTGTTATTTGACTATTAGGAGGGATTTCATTACAGTTGTGTCACTCAACCTAACTACTTCCTATAAAATAAAAATAGGGTCCTAAAACATTATTAGGTTGTTTTCAGTGTTCACCTACTTCCTATTCTTTTACATAGGTCCTAAATCAAATTAACAATAGTAATTACCCAAAGGAAAGAAATTACAGAAAATAAAATTTGCTGGAATTGAAATTAGCAGGAATTAAATTTGCAGGAAATAAAGTTTTAATCTAGGAAAGCGGTAAAAATGAAACCCTTATGAAAAATGAACCTGGCAACATCAAAAGACGAGGCTTGTTGGAACCATCTATGGGACACTCTGACTCGTATGCACACCAAGGTCTCGTATGTACCCCCTTTCCCATACAAGTAAGTCCTCTCGCTTTGCACTACCAAAAAACTTTTTTGAATAACCACTACGATGCTACTCTCCTCGGCAACGATGCCAAAATGATCGGCTGTAGAGCTTACATTTAATTTTATCAATCCGAGGGAAATCAAGGTCAGATTTAAAGAGTAACATTCCAGTATAGATTATATCGTAGGAGTTAATACTAAGCTTAGCTCAAGTTTCTTTTTCAGGCTGCACGTGTACAGAAAAGTAAATGAACAAAATTAAATTTGTGCAGAAATGAACGATGCAGGATATGATGAATGAATGCAATTATGTTTTACTTTTACTGATGAATTGGTTTACTGATGCACTTAATTAATGATGAATCAATTTATTGATGCACTTAATTATTGTAAACATGATTTAATTTATTTGTGAGGATCCTCGTGCAATATATTTTAATATATATAAATTGAAATGCAATTCTAACTAATCCTAACCTAATGCAGGGGTGAGATCTCAGGGACTATCTATTAGGAGTGGGTCCTGCCTCCTAAAGGGCAGTGTAAGACTTTCTCCCCTAATTTACCTTATCTTTGTAACTAAATTTTATATCTCATACTAATATTTATGCATATTTTGTGAATGCAAGTAATAAATACACAACTTACAAAACAGAATTCAAACAATCCACAAAATTGATACAAATTACCATATTTGAAGAACAAAGTGTTGTTTTATTATTGGAGCTTCAACTGTACATGCTTCCTCAAAATTGTAACTTAGAATAAACTGTAATGTAATAGTAGAAAGCAATGTAATTAGATTGTAGACCTCCTTCAAGGTCTCCTATGTAATTTATATTTTAAATAATACAATGCTAAACAATCTTCTCCATGTATTTGTCATACAGATTTTGTGGACTGATGACTATACATTAATCAAAATAATCTAAAACCTAACATAATACGTAGTCCTTTTTGGACTTATAACTATTTTGAATGGTCCAAGTGGCATCCTACACATAATCCTAACAAGACAACACTTATTTAACTGATTCACAAGATATACATTAGGACTTTTATGTTCTTTATTCCAGGAAAGTCTAACAATCTTTGCGTTTACCTCTCAAACTTCCTAAAATAAATTGATTATAATATTTATGGAACAAATAATAACTTTGTCAACTTGAGATATTCCTGCAGATAGTATGCAAGAAACAAAATATTTTGAAAAGTAAAAATATCTGTTGCTATCCATTTTGATGTGCCGTCCACTTGATTGTGCCATCCACGGTCAACAGTAACTGCTGGTAACATTCTTCAGTAACTGTCTCTAGTAATTACCTTCAGTAATTACCTTCAGTAGTTACCTTCAGTAGTTACCTTCAGTAACTACCTTCAGTAATATACTTCAGTAATATGCATCTGTAGCAAGATCAATTACTTGTTGTTCACCAAACTTCTATTGGTTCTTATTCTCGTTCGAGGTGCATTCCAAAAAATCTCTTTATTGATCATCCATGCTTTTTCTTGCATTTTTCTCAAAACTAAAAAAAAATTGATATAAATAAAACACTTATGTTAGATTACTATAATTAATCATATTTACTAATAAATCACATTTTATTAATAATAATTTATGTAAAACATATCAATTAATAATATAAATGAAACAATTCTGGTACAGAAATATGTTGCAGATGGCCACTCATAAATGATAGAGCTGGACAAAATGAAACATTAATGGGTTCCACCATTGCAAACATACCAAAAGGTCTAGGATCTCCATGGATGGTGACCAATTGATTTATAAACTTGAATTTTACACAGTGATGCAAAGTAGAGGGAACTACCCTCATTACATTGATCCAAGGGCATCCTAGAAGGATGTTGTATGATGCTGGACAAGATACTTAAAAAAATGTGTCCAAAATTCTAGGTTCAACTTGTAATGGGATATATATCACACCACAAGCCTCTTAGATTTCATAATTAAAAGCTTTTATAATCATTTTAGTTTTTCTGAAATATTTATTATTGAACCCAAAATTTTTGAAAAATTCATAGGTGCAAATATTTAAATATGAATCATTGTCAATCAATACCCTCTTAACAACTACATATCCAATTAATGTTTTTATGTATAGAGGATTATCCCTATGCATACTTTGTGGAGGTATATCATTGTTATGAAAATCGATGTAGTTAACTCCATGGGAGACTACAATATTTACTACATCAGTTGGCTCTATGTCTTGAGGTACCATCATTTGACTCAAGGTATTCATTAATTCTTATCTATGATTTTATGAAGTCCTAAGAAGATAAAGAAGGGAAATCCTAGCTATCGTATTAGCTAGTTGTTCATTGATATCAAAAGGAGATTTCTGTTGAGGTCGAATTATATTATTCCCCTTATAGGGTGGTTTGAGAACAAAAGATGGTTGATCCACATCATTTGGTTGAGTTGTAGGTAGTTGAGTTTGAGAATTTTGAGTTTGAGCTTGTTGTCTAGTAATGGCTCCAACTGTAGCTACAATGTTGCTTGATTGATGTGAAATAGGTGTAGCAAAAAGATATGAAAACTAACAAGAGAAACATACAAAGAAATATGATTGCCAAATTTTTTTTTATATTAATGTTTTGATATAATATTACAAATTTTGAATTGCCCTAAGTATTGGAAACAATGTTACAATATATTCTCTCTATATGATACATTTTATTTCGATAGAGGAATGGGGTCTTCCAAGTCTTTAACAAAATATAGTGTTCTTTAATATTTTGCTACAGCTCCAAAGGAATGAGTGGGCTTCAAGTATTCGATGCAGGACCACTCCAGATTTAGTAGCTTCTCCAAAGTACCTATGACCTACATATAATAAAACCAACAACGGGGTCAGTAGCACTTGTAATTACCTTCAGTAGTTACCTTTAGTAACTATCTTCAGTAATATACTTCAGTAATATGAATCTGTAGCAAGATCAATTACTTGTTTGTCAAACTTCTATTGGTTCTTATTCTCATTCGAGGTGCATTCCAAAAAGGTATTCATTAATTCTTCTCTATGAATTGATGAAGTATTGAGAATATCAAGAAGGAAAATCCTAGCCGTCGTATTAGTTTGTTGTTCATTGATATCAAAAGGAGCTTTATGTTGAGGTTAAATTATATTATTCCCCTTATAGGGTGGTTTGAGAGCAAAAGGTGGTTGATCCACATAATTTGGTTGAGTTGTAGGTAGTTGAGTTTGAGAATTTTGAGTTTGAGCTTGTTGTCTAGTAATGGCTCCAACTATAGCTATAATGTTGCTTGATTGATGTGAAATAGGTGTAGCAAAAATATATGAACACCAACAAGAGAAACATACAGAGAAATGTAATTGCCAAAAATGATTTTATATTAATGTTTTGATATAATATTATAACTTTTGAATTACCCCAAGTATTGGAAGCAATGTTACAATATATTCTCTCTATATGATACAGTTTATTCTGATAGAGGAATAGGATCTTCCAAGTCTTTAACAAAATATAGTGTTTTTCAATCTTCTGCTACAACTCAAAAGGAATGAGTGGGCTTCAAGTATTCGATGCAGGACCACTCCAACTTCAACAACTTCTCCAAAGTACCTGTGACCTACACACAAGAAAACCAACAACGGGGTCAGTAGCACCTGTAAATAAATCCAGTAAACCAATGCTAAATGGAAACCCTAACTGAATAGTCAAGTAATATGGAAAATAGTAACATGTAAATCAAAATCCTCGCACAAATAAAAATTATTGATCATGTTATTGATTCTATGAAACCATGGGGGCATGGTGATGGACTGGAAACTATGGATGCACGGTGGTTAAACTGCAAACATGCGGTTCTAACTATGAAACCGTAGACCAACGATTTGGGCTAAATGGAAAAATACCTCAAAATAAGACCTTCGAGCTTGAATTCTAGTTTTTTCAAGGGATGCATGTAGAAGTCTGATCCTATTTTGGTAGCCTGGCAGTGTCAATGTTTTACCTTTAATCTTGTGGGGTGAAGGTGCCTTTATAGGCTCCTTAGGGTTTTGGAGGAAATGAGAGGTGGCAAGCCTAGACTGCCATGTGGTAATCTTGGGCTACCAAATGGAGGGGGAAATTATAGTGAGTCATCCAGTGTGCCTCACTTAATTGGGGTGATGTGGCTACAAGTGGAGTGATGTGTGGGATTTTACCTCATGTGAAGGGAAAAATGGGACAATGGTGGATGAGATGTGGTAAGGATGTTGGGTAAGGTGGCTAGGACACATGTCTAGTGGGTAGGTAGGGTATCCTAGGCTAATTTTCCAGATTTAATAAATTTGGAAAATAGGATAATAGTGCAGGATTTATATGCATATAACTTTATTATGTAGGATTTGAGGTGGGGTGGCAAAATGTGGTGTTGTGAGTGACCAATTTTTGGTGTCTACAGATGCCTCTTTTTGTACTGCTTTGTGTGAAACACGATGCAGTACAAAATTGAATGACACCTATTTTTATTGGGTGGATGAACTCAACTCTTCTCGATGCACAAGAAAAAATAATGATGATGATTTTTTATTTTGAATTTTTTTATTTTGTTTGCTTACCCCATCAATTGGCGAATGGGCAAAGAATTTATCCCACGGGAAAATTGATTGGATTTGGATGATTAGGTGATGTGAGTTGATGTTGATGTGAATTTGATGGAGATGTATGCCATTGTCAACTTGATGCCCCAAGTTTGGGATTGATTGCGTCTTGCAAATTTGATTTTGGTTTTGATAAGGCACAAAATTATGTTGTGAAATATTCGGCCATTTCGGAGTTCTTTTTCCACTATGACTTTCATGAATTCCTTTCAAATGTTTGGTTCAAGGAATGAGTCATTCAGGAATTTTATACTCCAATGATTACTGATTACACCATGATTTGATTTATTTTATGCTTTTGACCCAATGGAATGGTTAAGGATAACCTCTTGCAATTTGACTTGATTCAACTATTGACCCAGACTTAGGTTTCAATTGATGTAATGCCACAATGATGATGATGAATTAGTGTCCTTATTGTGGGTTGCCCATCCTATCAAATTGCATGGATTGCTAGTCGCTGCAACCGCCAGGTTTCTAGGGTAAACAACTTAATACAAGGTTCACTAATTTTTTTTGTGCTGGTGATTTTGATGGTGATGGTTGTTGAAGTGGATTTGTGTTTGGGGTATTTTTTTTATATTTAGTTCTTCTTTTATTTATTTTCTTTTTTTTTAATCGCATGTGTGCGGTTTGGTTTCTTTTGAACCGTGGTCTTGCATTTTGCATCGCAAATTGTAGGTCCACGATTTTGTGCGCTTTGCAAAACACGGTTGTGTATTTTTTACCGCAAACTATGGGTTGGCAGTTTTGCATGCTCTGCAAAATATGAGCACACAATTTTCATTGCAAAAATTGACTATATAAAGCTTTCGGGTCACTTTCATTTCATTATTCTCTTTGCCAGTTGTAAATTCTTCTTTGGTGCTCTGGGAGATGATTGATATGGAGGTCGGTGAGGGTAGTGGCGATGGTGAAGATGTGGGCATGAGAGGTGGTGCATCGACTGGAGCAGAAGCCATCATTCTCTATGCCAAGGTAGGTGCCATAAACACTTATTTTAGGGGTTGTTTATATTATTATTTTATTTTATTTTTAAAACCATTAAGAGGGGCTGGAATTTTTTTTTTTTACTATCATGCATGGGGTAGGTTGAATGTTTTTTTTTTTGGTTTGGAAATTCTATGTTTTTGTGATGTTTTATGAAATGCAAAGTAGTCTAAAATGCAATTTTTTTTGAAATGCTTTGAAATATGACATGCTTGTTTTTGTGTGTTTGATAAAATAGAATGTAGTCTAAAATGCAATGTTTTTGTTTTGTTTTTTTTTACTACCATGAATGGGGTAGGTTGAAAGTTTTTTTTTTTTAAATGTTTTGTTTAATGAAATGCAATGTAGTCTAAAATGCAATATTTTTGTTTTGTTTTTTTGGATGCACTAATTTTGTTTTCTTTGTTTGGACGCAGGTTAAGCTCCTTACTTTTAGACATCAATGGCCTTACACTATTTATAAAGTGTGAAAGGCTCTCACAGTAGATGATTGGAAGTTTCTTGAGGTTGTGGGTTTGGATGGGTGCGAGATGATTGAGATAGTCTTAGCATATGAGGTACTTTTATCTACACTCATTGAGAGGTGGGACCCAAACAAGGGTTCTTTTTAGCTCCCAATAAGGGAGCTTAATTTGGAGGATGTATATCGCATCTTTCAAGTGCCTATCGAGGGTCCACTAGTGAGGGTGGGCCACGACAAGTAGGAGGCTCTTTGACCCATCTATGGTTACCTTTGGAATGTAGACTAGAGTAAGGGAGACATTCCTTACCTTGCCTTGTTTAAGGGTAAGAAGTTGGCGACGGTTTCGACTTTTTTTATGTACATTTTGAGCAACATGGTGTTTCCCAATAGCATAGGATTGAGGATCTCATGAAACCAGGTTCCCATTGTATTTTAGATGATGTTTGATCTGTAGAGATTGGCATGGGCTCTCGATCTCTTATGCCAGTTATATAGTGAGCTTTATCAGGTGAAGAGGTGGGTGTAGAAGGGGCTCAATTGTAGTTTATTACTTCAGATTTGGTCTTGGGAGCACATCAGAGTGGGTCATTTTGATGGGCTACCTTGTGCATACGATCCTCTACTTCCTTGTGCTTTCCAATGGTGGGTTAATGAGGAGTCATATTATACATGTAATTTTATTGAGGCTACTACATACAAGGATAACTTCAGTGGTTTGACTAGGGATGCCATTTTTTGGCATCCATGGAGGGGCATGGCATGGGAGAGGGATGTTGTAGAGCTTCGTCGGGTTAGACAGGGGATGGTTTATGGGTAGCCATACACGAGAGATGGAGTACATACAATTCTCATGTGTTCAGTGGTATTTTGTCTTGGTTCAGGGATTTTTAGATGCTCCCATGATATACAGATGATGGGGTGACAAGCTAGGCCTACCCCTGAATCCTAATTTTTGGACTGTAGATGATGTAGGTGATGATGCAGATATCAAGGTGTTTGATGGAGATGATTTAGGTACCACTCCCAATTATGATGATTGGTTTTTAGATTAGCCTCCTTGGATACTGAGCCAAGCAGTGGATGATGCTGTTAGTGGTGATGAGCTGGATAGTGGTGATCAGGTTCCTAGACGAGCTAAGCACCGTTGGGGTAGTGGTGGCAGGAGGTAATTTTCTATAGATATACAATAGGTAGATGTGGATGTTGGGCATAATGGGAGTGATGGGGATGATGGGGATTGGGGTGATGGAGGCTAGGGATATGAGGGTCATGGAGGTTAGGGAGATGAGGGAGGTGGAGGTGATGGTGCCTAGAGAGAGCAGGATGCTCCTCCTCACTATATAAAGGAGGAGTGGGGCATACTCTAGGTGGAGCGAGAGTTTGGATTTGAAGGTGAGTCAGGTGAAGGATGAGCTAGCTTGACATCGGGTTAAGATGGATGATCTACATAACAGGCCAAGTGTGGATTCTATTATGACTCTAGATGTAAATATCATGAGGTTTTAGGGTGAGGTAACTCGCTTGCAGGGTGAGTTGAATAGGGTGCAACACACACCAAGTGAGGTTGATGTTATTGTTATCATTGCTTCCTTTAGGGCATAGTTATCTTAGTGAGTGGCTCACAAAGGAGTTGATTTGAGGACAATATATAGGTAGGGTGAGTACATTATGATGTTGGAGAGTGCCTTGCATGAGCGTGAGACCCCTCTTCCCATTCCCCCTTCATCATCATTTATGGGTTCTAGTAGGCAAACTGATTCGAGTGCTAGGACTCATCGGCCATCCAGCTCTCATGGTGCTTCATCAATGCAGGGACCTCGTAGGGGTCATGGTGGTGCTAGCTAGTAGCACCTTATTACCTATTTTTGTATTTTGCATTTTTTGCTTATGAGATTTAGTGCTATAATGTATATAGCCTATGGGTATTTTGTACTATGCAATTTTTACATATATATATGCATGGCTTTTATTATGCTTTGTGTTGTGCGCTTTTGTTTATTGTAGTATGGATGCATATGGAATGATGTTTAATGCTTATGCTCTAATGATGATTTGGTAGCTTTAGACTTAGCTTGATCACCATTGTTTTTATTTCTTAATCAAGGGCATAGATAGATGGTATGGTATGGATATTATGATGTGTAATAATGCGAATGATATGGCATGATTCAATGGATTTTGTAGGATATTTTTACAAAGACTCAGAAAATCTAGTGATTCAAACAAACTCATCTATGTATTTTACATATCTTCTTTATGCAAGGTTTATCTTGACATTTTCAAATTTCTCAAGGACCAACTTTGTGTGCAGCGATCATTTTTTTCCATTATGAGCTAGGTCAGACTGATTATTTGTAACTTGTGTCAATAAGATAGCTCATCCAAGAGCGGCATTAGGTCTGTACGAAATAAGGTCGCTAATTTAATAGATGTAGTGCCATGCATAAGGATACCTCATTGCTATGTGGGATTCATTCAACCCATTGCTGTAATGAGGATTACCACATAGTTTTTGAGACACTAAGAGTTCCAAGTATTCAAGCTCCTTCTCTTCTTTTATTGCATTGGATTTTGGGGATTTGATGATTTTTTTTTTGAGTTTGCTCATTTTTGTAATGGAGCAACATGCATTTTTATTGCTTTTTGGAAACTTGCTCATTTTGAGAGAGAGCAAGGGGAATTTTATTGCTTTGGGATGCTTTTCAGGATACTTGCTCATTTTAAGGAAGAGCAAGGGATTTTTTTTTGTTTTGGAATGAAGGAGGAGCTTGTCCTTTTGCAAAATCTGTAGTACTCTAGACCATGTGCATAATTGGATGAGCAAGGGAAACATTTCACTTATGGCAATAGCCACTTTTGAATTCATTCCCAAGGCTCACAATGTTTTATTATGTGTTTGATTGTATTTGGTCTAAGAGGAGTCTAATTGACCAGAAATGACCTATTGCATTTAGAAATTGCTCAATTTTGAATCAAGTTTATTTAAAATACTAGGACTAGCTAAGTGATTGAAAATATTAGGAAGTTTATTAGCAGTTGATGTGGTGCATAACTTGGGATACTTTTGATACTATCTTTTGAAAATTAAAAGATACATAGAAAATAGTCAGTGGTCATGTAATCGTTATTGCTATCAATTACATGGTATCTACCCTACTTTATGTGAGTTCCTTTAATTTAGAAAATATATTATGAAAGCAATGTATTATTGTGATTTTGGATTGCCAAGCTATGTTGAATGCCCCTAATCAAGGCAACAAGACATGGTTGACCAACTGTCGTCCAATTGAACCAAATTATCCACTGTAATGAATGTTATGAACAAAATACCTATATGGATGCATGGATGGATTTATGAGATGTAAATAATTTTTTTTGATATTTTTGCTTTTTTTTAGGCATGTATATGTACATATATGCAAACTGCATTAGGTATAAAATGCCTTTATATGTATTATGTTCAATGGCTCAAGTTCCAATACTCCTTTCAAGTTGGCAAGTCTATATTTTCCTGGACTCAACTTCTAATTGAAAATGTATAGACCTAACCAATTAGCCACGATTTTATCTCTCAAGTGCGGTAATGCATTGGTATTCTTTTAGGAATGGAAAGACGAGATATTTTATTGATACAATATAGTACAAAATATAGGCATGAGGCCTATATCAATAAATGAAAAATGTCAAGTAACATGACAAGTGTCAAAAAATAGGCATAGTGCACATTATAAATCTAACATTCCCCCTTAATGTGCACTATCCTAACTATAGAAAAAAAACAAGTCAATATTAGGTAACATTCCCCCTTAATGTTGACTTCTCTAAAAAAACCCTATCATCCTCCTTTATTACATGATTTGGTCTAGGCTCGTGCTCTTTGTGCTTGGCTCTCCAATTGTGAATAATGCTAGATAAACAGTGTATACTTCTCGGTCTGTTACCATAGGGTCAACCACTTCCATGGGTCTATTTCCTCTAGGTCAGTCGTATAAGTGCCTCAGGGTCATCTTGTGTGCCTCAAGGTTAGCCACTTCTAGGTCTTTTGCCTCATGTCATCCTCCAGGTATGTTGCCTATCGTAGGTCACTGAATAGATTCACCATGAATATCAAATTCCTCCTCATGGTGAACTCAATCTAGAAAGTGTTGGTCTTGCCAAAAATCCACCTTAATAAAAAAGAAATACGAGCCATGAATACAATAAAATGAGCCACAAAATCCAAATATGGAGGAGAAAAAAGAAGAGAATAGAATCTTCTAAAGTGTCTTCGTCTGTAGTCTTCAGAAGTTGATCCAAAAAAATCCTTGAATAGAGTCTAGGGAGTTTATGTCTATTGTCCATAGAGTAGGTGTCCTTATGTTGACCTCTTCATCCTATTGGAATGCATGGGTAACCAGTCGTTGCATCCGCTAAGTGATATAGAGAAGGTGACTGAATACTAGGATCACATACAAATTGAGAAATCAACTACTATCAATTGCAAATAAGGTCCTAAAATTTGAAGATCCACGATGCAGTAATCAAACATGTGGTCCACCTGGCCATGCTTGTTGGGCAAAGAATTGAATTGGAAGATGTGGACGTCTCAAAAAACTAGTTTTATCAGTGTGCCACACTGGTTGCTCGAATTTCAAAGAGATGATATTTGATGCTACTGAAATGAACATGTGTCCTCTTGCATGCAATGTCATCCATGTTTACAATTCCATCAAATCCTCATAGATTTGGAAATTATGGCCATATGCAACATCATCGCCATTACAGTACAAACACATTCTTTCTCTGAGTTGGAAGCTCCATCTGATGCACTACGTCTTGCTCTCTGGAAGTCACTACTAGGGTTTAACAACCATGCAATCCAAAAACAAAGCAGTGTGGTCCATGAAAACTGTTAACTACGATAAAAAGAACTTCACCAGAAACAAAGCAGTGTGGTCCCTTTAGGAAGCATGTGGGATGAAAAAAATAGTGTGCATTCTTGCTCAAGAAAATTTACACAAAAATTAATTTTTTTTTGTCTATGTGCACAGTTGCTCTACCATGGTAATGGAAGTATGTGCTAGCAAACAACATACAAGCTAGCAATTGAAGTGATGAGCTTCATTCACAACCATTTCGACCAAAATGGGCAACATCATCTGCAGGCAAAGAATGATTAAAAAAACAAAAAATAATAATGATCTCCTTCTCCAAACATACTTGTCGTCATCATTCCCAAACGTCCATCTGTAGCTTAAAACAAATTGCATTACAAACATTGCCATATTCTCCCCTCATCAGTACACCAAAGTTTGTTCAATTGCAGTTGTAACAAAAACTATCAGCATCTCCCAAAAAAAATAGATTCGAAGCAAATCGCTGTCAGACGCCGGACGACGATTGAAAATATGTCCTTAAAATAATTTTTTTTGGCTCCCCAAACAAATTTAGCATGCTTTTCATCTACTGCATGTTCCAATATTTCACAATGGATAAAATTTTTGGTTTCTTTTGTCGTCAGATTCTGTGCACATGCAAAAAATAACATAACATAGACATAACAAAAGACACATGTTAGAAGTGCAGAAATTGGGTGGGAGAACTAAAATTGCACGATGGCATCTCCCAAAAATTGGATCTTTAGTGGAATTTATTTCTAAAAATACCACATACAACGACTCTCTTCAACCACTATCATGAGCAACTCACAAAAACATGGAAAATCAACCACAGGGGGCTCATAGATGACGTAGATGATGATTTGACAACATTTTTTGGAAGTGCAGCAAAAATTCTCCTAATGATGCTCATGATTGACTACAGTAGGCCATGTAAACTAGAAGATGATCGAGAAATAATTCCACCATTAAAAAATTGCGTTGTTTGTTTCTGAATCTTACTCCATGATGAAAACACGCTTCAACGACATCCTCCATGTTAACAACAATTCACAATCATCTAAGCTTCAAAATAACATGAACATTGTGATTGAAGAGATCTATAGAAAATTATTCTAGAAATAATGCAAAAATAAATATATTAGAAGAAATGACACCACACAATACACATATGACACATGAGATTTACCCTGGTTCACCCGATGTGGGCTACTCCAGCAAAACAAGAGCCACTCCTTAATATTATTATTCTCTTTCTTACCCGAAAATGGGACATTACAATAAAATATAAAGGAATATCTCACAACCCTAAACCACTATGTTGTATTAGAATACAATGGGCACAATACCGTGGGATAAACCACCCACACCCACCAACCGCCCACCAACCATGGGAATCCTGGCAATCGCTCTACAAATCGATCTGGAAAAAGGGGGAAAATGTTTTTTCGATGTTGACAAAAACTACCTTTGGCATGGCCGAGGGGGGCTACCACCCCCCGAACCCCCCTAGCACCCCCAAGGAGGGCTTCACCCTCCTCTTGAGGAGCTCCGATCCTCTTACCCTCTCGTGCCTGCCGTACAGTATTTCCTCGGTAAAGGATGAGACACATCCAACATTCTCCCACTTTTTTAAATACTTTGCCAAACCCATTTCAACTGTACATAATCTAAACTTTTTTGTGCTAATTACCTTGGTTAAAGCATCTACAATATTTTCCTTTGTATCCAATTTCTCCAACAACACTTTCTTCTATTCAATCATCTCCCCGCTGAAATGGAACTTTGTATCAATGTGCTTCATTCTGGAATGGTAAGCAGGGTTCTTTGCTAGACATATAGCACTCTCACTGTCACAATTTGTCTTCACAACTCCTTGAAAGAACCCATTTTTAGCACATAGTCTTTGTATCCATAATGATTCCTTACTGACATCGGTGGTTGCCATGTACTCAACTTTAGTGGTTGAAAGAGCAACAACAGTTTACCTTTTTCTCATCCAACTAACAACTCCTCCAAACAAATTGAATACATAAGCACTAGTAGATATTCTATTGTTCAGATCTCCAGCCCAGTCTACATCAACAAAACCTTATATATCCAAGGATCTATCTTCTTTACCTGTACCCTCATAATAAATTGAAAAATTAGTACCATGCAGATATCTAAAAACCCTTTTCACAGCAGTCCAATGCTCTTTACCAAGTTTGGACATATATCTGCTCAAAACTCCCATTGCATGGGCAATGTCTAGTCTAGTACAGACCATGGCATACATTAAACTACCTACAACATTTGCATAAGGAATATGGGACATTTCTTCTACCTCTTCTATTTTTGGACATTTTTCAGCAAACAATTTTTCCCCCAAAGGAATAGGTACCTTCACTAGTTTGCAATCCTGCATATTGAATCTCTTTAATACTATCTCAACATATTTTTTCTGATCCAACCATAGCTTTCTGTTAGAAATATCTCTGTTTATTTGCATGCCCAAAATAAAATTTGTAGAGCCAAGATCTTTCATATCAAACTGTGATGCTAACTGAGACTTCACTTCCCTGATCATTTTCTTACTATTTCCAATTAATAACATGTCATCAACATACAAAACTATAATGACAAGTACATTACCAATTTTCTTTGAATATACACAGTGATCAGCATTGCTACGAATAAAATCAATTCCTAAGACATAAGTATTAAAATTTTGATACCACATTCTAGGTGGCTGTTTCAGTCTGTACAAAGATTTATTTAACTTACATACAAGATACTCCTTTCCTGCAACAATGAAACCTTCAGGTTGTCTCATATAGATTTATTCCTCCAAATATCAATGAAGGAATGCAATCTTTACATCCATTTTCTCTATTTCAAGATCAAAAGCAACAGTAACAGATAACAAAAATCTAATTGAGGTTAGCTTTGAAATAGGAGAAAATACTTCACAATAATCAATTCCCTCTACATGATAATAACCTTTAGCCACCAAGAAAGCTTTGTATTTCTCCACTTTACCTTCAACATTCTTCTTCTTCTTGAAAATCCATTTACAACCTATTGTTTTTCCTCCACTAGGTAATTTCACTAAATCCCATGTTATGTTCTTTTCAGGGCCATCATTTCTTCATCCATGGCCTCTTCCCAAAGGTTTACCTCTTCAGAATTTATAGCTTCTCTAACAGTTCTAGAATCTTCATCAGTAATAGATAATACAAAAGAAGTAGAAAATGCAGATGGACTGTACCTTTCAGGTTGCCTTCTTTCCCGTGTTGATCTCCTTACCATAGGTGTATGAATATATTGTTCATCCTCATCTAGATCCTCATGTTTCTGCTCCTCTTCCAGATCCTCTTCTGTGTGATCTTCTTCCATGAGATCAAATTGGACCTTTGCAGGTTCTTCTTCTATTACTTCATTCATGTGATCACTTTTAGTTTCCCTAAACACCACATCTCTATTGTAAACCGTTCTTTTAGTTTTTGGATTCCAAAGTTTATATCCTTTAACACCATCTTTATAACCAATAAAGATACATTTAACAACCTTATTATCAAGCTTACTTCTTTTCTCCTTTGGAATATACATGTATGCATCACAGCCAAAAACTCTAAGATGTGAGAGAGAGGGTTTTTTACCAAACCATGCTTCAAATGGAGTTTGATCTGGCAATGTTGATTTAGGAGATTGATTTTGCAAGTAGCATACCGCACTCACTGCCTCAGTCCACAATTCCTGTGCCAAAATTGCACCATTGAGCATACTTCTAGCCTTTTCCATTAGGGATCTATTAAATATCTTTGCAAGTCCATTTTGTTGAGGTGTATATGGAGTAGTCTTCTGTCTTGCAATACCACACTGCTTACAAAAATCCTCAAATTTATTTGAACAATACTCTCCTCCATTATTAGACCTCAACACCTTAATCCTTTTATCAGTTTGATTTTCAACAAGTGCTTTAAATTCTCTAAATTTATCAAACACTTCATCTTTACTCTTAAGAAAATAAATCCATGTATATCTTGAAAAATCATCAACAAAAGATGATGGTATAGGGATAGGACCAAATATATCACTGTGAATTAGATATAATATCCCTCTTGCTTTAGCAACACCATATGGGAAACTCACACGATTCTGCTTTCCATAAATGCAATGTTCACAAAAATCAAAAACCTTTGAGAAATGAAGGATACCATGAACCATAACTTTTGTGTGTAGGGTACACAATCCCTTTTCTCCAATATATCCCATTCTTTGATGCCAGAGTGTTGAGATTTTATCTGATTCAACCTCAAAAACAATTGAGATATTGCACTCATTTTTCATAGTTCTTCCCAATAGCTTGTACAAAGTTACAATACGAACTCCTCTTTCTAAAACCATTGATCCTCGAACCATTTTGCATGAATATTTGCTAAAACTAATATTTACTGCTGCATCAACCATTTTGATTACAGAAATTAAATTTCAAATGAGGCCCAAAATATGCATCACACCTGGAAGGGTCTTTACCATACCATCCTGCAATAGTATTTTCACCCTTCCACGACCAATTATCTTAAATGGTGAATCATCTCCCAAAAATACCTCCCCTCCATCATATATTTCATATCCATTGAACCAACCCCTATGAGGGGTCATATGAAAAGAAGCACCTGTATCAATCAACCAATCTTTTTTATCTGAATATGTGGAGCAGGATGCCAGATATACATCCCCTCCTTCATAATTAGATTTATGTACCTCTGTTGAAGTGGATTCATCAGACCTCTTTCCAGAATCAACTTTCTTTGATTTGGAATCCTTCTTCATGTGACCAAGCTTACCACACTTTCAACATTTTCTCTCAAACTTTCCTCGAGACTTAGATCTACCCCTAGACTTAGATCTATCACCGTATCTTGTTTTATCATTTTTCTTAGCACGCCCTCTCACTTTTAGGGCTTCATTTGAGGTGCCCTCCATGGCTTTTCTTATCATATCCTCTTATATTAGATATTCCACAATATCTTCAAACTTCAATATAGATGAAGTTGTACAACCAATTACTACAACTAGGTTATCCAATGAATCTGATAAAGAACATAGCAAGGTAATACATTTATATTCCTCACTTAACTTAATATCAATAGATGTAAGCTAACTTACCATTGTATTGAATGAATTCAGATGATCTGTAACTGAATCTCCTTCATTCATCCTGAGATTGTACAATTTCTTTCGAAGGAACAATTTGTTCATCAGGAACTTAAATTGATACAAAGCCCCTAATTTATCTCAGATATCCTTTGTAGTAGCTTCTCCAAAAATGTTGATTAGGACTGAATCTGCAAGACAATTGAATCAGACTCTTTGCTTTCTGATTCATCTTTTCCCAATCTTCATCGGATGTTCCTGCAGGTTTCGTTTGTTCAGAAATAATAGCCCACTTATCTCTGTCCATGAGCAGATCCTCCATCTTCAACTTCCATAGCTCAAAGCTTTTTCCATCAAATTTATCGATCTCTATCCTTGAATTATTTCTTGTCATTTTTCTTCAAGTTCCTTCTACGAAAAACTCACACTTCAAAATAGGTTTTCTCTCCCTCCTAGAAACCCTAGAAACCCTTCAAATGAAATGAAACCCTAGCAATAAAGGTGCCCCCCTATGGCTAACAACTTGGCTCTGATACCAAATGAAGAGATCTACAAAAAATTATTCTAGAAATAATGCAAAAATAAATAACTTAGAAGAAATATAACCACACAATGCACATATGACACAAGACATTTACCCTGGTTCACCCAATGTGGGCTACTCTAGCAAAAAAAGAGCCACTCCTCCTTGATATTATTATTCTCTTTCTTGCCCAAAAATGGGACATTACAATAAAATATAAAGGAAAATATCACAACCCTAAACCACTATGTGGTATTAGAATACAATGGGCATAATACCATGGGCTAAACCACCCACACCCACCAACCACCCACCAACCATGGGAATCTCGACAATCACTCCACTAATCACTCCAAAAAAAGGAGGAAAATTTCTTTCTGACGTTGCCAGGAAACCAACACCCTCAGGGAGGGCTTTGCCCACCTCTTGAGGAGCTCTACTCCTCTTACCCTCTTGTGCCTACCGTACAGTATTTCCTTAGCAAAGGATGAGACACATCCAACAATGATGAATACAACTGTTCATACATATTTCATGAACATTATGACAAATACAGTAGTGCCCAGATTTCATTGTATCAAATAATTTCCATGCTTTAGATTCACGTGTAGTCTCACTTCAGTTGAAAAACAAGCACAAAATAGCCAAAATCTTAGCCTGTTTATCTTCCAAAACCAATGAAGGAGAGCCATTACAGTAAGATCAAACCAAACCAATGTCTCCATATCACATGGTGGATATGAATGCTAGATTTATAACAAACTATTCATTAATGCTGGTATTTTAGCTCCTCATGGACACACATACAAATGAATGCTTACAACATCCATGCCATGAATCACCATGAATCATCGAGATGTCCGATAGAGTCATATTTTACTTGTATTTTGCCATGATTCTCTCATTGATGGTGACATTTGAGTTGGATCTGCATTATTTTGAATGGGAGACAAAAGAAAATATACCAAAATATAAGAGGCTTCTCCGCACAGCTCATGGAAAAAAAAATGGTCGATGGTGTAGAAAATACAGCATTACAATGTCGCATAAGCTTTGTCCAACTAAAAAATAGTTAGCTGCTCGTCTACTGTGAGGTAGAATTGAGGTACGATAATTACATAGTATTGTGACAAATAGAAGGGTATTCTGACACCGATCATTATAGTCCACTGCAAATCTCCTCCATTCATAGGCAGACAAACTACTAAAATATCAACACATCCTCTAGGCTGAAAATGATATCGCAGCTACTAAAATATATTGAAACATGTCAAATGGAAACAGTCACTAAATATATTTCCATAGGTAGAAACTTCCAGATAGCTCTTCTTTTCCACATTTTGAGTACATCAATATCTTAGATTAACTCCTTGACTATGTTGCCTATGGCGTAACACAACTTGCCAATAACCAAATGTCACCAAAAGTGTGCAATCTATCATAAAAAAAAAAGCACTTCAACAGGCCACCAACACCCGAATTTCAATATCACCAAACAAACAAATATATCCATAGTCAATAGTGGGGGACGTTCACAGCAATTTCATGGCACAAAGGACGGGGGGTGAACAAATTTTTTGCTGGCTCGTGATTGACATCCAATTCAAAAAAACCACCATAGAAGCGTCATTTCCTCCCAAGGAAATCCACCGTACCAATTATAATTTCCATCACTCGCAAAGATAAATTTTTGTGCGCGTTACCAGGATAGCATCTCAGGATTCATGGCCCCAAGCATTGAAGCTTCAGGGGTAGCCATGAAAAACTTTCCTTCTCCCTTTGGTCTTTTGGTTTATGATCCACAAAAGTGGAGAGCATACTCCCTGAACCTTTTGGAGAAGGAATGGAGGAAAAAATGAGAGAGAAATGAGGTAGGGGATATTTCCATGAGGGAAATCCCATCTCAAGGGATTACACAGGGTAGAAGAGTAAAAATACTCTGATACCAAATGTTAGGAATGGAAATATGAGATTTCTATTAATACAAGATAGTACAATATATAGGTAGGAGGCCTATATCAATATATGACAAATGTCAAGTAACATGACAAGTGTCAAAAAATAGGCATAGTGCACATTATAAATCTAATAGATTATCTTTAAGCACAAGATCTCCTACTTGAAATTCATGAGGATGGACTTTTGCGTTGCAAGCACATTTGATTCAGTCTTGATATAGTCATAGATGTTGCAAGGCATTGATACATCTTTCATCAAGGAGCGTTAATTGATCAAGACATGCTTGTATAGCTATATCATCATCCATGAATTCCTGCAATGTGACTCACAAAGAAGGAACCTCTAGCTCAAGAGGTATGATTGCGTATATGCCATAGACTAGTAAAAAGGTGTTGCCACCATTGACATTCTAATGATTTTTCGGTAAGCCCATAGTGCCAAGGGGATTTGAGTGTACCAATCTCTATTATTTTCCTTGACGAGTTTCTTGAGAATGGCTATCACTGTCTTGTTGGTCGCTTCGGCTTGTCCATTTGCCTATGGGTAGTAAGGAGTCAAGAAACTATGTTGGATATTGTACTTACTGCATAGGGTTCAAACATTCTTGTTCTTAAATGACTTGCTATTGTTAGAAATGATCTTGGAAGGAATCCTAAAATTATAGATAATATGCTGGAGTATAAACTCCGCTATTCGAGGTCCAGTCATAGTGGTCATTGGAATTGCTTTGATCCACTTGGTGAAGTATTTCATGGCAATTATGATGAATTTATGTTTTTCTGAAGAGGTAGGTGAAATTTTTCCAATCAAATATAGGCCCCATTGTGAAAAGGGCCAAAATGGGTTGTAAAGCTTGCGATGGTACGTGAGTTAAATTGGCGTGATGTTGACATATTTGACATTTCTTAACATATTGACAACAATCACTTTCCATGGTGGGCCAATAATAACCCATGCATACAACACACTTTGTGATGGCCATTCCACTAAAGTGGCCACCACAAGTACCATCATGGGCTTCCATTATATCTCGTTGTGCCTCAACAGGATCTAAACATCGAAGTAGAATTTCATCATAGCCACGTCTATACAACACATCCCCCAAGAGAGTACAGCGAGCTACTTTTTATTTGAATATTATTTTTGCAGTTTGCATCATTTCTATTGGGAGGGTCCTAGACTTGAAAATATCTCTAATCTCATAAAGGTAAGAATTGTAGGCTTTTGCGTGGACAAAAAAACACTCTTCTCACCTTTAGACTTTGCTCGTTTGATTGCTGACTTGGACATTATTGTTATGATTAATGGTTGGAATTATCCATTTTCATTCTTAGGGATCAAGGATCCCATAGAAGCCATTGCATCTGCAAATGTGTTAGTCAAATGAGGTAAGTTACTAATTTTATACCAGTCAAATTTCTCTAGCAACTTCATTGCTATCTCATGATATTGCTTCAAGACTGGTTCCTTACATTGGTATTCTCCTTTCACTTGGTAAACAACAAGTTGAAAGTCATTGAAGATGCTTAGTATTTTAAAGCCCATAGATATGGCTGATTAAAACCCCAAGATTAGGGCTTCGTACTATGCATTGTTTTTTGTGCATGGGAAGTCAAGTTTCAATGATAAAGAAATCAAAATTCCTTCGGGTGTGTAAAACATGACTTCAACACCTTGTCCTCTTTTGAATTTTGATCCATCAAAGAACATTGTCATGTCAACATCATCCTTGGGAGGGACTAGCTATTCTTGTTCATTGATAGAAAATAATGAATCATCTGGAAGCTCAATGATAAGTGGTTTATCATTTGGCAATGGAGATTCTGCAAGTTGATCAGCTATCACCTGACCTTTGATGGATAATTTTACTGATGAACTTGAGATCAAATTCTATTAAAAGTATTATCTATTTTGCAGTACGGGTGTTGTTGTATGTACGAGTCATCATGTATCACAGAGTATTCTCTCTAGCTATGACATAGGTAGTGTTACTTAGCATGTAATGTCTAAGTTTCTTAGTGGTGAAAACCACTGCTAAGCACAACTTTTTAACATAAGCATATCTTGTCTCATAACTTACCAATGTTTGACTAATGTAATAAATGGCTTGCTCCTTATGATTCTCATTTTTTTGAGCAAGCATTGTACCTAGTGCAAAATATGTTGTAGAGATATACAGGTGAAAAGGGACTCCTGAATGAGGCAACATAAGAATCAGTGGTGAAACCAGATACTTATTTATGTCATCAAATACCTCTTGACATTTAGTTGTCCAAGAGAATGTCACCCTCTTCTATAGCAAGTGATTGAAAGGCCTGCATTTGTCTGAGAGTTGTGAAATGAATCATAGGATAGATTGAATCTTTCCTTTTAAACTGTGCAACTCTATCAAGTTTTTTGGAGGTGGCATCTTGATAGTGGCCTTGACCTTATCAGGTTCCACTTCAAAGCCTCACTTGGAGACAATGAATCCTAGAAGTTTTTCTTATGTGACACCAAATATGCACTTCTTAGGATTCAACCGTACCTTATGTTCAAGCAATCGATCAAATACTTTTTCTAGGACTTCAATGTGCTCAAGATGTGTTTTTGATTTGGAAATCAGATCATCCACATAATCCTCAATGATTTTATGCATATAATCATGGAATATGTACGTCATGGCACGTTGATACGTAGCTCCTACATTTTTAAGACCGAAATGCATCACCCTCTGATAAAATACCCCCTACGGTGTTGTAAATGCCATCTTGTAGTGGTCCTCAAGATTAATTCAAATTTGATTGTATCATGAGAAACCATCCATTAGTGAAAGCATTTCATGGCCTGTGTAGGAGTCTACTAATTGATTAATTTTAGGTAGAGAAAAATCATCCTTAGGGCATACTTTGTTTAGATCACATAAATCAGTGCATACGCGTACCCACCCATTCAGATTACGAATGGGTACCATGTTAGAGAGCCACTCTGGATAATCAATTGGCACTATGAAATTTACATCCAATAGTTTTTGTAGTTCTTATTTAACAATTAATGTAACAATTAGATGAAGTTTCCTAAGATTTTGCTTGAAAGGTTTAGTATCTGGCACCAAAGTAAGGTTGTGAACCACCAAGTTGGGGTCAAGTCCAGGCATGTATTTGTATGACCATGCAAAAATGCCCTTCTTTCTTATCAAGATGTCAATCATATATTCTTTCTCCTCTGTGGATAAATAATTTACAATTTTGATGATTTATGGATTGTCCTCGTCTTTGCTAAGGTTCACATCTATAGATTATTTGATTAACATATGGGAACATTCCTCTAGTTGATGTGGAGTTGGGATGAGATGGATATCATCCTCCACATGCTCAAATGACTCAGATTTCTCCCCTCTACTTCAATTTGAAAAACTAAAGTAGAGGAGGGTGAAGGTTGCTATATAATGTAAGTGTTTGAAGCTTGCAACAACTCTTCAAACAGGATGAACTCAACAATGGTTGGTGGGGATGAAATCCTATCCATGGCAATAAGGCTAGCATCGACCTGAATCATATTTGCTAGATCATATGGGTTATAGAGTGGGGTGACCAAGTCAATAAAAATCATATTGACTTTGTGGAAATGAGGTGGCTGCAATTTAAGAGGCGATGAATCACTCTCTCTATGTTACAATTGAACTAAGGTGGGTGAATGACGGTGCTCTGGGAGAGGCCAAGGTGATGGTGGAGGATCTGGCTCAGGGTGCTCATGCTCTTTGTTGAAGTGAAATATGGTGTGATATATGGAAAACATCTTTGTATAACACTTATCTCTCTTGATGGGTTTAGCAGGAACCACATCATCTTGAGGACCATCAAAGAATCAAATGATCCAGTCTAAATTTACTTCCATTTGTCAAAATTCTCTAAAATATTCATCGAAGATATAATATTCAAAATATTCATGGGATATGTAATAATCTGGCATATGCTTAATCATTAATGTATGCAATACAATCTTTTGAAAGGCCTCATGTAGATGAGGCGTAAATTCAGGGTCTAGGTACTCATCATTAGTATCATCACAATCATCACACTCCTCGATCTCCTCCTCCTCCTCTTCATACTCAAGAGTGAATTGTTGGAAGGTTTAGTTGAAGGAAGAGTCTAAGGTAGAAGGTTTGTACCCTAAACCAGAGCGATCATGTGCTTCTATGTATTTGGGATCAATAATGTGATATGGACCCTTCTCATGTCGTCCAAGTCCATATCCCTGCCAGTTGATCCTATGAAAATATCACAAAGGGAAATCTGGGTTGGATAGATAATCCAAATTTTCATTAAATTCTTGCAAGGGTTCCTCATTAGGAGGAGGTGGATCAAACGAAGAATTCACTCCCCCATATATGAAATTAATCCCATCTAATTGGGAACCCATTATGTACACTACACCTATGGTTAAAGGTGGGTCACATGGGTGACCATAGTCTTTGACTGACTCAATAGGTAGTGTAACTGTGATAATATCAATGATGTACTCACCAATGCTTGGGTTGGCAAGTTATACTGCAACTTGGGATGGTTGGGATGATGATGGATCAGTGGATGAGGAGGGCGCTTCTGGGGCAACTTGTGGTTCAGGTGGAGGTAGTGGCTCCTCTTAGATAGGTGACCCTATTTGCTAGACTATGGGTAGTGATGTTTGGGATGGATGAGATTGGATGGGATTTTTAGTTGATGGGGTGGTGTTGTGGCCATTCCACAACTAGCCTCAAAACTGGGGACCCACCTTCTTATTTTTTAGTTTTTGGAAAATTTTGGTTTAGGTTGCAATATATGTTTCAAATTTTGGGTGTGTATTAGTGTCTCCTTTTAGTTTGTTTTAAGTTTTTTAGTGTGTTGGTTAGGTTCCTTTTTTTTTTTTGGTTAATTTTAATGTTTTGAATTAAACCAATTCAAAAATTTAAAATTAATTGAATCAAATTTAAAATAAAAAAGAAAATAATTAATAGCATAGCATAAAAAAATAAACCAAAATAGACCCCTTGTTAACGGTTACTTGCAATCACTAAGGTATTCCTAGCACTCACTTGATATATCTTCACAATATTGCAAGCACACATAAATAAAAGGAACCTTGGAGAAATTTCATATTTCTTTGCAAGAGAGGGTTTTGTGATCAAAATCCTAAGTGTGAGTGTGGTTTTGCAATTGGGTAAAATTACCACTCAAAATTTTAGTGCTAGAAGGAGGGCTTGAATTGGTTTACTTTATTGCTATTTAGATGCTAAATTGTTCATGTTTACTTGAAATATTTATTTGAAAGCATTGGTCTTGACTAATGAGATTTTGTTGATGTATGATCACTTTCATTGATTCAAACATTCTCTAATTGATGATGCATTGATGCTAACATTTTTTACAAATTTGAGAATGTTCCTTAATGTCATGGTTTAATTGATGCATATATTTTGGTTGATGCTAACTTGATGATCTATATGTTAAACATTTGAAAATTGTTAGTCATTGCATGCTTCTTTGCAAGATATTTCTTTGACTAACAAATTTGGTACTAAGGTTGTGTTCTTTAAGATTCACTAATGGCAAGGCTTACTCCAACAGGAATGGCATCTTGGATAGGGGATTATTATAGCCATTTAAACAAGCCTATCCATCAAATCCCTAAAGGTGTAGAAGATTATTTACCTTAGTTTAGGCATGATGTGGATCAAGCTAAGGAACATATTCAGAGATACAAGGACATGTTGATTCATTTACGAATTATGTATGTAGATTTTTCTTGTAGGTTGTTTTCATACACATTGGATGAGGTTGTATTTTATTGGTACATCCACTTACCTCAAAGTACTATCACTTCTTGGGCTCAACTACAAGAAGCATTTATCAACCATTTTGAAAATTTGGTTGATCCAGTTGTGATAAAGAATCAGTTTGTCTCTATCTATAAGGAGCCTAATGAGTCCATGAGCCAATTCAATGAAAGGTTCCATAGGGCATATATCAAAATGGATACATATTATATTATTCCAGAAGAAGAAGCCATTCAAGTATACATGGAAGCTTTATACCCTTCAATTGCTAAACTTCTAGAGGTAGGTCTTGAAGAGTTGTCCTTTCATAGAGCCTACAATGCCGCAATAGTATTGTATCAATGGCAGATGGTGCACACTAAGAAACTACCCATGAGTCATACTGAGGATCAACCTCCTCTTATGATGAACTATTCTTTAGGAGGTATGGATTCCAACCAATGCCAACCATCCAATGTAGCACCCTTGAATCAAATTATTCTTAAGGTGAATAACCAATGGGATGAGGTTGATTGTCAAAATTTCACAACCACCCTAGATATCATCCAAGAGGAAGAGCAAGTGTCAAAACCAACATCCACCAAGGAGTATGGTGATGATAAAATTCATCAAGACTTAGGGATTGATCCGATGTTGAAAACATATGAGTCTTTAGAGATAAAGGGCTTGGAATCATTATTTACACAAGAGGATTGGGATAATCTTAGAAAGAGTGAAATGGAATTTGAAAAGGAGTCAATGGATGAAAATGGTATAGAAAGCATGATAGAATTTTACCACTTGTTTTCAGAAAACACCTTAGATGATATTGTTGAAACTAATGGTCAAGAAAACCCACACCTTCCAAATTGTGATAAAATTGAATTTTGGGTTACAAATGTGGATTGTGATCTTGCAAGCTTGAATACAAAGAGTGACCCACTTTTGGAAATAATTAAACCACCTAAGGAAGGTGAAGGTGAATTTTATGAGAAACACGTTGATTAATTGGAATATGTTGAAGAAGTAGTTGAGCGTCACCACATGATTTTGGAATATGATTACTATGATTCTTGTAAGAAGTGGGAAGAATACACTCACTCAAAACCTTCTAAGGAAACTTTTGTGTCAATTGATATGCAGGATCATACTATTGCTTTCTCGCATGAGGATATTACAAGTCCTGTACAATATGAGAATGTTTTGGAAGAAGGGTTGGAATCTCATCAAGTGTTAGAAAATGATAATGACCCTATTACCATGGACAAAGGAGAAAAAGAATTGATAGATGAAGATGAAGATCATGCCAAAGATACAATAGAGTTTCATCCCATGGACTTAGATGAAATTTTTTATAATGGTTGGGGTAGATATGAAGAATAATTGATTGTTCACATCCCTATTGATGAAATTTCTATTGATATGCAGGATGCCAAAAACGCTATCTCACACGAAGATCTTGTAATTCCTGTACAATCAGAAAATGACATGCCACTTACAAAAATAGAAAAGATTCATAAGTTTGATCATGTTGAATATGAGTTTGTTGAAGACCTTTTCAAAATAGAAGAGGAATAAAGGATAAATGTTTCCTATGATTCAATTGTTTGGGATCAGGAAGAATTAAAGCCTCTTTCATATTGGAATACTAAAATCTTGGATACAAATTCACATGATTGTCTTGAATATTTTGAGGAAGAAACACAATGGATGGTTAACAAGATATTGGAATTTTCTACTCATCCAAAATAAAACATTGCTCCATTTGATCAACAAAATTTATGCTTTGAAAAGGATGGACTTTATTTTGATTGGATTCCTAATTTTGACATGTTTTATGAATAGGTAATCAATGAAGATGAAAGACTACAAGATGATGAAGAAGATAAAGACCATGAGGTAGAAGAAAAAATTACAATGGTTCACCAAGTGTTGGTAAATGAAAATATACAAAAGGTAGAATCTAACCCTTTGTTTCCAAACATCTAAGCTTTAGGTGAAAATTTGCATAATCATTTATTGGATTCAAATGATATTTATGATGAAATGCCATTAGAGGTGAATGAAGAATTGAAATTAATTTTTTCTCACACCACGAACGATATTGCTTTGATGAATGAAAGAGAAATATGTGTGCTTGAATTTTTGAATCAAATTTATCAACAATTGATGATGGAATCTATGATAAAAACTCACAATGATCCTCATTTAGTAGATATCTTAGATGCTTGCAAATTGTTGCGTAAGTTTGATTGGCCTAAAAACATGCAAAATGATGTGGCTTCAAAATTTTTAGAAATAGGCTCCTACTTGAAAGATCTCATATTTGAAAAAGAAAGCCTAATTCTAGATAATAAATTGAATTGTGAAATCTACATGTTAAGGAATAGACAAGAAGCAATTGAAAATCAATTATTGTCTTATCAATTTAATGATTTGAAACTTTAGTATGAGATTATTAATGGAACTAAATCAAATTGGTGGGGTGAGAGGCAAGATGAAAATTCTTGTATTGTTTGGCCTAATCTTGTTTTCATTGGATTTATGTAAAACTTGGCTTGCATATAATGTTATATGTCTTTTAAAATGTGCTAATCAAGTTTGGGATCCAGGGAAATGATAGCTCAAACTTTGCACCATCCTGTACCATATTGTACATTTGTATATAGTTTTGGTTTTCACATTTTTGTTTGACTTTGATGTTTTTGGGCTTTGTATTTAAATTTTGATTTTGTTTTGCTTTCTTGTTAGTTTGCATTAGGTTAGGTTTTGGTTTATGTTTTGGGTTGGTCCCTCTATTTGAGGTGATGTTTTGTGGTAGCTACTAATGGCCTCTTGATCATTTTTGCATTCCTTTGTCATGTAGGGTGAATTGCCTATTTTGGAATCATGTAGATCAAGGAAAAGGGGATGAAGTGGTTTAGTAATCAGTCTTTGATTGTGGGGCCAAGATAGTGAATTTTGGAACAATGAATCATTTTGCTAAAGCTACACATGAACACATCTTACTAAGGGACATGCCTTGGAATCTTGACGGATGAAGTCATCATGGTTTGCAAATTAAGGAATTTTTTTTTATAGACTCCATATTTAACATTAAGTTGCCTCTAACCCAGATGGCAGGTGAATTTTGCTTACCCATGCAATACTTATAAAAAAAAGAAAGAAAAGATAAATCTATCTAAGGTTTTAGGTCATCTTCGTCGGGGCTATGGACGTCTGACTGGCAGTGGAGCAATGTCTATAAAAAGGTAAAGAAAAATTATACCTTATACCTAGGTGATATAGATAATATCTACCTGGGCTATATATGCTCAACTGGCAGTAGAGCAAGATCTAGGAGAGGTCAAGGTCATCTCCATCGGGGCTATAAATGCTTGGTTGGCAGTGGAGCAATGCAAAGGCATATTTGAATGAGTAATATTTCTATAGCCTAAATGCAAGCTAGGTGATGGAATCTGTAAGTTTTCAAGAATGCTAAAATAAATCCACTCTCACACACCTTAGCAAAGGCAAATGTTCATGTGTTTTCATTTGAAGCTATCTAACGCCATTTTCTATGAATGTTGCTAGATAGCGTATATTTCTCTAATCTTTGTTCCTTTGGTTTTTAGAACTGGGTTCTTCATCCAAAATGCTCAGAAGCATTTCCCAATAGAGTCACCATTTGTTGTGGCCATTCCACAACTAACCCCAAAATTGGGGACCCACCTTTTTATTTTTCAATTTTTGGAAAATTTTGGTTTAGGTTGCAATATATGTTCTAAAGTTTGGGTGTGGATATTCTTTTAGTTTGTTTTAAGTTGTTTAGTGTGTTGGTTAGGTTCCTCATTTTTTTATTGTTTTGGTTAATTTTAATGTTTTGAATTAAACCAATTCAAACATTTGAAATTAATTGAATCAAATTTAAAATAAAAAAGAAAACAATTAATAGCATACCATAAAAAAATAAACCAACACAGAACCCTTGTTAACAATTACTTGCAATCACTAAGGTATTCCTAGAACTCACTTGATATATCTTCACAAGATTACAAACACACATAAGTAAAAAGAACCTTGGAGAAATTTATTATTTATTTGCAAGAGAGAGTTTTGTGATCAAAATCCTAAGTGTGAGTGTGGTTTTACAATTATGCAAAATTACCGCTCAACAGGTGGGTTGAGCTGTGAATATGAATGGTATTTATAAAGTGGATGGTGTGACTGATGGAGTTGATGATTGGTTAGTGGGATTGTTAGGTGCAGTGGAAAAATAGAATGTGGTGGTTGAGGGCTAACTACAGTTCATGCTTTTAGATGCAAAAGTAGGGTCAACTATTGGCAATTCCTCTAGGATGGAGGATTTTGATGAAGTGATGTTAGTGGGAGTAGTTTGGATAATGAGTGGGTGGATGGATATATGGGTTGATGGAAGTAGTGGCTCATAAGGATTTGAGATCAAGTTGTAGTATTTAAAAGGCTCTATGTCTGTTGGGATGCAATGTACCTTACCCTTGTGTACACACTTTAGAAATTGATGTAATGTTGAGGGTACACAAATCATCTCCCTGATCTAGGGATGTCCAAGAAGTATGTTGTATTGCATTACCCCTTCAAAGATGTGGAAGAGGACATGTATAGTTTTCACCCCCACGATGATAGGAAGAACTATGTTTCCCACAGTTGAGCATAAGGTATCATTAAATGCTCTTAAGGTAAAGGTGGATGATGTAATGTGGTATGATGGTATGTTAAGATTTTTGATGGGGAGAGTGGTAATGAGGTTGATGGAGGAGCCGATGTCAATAAGGACTCTCTTGAATGACTTCATATCAATATGAACAACTATGTGCAATGGAAAATTTGGTAGATCTGATAATAAAAATTTCTCCTCAAAATCATAAAATGCTATCGAGGGCTCCATGCATTTTTGTACACTCTCCACAAAGGAGTTGAAAGCATTGGGATCTTATAATTGTACTTGGAGGGATTTTAGGATTTCCATCAATGCTTCTTGATATGGAGGTGACTGTTGTATTAGCTCATAAATTGATAGTTTTGCTGATGCCATTTTTAAACTTTGGGTTAACCGACTACCTAGGGTGATAGTTGGGTGAGATGGATTACTTGAATTATGAAAGGGCGGATGTGGAATGGATGGTCCTAGTTGTATGGGGACACTTGGTTGTATTGCGAGAGCTTGGGTTGTGTGATTTTCTTGTCTCTACCCATAGGTGGCCACACTGATAGCCCCTACAAAACCTTAGTGCAATTGAGACACGTAATTGACTTGGTTGGGAGGAACTATAGAAGTTGATGATCATGTTGCTTGTTGATTTGCCTCATGGTGAGGTAAAGGTATCTAATATATACTAAGGTTCTGATTGGATTGGGCTAGTGGGTTGTCAACTTTGATCTTTCCCACTTCTAATAAGTCTTGCACAATACCCTTAAACCCATGGCAAGTTTTGACGTCATGTCCTTTTTACCAATGATAGATCCAGTATAAGTGCTCTCTATAGGATTTTGATTTTGGATTGCTAAGGTCTTTGGGTTTAATCTACAACATCAAAATTTGTATCATATACAACTTTTGAAATACAGATGAATAGGGCTCTTGCAATGGTGTGTAATTACATCCAGGCCTAAAGTGATATTGCTACCTCTCTATAGGTTGCATTTAATTTTGAACTTGCTACATGGGTGGAACCACTTGATAGTTTAATTGTTGTGGTAGTTGCTATTATTGTTGGGGTTGTTGAATTTGAACTTGGGCTTGTTGATTTGATTATGAAGGTTGGCCAAAAACTATTTGATTAACATGAGTGGCCTTGGAATGACCATGGTTATTCCCATTTTGGTTCTTGTTTTACCACTCCATTTTCTTAGGCTTGATATCATCCTCTTAGATATTTATCTCTTATAACTCTGACTTGTGTGAGTGCCTCATCGAATGTCCTATACTACTGCAATTGTGGTAACAAAGATATAGGCTTGGTATAACTCTTTGTGAAAATCCTTGTTATTTTTGACATGGGGAGAGAATGGCAACTTGATCATAACTACCCTCCAATGGTTGCAAAAATTATGGACCAATTCATCATCATATTGATTTAGACTAAGCAGATCGGTCAATGTGGTTTTATTTCAGACATTCAGGTGAATATCTCCAAGAATTGGTCTGCAAGTTGCTCAAAAGTGTAGACACTCTGATGCAGTAAGTGGTTGTACAAATCCTAGGCTTCCCCCCCAAGTGTTTGAGAAAATGTGTTTAGCATGAGTGAGTCATTGTTTCTAATACTGAAACACACATTGACAAACCTTATCACATGATCTCAGGGGTCCTCACCCCCCTTAAATGTATCAAGCTTCGACATCTAAAAATCCACTGGATAAGGCAGTGCAAGCACCAAGGCATGGATCGGGTGATTGAGCAGTTGCCTTAATGTTGGATTTTGATATTGCAAAAATAGGGTCTGCATGGCAAGGCTATCAATATGGTTTTATAGGAATTGGAATTTAGGATCTTCCATAGGGTTAAAACCTTGGTTTACCTGATACTACTAGTAATAAGGTGCATTGTATGTGGATTGCGGATGATGGAAAATGTTAGGCTGAAATACATGATGATATGATGGCTGATGAAGGTTCTGATATGGATGAGGTGGTGGAGGCATGATGACATGATGACCCAATGAGTATACATGTGATGTGGTGGATTAGTTACTATGGTAGTGGTTAGGGGATGCAATACCCAAGACAGATCTTGGATAAAGGTATGGGTTGGGTGAGGGGTATATGGTAGGTTATGCTCAATCCTCTATAAATGCTGATTAGATTTAGGGTTAACACTATGATTAATGTTATCCAAAATTATTTGTTGTAGCTGTAAGAAATCCTACTGCATAGCAGTCATAGATGATGTGGACACAACCACATATGAAGTGGTTGGTTGGGTTGGTTATGAGACAACCATGGTAGTGGATGTGAGTGGAGGGTAGGTAGCAAAAGCCATTGCCTCCGAATGAGGGGTGATATGATGTATAGGGCCTATAGGGGCAGTAGGCAAAATGGATGTGGGGATCTGCAAAGCAACCTAAGTTGTTGCTTCATAAAGGGGATTGGTACAAGCGATGTTCTATGGGGGCAATGTAAGAGGTGGTTGGCTAGAGGATGATGGGTGGCTAGATAGGGTAGTAGCAATCAACTCAAAAAGTGGATTTGTAAAGACTTTTCTAGACTACTATGGGTGTGTGACTGTGGATTCTTGATGCAATAATGGTATGGTGTAGGATGGGATGGTAAGCAGTGGTAATGATGGAAATACCATTCCAAATGCACTCAGGTACATCCTAATGGCATCCATGTCTACAAGTGTGATATGACCTTCCGTTGGTGTGGGTGGCTCACTCCTATGAGTCTCAAGAATAGTGGTATGGGTATCCCTATGCATAACATCTATGTATAAAATGGGAGCACTACTAGAGGGCCCTATATTTAAGCTCTGGGACATAGGAGGGAGCATACTACCTTGCCCTACCATCGAAGTTTTAGGGACCTAACTAGACTGAGATGCCATGGGGGAAGACAACTGACTCTGGATTAGTGCTAACTTTTTGGCTTGACCATGGGTCGTTACCATATGCTAGGGTGTGATGATGTATGAAATGCAAGTGATAGTGTGTGAATGCATGAGATAGCACAATGCAAAACAACACTCAAAGCAAACAAACAAGCAATTTTTCCTAAGTTCTCGCAAGTTTTGATTTTGATGTTTTTTTTGAGTTTTGATGTTTTTTTGGAGTTTTGAAGTTTTGAAAAAGAAAAGTTCATGTGCAAAATATTTTTCCCTGAGATGATTCTAGGATTTCACCTGTATACTCATAGCTCGACAACTAGTGATGAATTCTAGTTGCGTAAACCCACCAAAGTATGGAGATGAAGCCCATACCCGATCAGGGAGCACTCCTCACCTAGTCTCACTTGGTCAACGTTATACCCTCCAAAGAGAAATACATGCAAATTTTACAAGATATGATAGTTCTTGGAGCCGACCTTAACCAAAAATAGGGTAATAATGTTGGTGGTTGGTGATGAAATCCAACTTGGCGGTGATGAAATCTAGCTGTTTGCTAATGTTCAAGTGAATGTGTATGAGGTTTATTCAATTTATGGTGTAATACAGCTAGGATGCAATTTTATTTTAAGCCTACATGCAGGAAAATAGGAAACATAAATAATAGACAATCAAATCAGGGGCAAAAAGCAAACTTTAGGCAGTATTTGACCAAGTTTTGTTTAACAGGGCATATCATGAGAGGGTGATTAGTTCTGGTAAACCACGAATGCGTGGTTCACCAACCACACACCTGCGCTTGGGAAATCCCAACCACGGATGTATGATTCCTTTTTTTAGGGCAATCACAGGCTCAAACCCTTAAAAAGATGCCTGAGTTATTTCTAACCCAACTATGCAAGATGATTGTTCACTAGGATGATAAATGCAAATCCTATTTTTTCTCTTTATGTTTGGATGAATGCAAACATAAATAAATCTACCCTAGGACTTAAGTACAAACAATGGCACATAGGAAAAACCTCTAATTTATCCTAAATATATGCTAAAGCCAAAAAAATAGAAACAAAAAAATAGGACAAGGGTATAGACTTCTTGTCCTTTCACTGATCCCTCCATCTATCAACCGTAGGTCTACGATTCTACAATGCAGTAACTACGTTCACATGTTTTCTAGATATCCAACCGTAGGTGTCCTTTCCTCCAACTCCTTCACTACAGGTGTGCAGTTTCTCAGATCTACAACCATGGGTGCACAATTTCGCAGTGACAGGGCCAAATACAATAAGTCTTAGATTTGTCAAACTGAGACCAAACCCTCATCCTCTTCAAACTCCTAAAATATGTGGACATAAAAAACATAGATCAAAAACTAAATAAAGGTGAGGCAAAACAAAATGGAACCCTTAGGGTGTCCCACCGTGATTGCCATTTTCTGGAGCAAAAATATATGAACACCAACAAAAGAAACACATAGAGAAATATAATTGCCAAAATTGCTTTTATATTAATGTTTTGATACAATATTACAACTTTTGAATTGCTCCAAGTATTGGGAGCAATGTTACAATATTTCTCTCTGTATGATATAGTTTCTTTCGATAGAGGAATGGGGTCTTCCAAGTCTTCAATAAAACATAGTGTTCTTCAATATTTTGCTACAACTCCAAAGGGGTGAGTGGGCTTCAAGTATCTGATGCAGGAGCCACTCCAACTTTAGTAGCTTCTCCAAAGTACCTATGATCTACACATAATAAAACCAGCAACGAGGTCAGTAGCACCTGTAAATCAAGCTAGTAAACCAATGCTAAATAGAAACCCTAACTAAATAATCAAGTAATATGGAAAACAATAATATGTAAATCAAAAGCCTCACACAAATAAAAATTACTGATTGTGTTCTTGATTCTATGAAACTGTGGGGGCATGGTGATGTAATGGAAACCATAGTTACATGGGGGTTAAAATACAGACATGCAGATTTGACCTGAAACTATAGACCAACGGTTTGGTCTGAATGATAGAATACCTCGAAACATGATCTTCGGGCTTGAAATCTTGCTTCTCCTCGAGATACATGCAGAAGTCTGATCCTATTTTGGTAGCCTGGTGGTGTCAATGTTTAGTATCCTATAATTTTTTGGGGTGAAGGTGCCTTTATAGTCTTCTTAGGGTTTTGGAGGGAATGAGAGGTGGCAAGCTTGGACTACCAAGTGGTAATCCTAGGCTACCAAATAGAGGGGTAGTTACAGTGAGTCACCCAATGTGCCTCACTTAACTAGGGTGATGTGGCTGCAAGTGGAGTGATGTGTGGGATTTTACCCCATGTGAAGGGACAAAGAGGACAAGGGTGTATGATATGTGGCAAGGATGTTAGGTGAGGTGGCTAGGACACATGTCTAATGGGTAGGTAGGGTATCCTAGGCTAATTTTCTAGATTTAATAAATCTGGATAATAGGATAATAGTGCAAGATTTATATGCCTAAGTCCAAACTTAGGCATATAAATTTATTATGCAATATTTGAGGTGGTGTGAAAAAATGTGGTGTTGTAAGTGACCAAATTTTGGTGTCTACAATAGGAAAATCATCTTGAACAAGTTGTAATCTAACATTTGATATTTTTTCTATGGGAAGAAGTTGTTGTGAAGGACGGGTTGTTATCACTATTGGACATAGTCCCTTTGGAACTAATAAATTTGTAATTGGTAGAATCAGTCTTGAATCATCTTCTAAACTATTATAATGGAAGGAACTATGTCTACCTCAGATTCTATTTCACTTTTTATATATTTAAAAGATGAAAATTGTAATTTTATTCCTTGAAATTGCTCAATTGTGACAACGGATTGAGTAGGAACAAATGAAGTTTGTAGGAGTTACGATGGTAAGTGACTAATAATCATTCCCATATAATGTGTTGGATGAGGTATAGTCTTATAATCTAGCTGAATCACAACTTCCTTACCATGTTTTGGTAATGGATTTTGGAATATGTCTAGATCTTGATTTGTATTTTGTGTCTGTTACTTTTGTGGGTCTATTGGCGGATTAGCTTTTGGAGGATTTTCCACTCCCAATTTTCCATTATCAATCAAGTCTTACACTAAATGTTTTAATTTTCTACAAGTTTTGGTTGAATATCCATCAACTTGATGGAAATCATAATGTTGGTCTGGTCTATACCACGGTTTAGAGGTGTCAGGTTGCCATATCTCTAGCAATTTTATCAAGCCTCTTTCTACCAATTGTGGTAAGATCATTGTTAAGTGTTGATTTAATCTTGTGAAATTCCATTATGGAGGTTTTTGATGTGCCTTCAACACAAAATTATTTGTGGTTTCTAAGGTATTAACATTTGGAGGGGGTCTACTATCTGTAATTCCATCTCCTACCACATGATTGTTTTTGTATTGGTTTTTAGAGGATTTATCTTGATCCTTCATTTTAAGTTATCCTCTTTTGATAAGGGCTTCTTATACCCTTCTTTCCAAATCTATAGCTTGATCAAAATAGGTTATGGTAGCCATAGCCAACTCATAGGATAGTTGTTCTTGTAAGTTTCCAACAAAAATTTCTAGCATTTCTCTCGTAGGTAAGGCAAAGTGTAATTACCTAAGATTTTTTTCCATCAAGCTAGAAATTCTGTGAAACTTTATTCTTTTTCTTGTTTTAGGTTGTAAAAATTCTTAATTGTGACATGCATTTCTATGTAGGTGCAAAATTGATGTACAAATAACTTTGTAGTTTCTTCGAAGTTTATTAAGGAGTCAGTTGGCAATTGATAATACCATTCCAAGGCCATACCTCCTAAATTTTTTGGAAATATTTTCAATAGCAACATGTCATCATATGCAATATCATGGCAAGTGGTCCTAAACATGTGAAGATGCTCAATCGGATCTTCTATTCCCTTATAAATTGGTAAAATCAGCATGGGGAAGCTGAAGAACACAAGATTATACTAAGAGGGGGGGGTGAATAGTATAAGATAAAACTTATACTTTTTTTTCCAAAGCAGTAACTTCAATTATTATCAATTGAAATAATTAAAAAATGCACAAATCACCACACACATAAGAGACACATATTTAAAGTGGTTCACCCAATGTGGGCTACATTCACAAAAAAATATTTCTTATAAATTTTATCAAAAAATTTCATGGGAACCAATTCCCTATTACAATGTTTGTGGAACTCTATCCAGAGGAGACACCTGTCTCCTCTCACAAATTTATGGACCCCAATACACAGGAGAAACCCATCCCCTCTGCTCTGATTCATGGACCTCAATCCATAAGAGACACCAATCCCCTTTGCTCTAGTTTATGGACACCAATCCACATGAGATACCAATCCCCTCTAATATGGTTTTTGGACACCAATCCATAGGAGACAACAATCCCCTCTGATTTGGTCTACTCCAAAGCTTGCTTACAACTCTACTCAAATTTACTCCAAACCTTCTCACAAATCTGCTCAAATTTACTCACAAAAACCTGCTCGTAAATCTACTCAAATTTCTCACAAAAACCTGCTCAATTCTACTCACAAAACCTTCTCAAATATGCTCACAAAAATCTTCTCAAATATACTCATAAATATGCTCAAATATACTCACAAATCCTGCTCAAATCAGCTCACAAAACCTGCTCAAATGTGCTCACAAAGCTTGCTCAAAAGGCCTACTCAAATCTGCTCCAAAACCTTCTCAAATATGCTCACACAACCTGCTCACAACCTGCTCAATCCTGCTCACAAAGTCTGCTCAATATTACTCAAATATTTCATACAAACAATGCTCATATATTTCTAAATATCGCATACAAACAATGCTCATATATTTCCAAATATTGCACACAAACAATGCTTATATCTTTCCCAAATATTGCACACAAACAATGATCATATCTTTCCCAAATCTCTCATCCAAACAATGCTCATATATTTACAAATCTTGCATAATGATGTCATCAAGTTCTTCACCTATTCTTCAATGTGCTTTCCTCAATTAGAGCAATTAAGATATATTCTATCCAAAATTCTTTTATCTTCATGAACATATAGAGAATGATATGTACTAGACAAATACCCAATATGTTCTTCACATTCATTAAGTCAATCACTTTCACATGTCTCAGATTTATTGCATTAAAAAAGATAGCTCTAGTCTAGCACTTGATAATTGACCTTCTTATGTACTCACAAAATCAATCAAAATCAATGTGCCAATTTGCTTCACAAATTTTATCTATAACTCTTGCACTTTTACTTCCAATTCCAATCAAAACAATGCATAAGTTTACTCCCAAATATGACTTATAATATTTCATCAATTTGTTCCTAATTTCAAACATAAACAATGCACATCCAATAATTCCTTATACCTCCAATATCATGACAACAAAAATATTTCCTTCAAACAAAACCACCTTGAGAAAGGAATTAAATCACCATACATCTAAATATGCCACAATGATGATAATCTTCTTTTGCATGTGTTTTCCAAACCTGTTTTGTCAAAAAAAAATTTCCTTTCTTTTGCAACTTGCACAACAAAATATTTAATTTATGTGAAGGGAGTTTGACCCCTAGACCTTTCCAAAGTGTAGCGCCTTACCACCATATCCTTGATTGTTTGGGCTAGCTCAGTGGGTAACACCAAAAGGAGGTGTTGCTTTATTTAAATCTCTTATGCACTTTTGCCCAGCAAAAACACCACAACACCTTTCAAGTAAAAATATACCCGACAAGATTCGACCCTTGGACTTCATGCACAGTTGCAACTTAGCACGGTCTAGCCAACCGGATGGGCTACTCCACAACTTGAGAATGAAAAGGAACCACTTAGAATATAAACCTTCACTCCTTCACAATTTCATCACATATCAAAAATACGACGCCATTGGAAATCAAACTTTGCACTCTACTTCGCAGTGCCCTAACCAAGGTTAAACAACTAGTTGGGATATCCCGACAGTTGGAACCAATAGAGGACCTCTCTCTTCCTTATTCATTGTTCCTCGTCGCTTAATATTTTTTTGAATTTATGCATGAGTAGGATATATTCACCTTAGAAAATATTTTTATTTAAGCATTCACGTTGGTCAATCAAATGATATATTTTGCCTCCATATATATGCTTTATATTTCACTTTGGGAGGTCGACTCATAGTATTGTGAGTGATTTTAAATTTTCTCTCCAAGTACTTTGGCACCTTTGCTTGTAACCTGACCTTATATTATAATATTTTAAATCCTTGATTTAAATATTATAATATTTATCTTTTAAACCTTTGCCCTCCTTTTATAATATTTTAAATATTTTGTCCCAAGCACTTTTAAACCTTTGTCATTTACTTGTAAGAAACCTTACCTTGAATAATTTGTTCATCCTTATAAACTCATCATCCTTGAAGAATATTTCTGCCTTGAGTACCATGCACCCTTTGACATTAGTGACAACTCAATATTTCTAATAGAAGCATTTAGGGTATGGTCTAACGAAAACAAAATGATCTAGTGGTTTGTTACACATTTTCTTATAGTTGTATGTAGGGCAATAAGGGTCTATTTGGTCTAATCATGAAGCTAATTGTTGAACTCTAGCTTCAATATGTTTCCCATTATGCTTATTTTGTGATGCTATGTTTGCATAGGGAGGATAATATGTATGTTGTGCTACCGCATAAGGTGTTGAAATGGTAATATTGTTATGCATAGGATTTGAATTTGGAGGGTTTATGAGCTTATAAGGAGGCATATTTTATTGCAAAGTTGGTTGAGAAGAAGTCATAATTTTTACATTTTTATTTTTTTGAGATGTTGAGGCTTGAATAAATCGATTATTAAAATATTGTGAGAGAAAGTTATTGTTGGTAGAAGAAGAAGGTTGTTTTTGGGTAGTAGTAGTGGTTGCAAAAATAGGTTTATGTTGTGATGCCATAGTTGTTTGAACTTGGGTAGTACCTAAGGAATGATCGTTATGAGTGGTAGGTTGTAATGGAGGAATATTATCACTCATATATGTCTCTAGCTGTGGGTATAGTCGAAAAGCTTCTTGTAAAGCTACTTCCATTGTAAAATCACCCCTTTTAAGTTGGTCATCTACTTCAAAGGCATTAGCGATAACTAACCGATTATGATTTAGGAATTCACAGAAGTGTTGCATAGATTCAAAATGAATGTCCCCTTGAGGTCCCATTTTAGGGTCAAAAGGGTTGACTGTTTCATCTTCCTAATTTTGTTCTATTTGTGCAACTTGTTCTTCCTGAACCTCTTCTATTTCAGTTTTGGTATTAGGATTTTTATTATCCGACTCCCCTTTAGAGTTAGTTGCCACTTCTTTACCCTTCCTTAATGTCTTAGGCATCTTGTTGTGTTGTTTTGTTTTGATACTACTATTTTTTTTTGTTTTAAAATAAACTAAAAGGTTGGTCTACCTAAATACTTAAAAGATTTAGTGTAAAAAAACTAAGGTGATTTTACTCCTCTTGAAAGAGATTATAAATATCGTTGATGGGCTCTAGGTCTTTAGGTTCCATTAAATGTTCCTCTTCGAAGATAAAGTTCTCTTTCAAAAGAAAGATGAAGTGAACGAGAGTGATATTCTTAGTTTCAGAAGTAGGAGGTTGAAGTGGAGCTTGTGGTAAAAATATTTAAAAAATATTGCTCTAGGTGCTTTGTGATAGCATCTTTTTTGTTCAAAGGCTATCTCTTTCTCTTCTAAGTTTGCTAGGAATTTGTGGATGACTACAGATTATTCAAAGTAACTTTCCCACGTAGATTTTGGAGTGGATGCTAGCCCTTTTATTTTATATCCAGCATTTGCAACTCTTTTTAATTTCAAAATAGATGGAATAGTAATTTACACCTAAGGCCTTTGTTATATCTATCATTTTAATTTGTTTCAACTCCTCAGATCTTCTCTTAATGAGATCAAAATTCTGCCACAAATATCCCCAATTTTCCCTATTACTCCTATATAGGATATCAATCTCTTTTTCTATGAGTTATTTTCTAAGGTCGATAAGGGTAAATTCTTTAACACTAGTGTCCACCATTTAAAACTTTTTCTAGAGATTTCTATTTTTTCGTTTTTTGTTTTATAGAAAAAAAGTAAAAATAAAAAGACAAAAAGAAAACAAGAGTTCTTTTTCTAACTAAAAGTTTTTCTTTGAACCATTTTACAAGTTGTAGGCCAAGTTAACTTGTTTTGATTAGGATTTTCACCTGGATGCCCGCATGTAGATGCTTGGTGATGAAGTCCAAGCCGTGATGAAGCCCAAGTTTTGCCAGTACTCACCCACTTCACCGTGGGTAGCAATACACCTCAAAATAGATGCATGCTATTTTCCACGGCTATGATAGTAGTTGAACCGGTCTCATTTTAAATCTTGATTAAAGGTTTCAAGGTTTTTGGGTATAGGTGAAAGGATAATCTCTTTCTAAATGCTGTAAACCTTTAGTGTATATCCCATTATTTTTTTACCAATCTGAGCTGCGAAAGAGTTCGTCGGATGTCGTTATTTTTAGGGCAAATTATGTAAAAATGAAAAAGAAGTGATTTGGTTCATTAAAAATTATCTGATTTATATGACTTAATATAAGGCACACAAGCTTAAATGATCTTTTTAGTTTTTTTTAAACAAAGAAAAAGCAAAATTTTAAAATGAGGGTGTTTTCATGTCGGGTTCACCAAAGAATGTAGACCCAAAATTTTTGCACCCCTTTCTTCTAGGCTAATGGATCCATGCCTAAAATGGAGAAGGAAAATAATGTATCTACACCTCGGACGAGAAGCACTTGAGTTGTGCTCTCCTTGGTGTTTGTTGACGAATTGGATGGGGTTCACCAAGAAACACTTTATGTGGTGGTTTCCATGCCTAGGTAAAGTGGATGTTTATTGAATTCTTTTTTTTATGTGCACGCACCTAGGGTTTGGCCAAAATGCAACTATTGCCTAGCTATATGCATTTCAAATTTCGATGAAAAAAAAGTATACATATTCTAGCTAGAAATCTTTGTAAATTTGACTATGATGCAATGATTTTGTAGATGTTAAAAGTAAAGGATGGGATTTATGCTAAAATGTTGTTTTTCTTTTGCATTTTGTGTTTTATGTTTAATTTTTTTCTACTTAATGTACTATATGCAAAATGATGTAACACAATTCCTACTTTTTTTGTCCTTTTGTTCTTTGGAGTCTTTTTAACAATTGCAATTAACATAAAAATTGATATAGCTAAGTTTATCTTTTGCTCTTTTGTATTTTTCATAACTAGTATGATTGATATAAAAAAATGCAACTGAATCTATATTTTTTTGATATTTTTCTTTTGATTTTTTCAATTAATGTGATAAATGCAAAAATGATGTAACTAAGTATATGCTCTTTCGTATTTTTTTTTTCTTTCTCTTGTTGTATGCAAAAGCTAACTAAACAAAGAAGTATGAAATTAAAGCACAGATAAACTAAGAAAAAATAGATTTAAGTCCTTACCTAATTTGTATGTTTGCAATCATACGCATTAAACTCTATCAAGTAAATTTGGATCTATCCAAATTAGATTCAGATCAGTCCAAATCTGTTAGAAGAATTCAAATCCATTCAAATCCATTTAAAACTTGCAACCCCACAACAAGACACTAAAAATTACAGTTAGGGGTGGGGGATCTTCTTAGGCCACAAAATATGCTGGCTTATGAAGTCATATTACCTCAATTTTTTAGAAAACCATAGAAAAAGTGATGGATTTATAAATTTAATGTAAAGCATTCAATATAAATGGAAGAAACACAGTGACAATAGTATTATGCAATAAAATAACAAAGCTAATAAGTAGTAAAATATAAATACAAAGTCAATCTAATAAATCTAAAATCAAAACCTACCCCCAGAATAGATCTACGTAATTATGGATATCAAAAAAAAATTGGATCGCTCCGGATACGTTCAAACCTGCAATAGTCAGATATGTAAACCTACAATGATCAAAATAGCACAATTTCAAGTTTCATCGATGAATTCAGATGCATCCAAATTCATATAAATCTGTAAAAATGATAAATTATACTAGGGAAAAATACAATTTAAAATCACAATGCACATTGCCATCCCTAATAGATCTTGGAATGATGATCTATGTTCGATCTCCTTTAAAACCTGCAATAAAAATACAAGAAAGCGTATTCTTCTTATAGATTTTCTTGTAAAAATTACTATTAGTTTGGTCTGAGGGTAGCCTACGAGATTTATCATCCAAGGTAGGTCAAGGAATCAGAGAGGAGGATGTAAATAGGTCGGGTTGTTAAGGGAATTTGGAAAATTTTCCAATTTGGGTCAATTTAGATGGATCCAAATTCGTTGAAAATCTGATTTTGCCCAGATTAGGGGTGAAATCTAAATAGTGCACCTGAATTAGGTGCAAATTTGATTTGGCTAAATTTAGATCGATCCAAATTTGTCAGAGCTTCCTAAATTTTACGAAAAAAGGGGTAAACAAATAAAATTTGATTTTATCCAACATAAAAATTGAGGCAAGGGGTTGAAGGGTGAGAGGTACATTGTTAGGGAGTAACAACATATTGGCTAGGGAATGAAAATTTTGAAATGTGTCAAATTCCTTGAATACAATAAAACACAACTCTAGACCCTTCTTAGGAAGATTTTGAGTCATAATCACTCACTTTTTTTGGACCTATTGATTATGAGGACTTTACAGGAGCCTTGACCAAATTAAAACAAACTTCTACTATCTATGAATATTAGCCTCAATTTGAGAAACTGGCTAATAGGACAAAGGGGTTGAATAAAATATTTTTTTAGAATTATTTTATTAGTGGATTGAAAGATGATATCAAGGCTGAGGTAAAAATGTTCAAACCATAGTCTATGATGCAAGCCATAGGATTGGCCAGATTAGCAAAGGAAATTTTTTTCAACTCAAAGAAGACCATCTAAATTTCCGAAGCCAAACCCACATTTTCTTCCAAGTTCACACCAAATACTGGTAATAAGTCTACCCCATTCAAGCATTTGACTGTGGAAGAAATGGATGCCCATCAAGCACAAGGCTTATGTTATAATTATGATGATAAGTATTCACCAGGGCATAAATACACCCAAAATAAGTTATTTTTATTAAATGTAGAGGAATCAGTAAGCAATGAACAAGTTGATGAAGAAGTAGAACCACTAGAGGAATAACTTAAGGATGAGGGATAAACACTAGAAGAACCACAACCATAAATCTCTAACCATGCACTTGTAAGAATTTCTATCCCTAAGATGATGAAGATAGTGTAGAAATGCAAAAATTTAATACCTAAACAAGTATATGAAATCAAATTGAACACATAATTATGTAACCATATTGAGACAAAAGAATAAAGAATATGGTGCCCTTATCATTACTTATGAAATTTTACTTTACAATGTGGTTACAAAGATATCTTTCTTAGGGATAGATACCCATTTGATACAATCTACAATCATAATCAATGGTAGGTGTATTTCACAGGATCTTTGCACCCTAAAAAATGACTTAAGAAGGAGTTTATTGTGACCTCCACAATGTGAGATAAATATTGATGAATATTCATTTTGATTTGCTTCTACTAAGATTTGAAATCTACACACAAGAACACTTACAAGATATTAATAGCAAATGAGGAACCTCTCATGATGAGGTCCATATTCCATGATAAGAAATTAAAAGAAAGATGCTGAAAATGATAAACAAATGCATGAAAACTAAATAACACTATGCTAGAAAATAAGTTAAATGCTTCTAAAGCTTCTGTAACTAAGAAATACAAAAAAAGAATATGTCATTGAGAGGTCATCATGGGGTAAAGCGATCAAGCCTATTGACCATCCTAGGGTAGGGAAACAGTGCCTGCGAGCCGCTTCGGGGTAAAGCGATCATTGAACAACAAATTGTTTCTTCATGATCGATGCAAGCAATGTCGAGGTTGGTCTGCTAAATTGACGTTCAAGAGTCGTGCTCTTTGAAACATAGTTGAATCATAGAAATTGGTTCAAAATCAGGATGTTTTATGGTGAGAGTGTTGAATTTGGTCTTCAACCTCCAAGGAACTCCATTATTGCACTTGTAAACTTCATGAATGAAATCCAGCAACATTTCATCGCTTATGAGAGGATGTTCTCTCTAATAAAAAAATTGACAACACTTCATTGTGGATAATTGAGATGCAAAGATATGAAGGCAAGATGCCTTCTTGTAGATTTCCTCAATAAAAATCTTGGCTTCCTTGAGAAGCCAAGATACATTTAGGATCAAGAAGGCAACTAAAAATTCTAGAAGCTTCCTATAACTGTTTTCAAATGCCATTGAGCTTGGTTAGCCATTGAATTTGTTTTTTCCCATGGTATTTGTTTTGATTTTTTTATAGGTGTGACCATCATAGGGTAGAGCGACCGTGATTGCTAGCTATCATAGGGTACAATGACCTTTGAGGGTTGCTCCTAAGTATGGTGGTCTAGGATGTAAATGAGGACTCCTTCTTGCTGAAGTGATAAAAATCACTATTAAGCCCTAAAGTTCCCCTAGGTGGGTCATATAGCCTAAAAAGGTGTCCATATAATCAGTCTTATCAAAATAATTTGTTTTAGGTGTCTACAAATGCCTATTTTTGGGGTGCATTGTGTTCTCAAAATAACTTTTTTTAGGTGTCTACAGATGCCTCTTTTTGGGATGCATTGTGTGAAAACACAATGGGGAGAAAAAATAGATGACCTAAAACCAAGCTAAAGTTTGATGGTGATCATTGATTTAGTCAATGTTAAATACCCTACTCATGAAAGGGTATGCATCTTTGAGTCATTGCTTCAAACAAAATTTAAGAGCATAATTAAAGTAAACCTTTTGATGAGGCATACTTGGTCTTGGTACATTGTTCAGTCATAAAGAGATAAGACCTATGAAACCTTCATGCTTCAAGAATGCCAAGCATTTGTTTAATTAAAAATTTTGCTTGTTGTTTGCCCCAAGCAAGGGCATGATTATCTTTGGCAATGATTCATGGACGAACGCAATTAGCATGATTGAGTGCTTTATTATTGACTTCGATTATGAATGTTGTGATTATGACTACCCCCTCAAGCGATGCATCGATGAGGAGATAAAAAATAATGAAAGTGATGAGTCACTTGACCAAGATGACTTGATTGAATTGACCAAAGGTATAGGCTTCTTTGGAGCTTTTTGAGATTTGACCAAAGGAAACTAGGCGTCTTTGGATATTTTTGCAATTGACCAAAGAAAGTAGGTATATTTGGGGGCTTTTGATATTGACCAAAGGAAACTAGGCATATTTGTAGCATTTTGATATTTAACCAAAGGAAACTAGGCATATTTTAAGCCTTTTGAGGTTGATATAGTGAAGAAAAAGGTACAACCTTTTAAATCAGGCTATTCATTTGTGATGATTAGATGCAATGCAAAGAGTGAAACCTTTTAACTGGGTTGTTGATGTATTGAATTGATTAAATGAAAGGCAAAGGATGCAATATTTTGAAACTTGACAATTTTTGGTTGATTGGGTGAATTAGATCTTGATCGGGAAGGTGCACTTCCTTGATTTTTTCTGTGTTGCTTGATTGTTTAATTACTGATTGGGAGGAAGTATGACTGATAATGCCACAATTGATGTTTGAAAATGTTTTTGTGATTTGCAATTGTGATATTTTGGACCATTAGATGTGATTAAATACCCAAATTGATGTTAATGTTATGCCTAGATGTATGCATATGGATGATGTGCTTAATGTTAGATGTATGATTAGATTTTTTTATTTTATTATGCATTTAATTCTTGTTATTGATGTGACAGATGCAATGTGTATGTAATGCATTAATTTTATGTGGATTTTCTAATGCAAATTGTACATGTATGCTAGAATTATTTAAAACATAATGAATGAATCTTATTTGTGTTTAACAGACTAATGATAGACACCACATAATGTATAAAAAATCATGAATTAAAATGTTACCCTTATCATAAGAATTATACGTTTGTATATGCATATGTGAGATGAAATATGTGAAATGTAGAGGTTTTCCCTATAAGCTTTTGCAAACTAAAAGGTGTGCATAAAATAGTCAGTGGTCTATAAATATCATTGCTAATATTTATCCGGTATCTATCCAATCTTATGAGGATATTTTAATAGATAAAAGCTCATAAGGAAAACAATAATTGTTGACAAGATTTGTTGCTATGAGGGGATTGAGGTTTTTTGTGAGACTCAAACACCCTAGTTGATTGATAAAAATTTGTATACTAACTATACAAGACTCCTGAAAGATACAAGTCTGTTAAGAAGACCTATATATTCAATATCCCTGTGTGTGCAAAGTGAATGTATTAGATGAGGCATAAGATTACCTCATTGCCAAGTGGATTTCATGTAACCCATTACTGGAATGAGGATCACTGTATGGTCATCATAATCTTGATTTTGGATGTAGTTAGACTAGACTACTAGGCAATACAAGCCACCAAAAGCTAGCTCAACCATAAGTTGACATTGGTCTGTACAAAAGAAGGTCACTAATGTGATAGACATATCACCATGCTTAAGGCTACTCCATTTCCAGGTGGTTTACATTCAACCCATTGTATTAATGAGATCACCCTATGGATTTTGAATACTAAATATTCTAGGGATTCAAGCTTGTTACCCCTTATTTTCTTTTGATTATTTGAGATACTTGCTCATGCTCAGTGGTGAAAACCACAATTTGTTTTTTGATCAAGGGTTTTCCTTAGCGATGAAAGCCACTATTTCTTTTGTTCTTTTTTTGGGGGTTTTCTTATTTTGTGGAAGAGCAAGGGGTTTTTTGGGTAGTGGGGAGCTTGTACTTTTGTATTATTAGCATCCTAGACCATGCACATAATAATATGAGCAATAAAAAATTTTGCTTAAAGTGACAAGGACCACTTTTGTAGTGTCATATTTTCTTGTTCAAAATCTGATTGTTAATGTGTATAATTGTGTTGGTATTTTGACATATGCAAGGTACTATCAAATAAAGACATTACATTCTAAAGCTAGGATAGATTTCTACAAAATCTAAAAAGATAACTAGGGATAACTGAATGATCGAAAAACCCTAGTATATACCCTATAACAACTCATTAATTGTGTTGAAAAACACAGTTACTCACAAGGGAAATGTGAATGATAATGATATGTGAGATGTAAGGGTTTTCCCTACAAGTTTTTGTAAACTAAAAGGTGTGCATAAAATAGTCAATGGCCAAAAAAATATCATTGTTGATATTCATTCAGTAACTATCCTATTTTATGAGGACCTCTTAATAAACAAAAGCCCATAAAGAAAACTCTAAGCATTGATGATTGATAAGGTTGATTTAAGATTTATGATTGGTATCCAAACATGGTGTCATTCATCAAAATGTAAACACAAGTTGTCCTAATGCAAGTGCAATTGATGAAAGTAACTAATTAATGCATACAATGGAATGCATGATAACATAATGCAAATGTTTTTGTATTTTTTATGTTTTGTATTATTTTTTGTGTTTTTATGTTTTCTGATTTGTTTTGTATTTTTGATATTTTTTGTTGTTTTTGTGATTTTGATTATTTTATGATTTTTAAAATGGAAGGTACGATACCTTATGCACCCCTAGCATTTTTTATGATTGATGAAAGTAGAGAAGGTGTGATACCTTCAGAATCCCCAATTTGGTTCATAGATTATGATGTGGATGGTAGGGAAGGTGTGACTCCTTGAAGAGCCCCAATGTGTATTTTTTTTTATGCAATATGATTGGCTTGGCTAGGAGTAGTGAGAGAAACTAACACCCTATTGTGACATAGAATTTATGCCATGCCAATATCTTGTTAGGGTAAAACAAGCGAACCATCTGTGCGAAGCTCATTTTGTTCTATCATCTCTTCGACCAAATTCTTGAACGAGTAGCAATTGCAGATGTCATACCCATTCATATGATGATACATACAATAGAGGCTTTAATTATTTGACCCAAGTTTAGGTTTTATCATTTTGATTTTTAGTAATGTGATTGCATGTGCCTCGTACAAATTTTGAAATAAGGCTACAGTAGTCATTGAAAATATGATGTACCGGTAAGGTAGCTTTTCAAATTTATGAGGTTGTAGTTGATATTGGGGTTGCATACGAGATGATGTGGCCTAAATTATGGCAAGTTGAGGTGAAGTCGGTGAACCATTTATGGCGAAGCCTCCTTATCCATAAATTCTTGGACCACATTTTTGAACACATAACAATTGTCAATGTTATAACCCTCTATTCAATGATAAAGGCAAAAGTGATCCTCCCTGTAACCCTTAGGCTTGGTATTGTTTGGATCTAATGGGTGTACATAAGGTAAGATGATTGACTTAGCTTCTTGTAGCTTTTGAAAATTGGTTGACATGGGCTGGAATAATGGAGTCCAGGCGCGAGTTTGAAGTTTTAAGCGAAGGGAATGTAGTAAATATGCTTTATGAGATGATCAGGATGTATGTGTCTCTGTCACCTATTTAGGTTGCTCTACCTATTTTTATGGTGTAAGTAATGAATCATTAACTATGCTTCCTTGTTGATCCTTAGTAGTGAGAGGATTACCTATTTGAAGTTGATTCTTATCGATCATGTCTTGTACTACATTTTTGAAAGTGTAGCATGCTTGTATATCATGACCGTTTTGTCTATGATATAAATAGTATAAATCCTCTTTATATACCTTGGGTTTCAGTGGTTTGGATCTGAGGGGTGAACCTCAGGGAAATTAATGATTTTCACCTTGCATAATTGATTAAAAATTGATGCCAAAGATTTATACAAAGGCATGTAAAATATAGATAAATGATGTTGTCTTTTTAACGTTCAATTTTTTAGAGGTCTATTTTGCATTTATGGCTAAGGTGGTTTGGCCTTGAATGCGATTGCTATTGGAGCTCTATGTTTGTGATTTGATGCATGATTTGCTACAAAGCATAATTTTTGTGACTCATTTGTGTCTCAACTTTGGCTAGACGATCTAGGATGTGTTGTAAGACTAATGGGGACGATGATTGCATAGTTGTTGATGGAATTGGATGGAAAATGCTAGTTGATGGAAGCAAATTAGGTGTAGGTACCAGAAGACCCTTAGGTAGATATGAATCACAAGTATCCATTATCTGAGGAGCTATGGATTTTGTCTGCTGATCATTTTTAGTAATTATGTCCAAATACTCTTATTTTTTAATTAATTTATGCTCTTGTTCTACCTTGAAGTGCTCAACTGTAACAACTTGATCACCCCCATTTTGATGTATCAGATACGCCTGTTATTGCTCTTGTGAAGATGTTTGGTGAAATGAGCTAGGCATGACTTTTTAAAGTGATAATAACACTTGTAATGTAGAATCAATGTTTTATGGAGCTACCAGTTGTGTGGATTGATTTAGAGAATCATGGTTTCTTGTCATAAAATTAACCATTTCCACAAACTCATGAGAAGATGTATTGGCATTTAGACAAGTCATGGATGTATCATAAACTTGTTTAGGGTGATCTTCTTATCGCCCATGTTTAGGTAAAGAATCGAGGATGGTATCGATTGGTGGCAACTTGACAGGTGGTCGATCTAAATCCTTGATGGACTCAATGATAGGCATAAACATAATATTTTCTACTATGTATTCTCTGAATTCAATACTGGTCGAGTGAACTATGACCTATGATATGGTGGATGAAGATGGTATGATATGATATGATTCATCCATAACAATCATGGGTTATTTATTATAAGTAGGAGTGGGTAGGTCCTCTGCTAATATGTTTAATATTGCTATTGGAATCTCCATTTTTAGCTTTATCGACTTATCATTTCTTAGAGAAATCGAGGATGGAGTGGTAGGATAAATTGATGGTAATGGCGGTGGTGGAGGTAATTCCACAATGAACCGTAGGGTTGAGTCTAGAATTTGTATAAAATCATTGGGTTTAGTATCCAGGTGCATGGGTGATAGTAATATTTGAAGGGGTCTAGATAAACATGAACCACATGGACCTTACCTTCATGTATGTATTTGATATGTTTATGGACTATGGATGGAATTCACTCCATGGTTCTCATAAAAGGTCATCCAAGCAATATGTTGTACTATCTTGAACCCTCCAAGATGTAGCATAATGTAGATGTGGTCTTCTATCCAACCTGAATGGGGAGGACTATTATGCCAACCATGGGAGATACAACATCATTAAACACATGCAAGGTGAATGTGGATGCTACAATGTTTGAAGGCATGATGTTGAGGTGCTTCAGTGTGGTTGTGGTAATAATGTTTATTGTGGAGCTCACGTCAAACAATACCTGCTTTTAGGGGATCCTGTTGATGCACACGATAATGTGCAAAGGAGGGTCAAGTATATTAACGAGCACGAGTTTGATCTTATGATCATGAAAGGTTATAACATGATTATTGTACATTTGTATATGTTCTACAAATTTAGTTAAAGCATCAGGATCATGGGGTTGTAATTCAATTGAAATCAAAATCTTCATGAGAGTTTCCTAATTTTTGGGGGACTATTGTATTAACTCACTCATGGTCACGTTGGCTAATGGCATATACAAATTTCACATGGGCCCACTTTTGATTATGATCATCGATTGAGTTGGTGTGCTTTGGATGGAAGTTCAAGGTGATGAAGGCCATGATATAAAAGGAATATTGAATTCCCTTCTAGACCCCTCGATAGATCGATTATGTTTGGTGGTGGTCTGAGGTAGATATTTCCTAATAAAATCATCCACTTGATCATGTGGATAACTTATTGGTGTTCTCCTTGTCGAGGTACTTTGGTGGTCTGATCCTCTATGTGAGGAATTAGCTTCATGACGACTATCAGGGCATCGTGCAAGAATGAGGAGATACTTAGGACTATAGTAGAGGCATTTAGGGCTCTTCATAAGTTTTTTTCTTTACTGACTCATGGTTGAGCTCGACTATGCATAGTTATCATTGTGTTGATTAAGTAAACACTAAAGGAAAAAAACATTGCAAAAAATTTTTACTTTTCAAAAAATCTGTGGGTGTTATATATCAAAATGATTAGTACGATGAGCTGATTATAATGGGCTAAGACTCAAAAAATATTTTTGGGATCAAATTTTGTAAAATGTGGAATATTTGGCCAAAAAGGGCTAGTGGAAAAATGACAAATTTGAGGAATTTTGAGAAAATAAGGAGTTAGGAATAAAAAATTTTATGAAAGGTGTAGAAGGGGCTAACTAAGATAACAAAACAAATTTGAGGATTTTTGGGGTTGTCTAGGGATTTTATGACTTTTTTTGTGGTATTTTTCTTTATTTTTGGTTTAAAAATTACTCAAAATAGAGTAATGATAAAAGCACTATAACTTCTTCGTTATAGCTCCTATTTTTTTAATGAAAAGCTTGCTAACCTCTTGGTCAGGCTGAAGCACCTTGTATAGGAACCATAAAGAAACAAATAAAATATACAATATGGTTATCTCTTTTAAGAATTTCTTTGTGTTTCCTAAACTGTATTGTATGTTTTGGTTTGTTGTTTGTGTTGCTTTCTTGTTTGAGTTTTGCTTTTGTTGATGAAACTCAGTTAAATGGATTTCACCTGTATCCTCTCACACACAGACCTGGTGATGAAGTCCAAGTTGTGAAACCCATCAATATTTGATGATGAAGTCCAAATATAGTAAGGGAATCTAGGTTCTACCAGTCCTCACGTAGTTCACCTCGGTCAGTGATATACCTCCTTGAAGAGAGATACTTTCTATATTCCTCGACTATGATGGTTATTGGAACTGGCCTAGGCCAAAATAGGGTGCAAAAGAACCACAAGAAAGCCAATGTTGTGGTGATGAAGGCCACCATCGTTAGTCTTGATCAATGGTTGGGTGTGAATTCCAACTCGTTGATGTTTAATATGATGTGTGGTGTGTGTGGATTCTTTTTATATTATGCCAAAAGAAATATGCAACATAGAGCAATCAATGCCTTTTCTAATACGTAAAATACGTTTTAAATTTTCATATTTTTAAATAAGAACATTTTAATTCAAAATATTTAAAACTACAAACCCTAATATGATGTAAGGCTTTACACAAGGAGAAAGCATACAAATCCAAATAATCAACAAAATAGAGGTTGTCTCTATGTAAGATAGTATACAGAAAAGGTCATATGACATAGAAGTGATGAGAAATAGGGGCTGCTTAACCCAACAACGACCAACAATAGAGGTTGCTAGACCAAGGAGTGGTCACAAGCATAATTCTTCAAATTTAAGATTTTTTTTATATTTTCTAATTAAAACGTAAAATTCTAACCTTTTATATGAAAATAAAGAAAATTAAGTGTATAAAAACTCACAGGAGAAGCCTACATTCAATGAAGTTGTTGCTTCTTTGGTTTTGTAATTCTTCTCTAAGGCCATCACAAGGCAGAGAAGCAGGGTCTACTGGCCATCATAGAGTAGGAAAATGACTCCTACGAGTCATTATAGCCCAGAGCAACGGTATCTGCAATTCAATAAATTCAATAAAATAGGTAATTAGTGATAGATTATAAAAATTTAGCTGAGATCCAACCATGATTGCCACTGTAGATATGCAAAAATCTAACACCTAAATAATTATATGAAATTAAATTGTAAACATAATCATGTAACTATTATAATATAAAAATAATGAATAAATGGTGCCCTATCCTTTACAAGGCAGTTACAAAGATATCCCTCTTAGATATAGATACTAATTTGATACAATTTACAATAAAGAACCAATGGTAGGTGTATTTTGCAGGATCTTTACACTCTCAAAAATAACTTGGGGAGGAGTTTGTGGTGACCTCTGTGATGTGAGATAAAGATTTATGAATCTTCATGTTGAATAGCTCCTATCAAGATCTGAAATCTGCACACAAGAACACTCACAAAATATTAATAGCAAATGAGGAACCTCTCATGATGAGGTCCATATTTTGTGGTAATAAAATGAAAAGAAATACTAAAAATGATAAAAGATGCATGAAAAGTGAATAAAATTGTGCTAGAAAATAAATTAAATGCTACTAAATCTACTGTAACTAAGAAAATAGTAAAAAGTAGATATCATTGAGAGGCCATCATGGGTAAAGCGATCAAGGCTAATGATCATCACAAGGTAGGACAATGGCACCTGCGAGCCACTTCGGGGTGAAGTGGCCACTAAAAAATGAGCTATTTCTTCATGACCGATGTGGGAAATATCGAGGTTGGTTTAACAAATTGATGTTCAAGAGTCGTGCTCTTTGAAGCACAGTTAAATTGCAAAAATTGGTTGAAAATCAGGGTGTTTGATGGTGAAAGAGTGTTGAATTTGGTCTTCAACCTCCAAGGGACTCCATTGTTGCACTTCCAAGCTCGATAAATGAAATCCAACAATACATTTTCACTTATGAGAGGATGTTATCTCTAGTAAACAAAATGGTAGCAATTCATTGTGGATAATTGATATCTAGAGATATGAAGGCAAGGTGCCTTCTTATAGATTTTATCAATGGAAATCTTGGCTTCCTTGAGAAGCCAAGAAATTATTAGGATCAAGAAGGACAATAGGACATTCTAGAATATTTTCACAACTATTTGCAAATGTTGTTGATCTTGGTTGGCCATTGAAACTATTTTTCCCATGGCATTGGTTTTGAGTTTGTTACAAGCACGATCATCATAGGGTAGAGCGACCATGACTACTGGCCATCACAGGGTAGAATGACCTTTGATAGCCACTCTTGGGTATGGTGGTCTAGGCTATAAAGGATTAATCCTTATTATTTAAGTGATAAGAATAATTGTTAAGCCTTAAGGCTGCTCCAGGTGGGTCATATGGCCTAAACAGTAATCCATATAAGTAGTCTTCTTAAAATGACATGTTTTAGGTGTCTACAGGTAGTAATATTATTCAAAGGGTAATGTTTTACAATTCTCATTGGTTCAGGTAGTATGCATAATTTTATTGATCCCCTAGTAGCCAAGCAAGAAAATTGTTATATATATGCTTGCAACTCTTTTAAGGTTATGGTGGCAAATGGTGGTACATTACCTTATAAACGTCATAATATTAAGTTGAATATAAGGGACTATGAACTCAAAACTAATATGTTTGCTCTTCAACTAGGAGGATGTGATATTGACCTCAAAGCTCAATGACTAGGTACCTTGAGAACAATAGCTTAGAACTTTGTAGAATTATGGATGCAACTCTCACATAATGGTAAGTCCTACACTCTCTATGGCTCACTAGTAGGATCTCCATGGATTATTAGTTCAAGTTGTATGGAAAAGTTGTTAAAAAATCTTCACATGGGGTAGTAGCTCAAATATTTGCAATTCAATTGTAACCTTTCGACAAAGTCAAGTACTAAGAAGAAACTCACTCTAACTAAGCATGATCCAGTTATTGCAAAATTGATAAAATTACCTTTACATCATTACCATGATCATGAAATACCATGGATACCTAGTTGCATGCCTTCTAACATCAAGGATAATTTGTATTAGTAATAGTACTTATTATTATTTGGTACTATTGGTTAGAAAGAAATATGGGTCATGGTGGTTGTGTATAGATTTTTGTGAGCTTAATAAGCTAACCATTAAGGATAAATTTTCTATCCAAGTGGTTGAATTGTTGGATGAGCTACATGGTGTAATGTTTTTATCTAAGTTGGATATTTTCTTGAGTTGTCGTTAGATAAGGCTCAACGAGGAAGATATCCCCCAAAAAATATTTCAAACCTCATGAGAGCCATTATAAATTTTTGGTCATGCCATTTGGTATAACGAATGTACCATCAACATTTTAGAGCCTCATGAACAATGTCTTCTACCAATTATTTCACAAATTTATTCTTGGTTTCTTTGATTATATTTTTATTTATAGTTTCTCTTGGGAGGATCACCTCATACATTTGGATCAGACTCTATAGCTTTTATCTCAAAATAAACTTTATGCCAAGAGGTCGAAGTGTTCTTTTGGGATGATAAAAGTGGAGTATTTGGATCATATTGTCACCCAATATGGAGTTAAATTTGAGCCTAAAAAGATTCAAGTTATTCAATATTGGCCAAAGCCTCACACTCTCAAGGGACTTTGAGGATTTTTGGGACTAACAGGGTATTACCACAAATTTGTTAAAAACTATGGAAAAATAGTAGCTCCTTTAACAACCATGTTGAAAAATAATTATTTTACGTGGTCAGACCCAACTAAGAAGACTTTCTTTGACTTAAAGCACACCATGATAACCACTCAAGTGTTAGCAATACCTATTTTTTCCAAAACTTTTGTAATTGAAAGTGATGCTTTAGTAAATGGAATAGGGGTCATGTTGATGCAAGAGGGAAGACCATTGGCCTTCACCAATAAAGCACTTTTAGACTGCAATTTGGGAAAATCTACTTATGCAAAGGAGATGCTAGCTATTTTGCACATATTTAATCATTGGAGGCCTTGTCTCATTGGGCATAATTTTTCAATGAAAACAGACCATCAAAGTCTCAGGTACTTCCTAGAATAATGGGTTTCCACACCTAAACAATAAAAGTGGATCTCTAAATTGATGGGCTATGATTATGAGATCACATATAAAAATAAAAGGAGAACATTGTGGTAGATACACCAGGGCCATGGTACATTGATGACTAGAGGTAGAGAGAGCCATAGACATGGAAGAGATCATGATTAGGGAGGGATTGGATGTCCCTCTATGACTGATGTTGACAGGGTCACAACTGAGCTTGGCTAGTGGACCCTAAGGTACCATGGTAAGGACTTAGATGAGAGAACTCTCTACATTGTGAGATTTAGATGTTGGATATTCCTAATGGGATGATTGATGAGACAACGTAGGGAGAGTGGATCAAGATAGGAGTGGGATGACAAGACCAATGGTGGGCAACCTTGAGGTTTGATGGGATGATGATGTGATCATAATTTTATAGGCTATCAAGCCATGATGATGTAGCCTATGGGCCTAATATTATGATGATGATGTGGTATATATACATACATATTGTTTTGTAAAATTATTGTGTGTTTGTGATGATGTGATGTGATGTGGATTTATTATGATGATGCATGGATAGATATAGTGATTGAAATGATATGCATGTGATGATATTCATGATAGATAGTGTTATTTATGAAGTTATGAATGTGATTAATATGAAATTGAATGGTTATGAAATGATCAAATGCAAAAAGATGTGCTGATAAATGCATGTTTGATTTTTTTTCAAAAATACTTAACAACACATCATTTACTCATAATATAACTGAGTAATCAAGGGTGTCAACATAATGGCACTAACATAACTGTATAATGGAATGAAGTGAATGTGATGTTGTGGAGATAGGAGATAAATAAAATGTAAGAACAAAGATGACATGACCTATCAATTCACCTATCCTAGGAAAGGAAGGATCACAAATTATTTTTAGGAAGCTCAAACATCCTAGTGACATCAATTAAACTCATCTAATAATCAAGTAATTTATCGAAGATACTAAGACCAAATAGGTGAGTCAAGTTGCTCAGAGACCAATGTGTATGTAGTGATTTTCATTTCTAATTTTGAGAGAGATAGGACTGACCAATTGTAACTCAATCCATTATAAGCTAGCTCATACATGAGCGAACATAGGTTTGTACAAAAGGTTGCTAATGTGACAGACATGTCACCACATGAGGGCATACTCCTTTACCAGTCAAGCATTTATAGCCCTGATGGAGATAGCCCCACAATCCTTCTATGTTGCTCCATTACCAGCCAAACATCTATAGCCCTAATAGATATGTCTAAAATTCCCTAGGATCCATGATAATAAAAATTGATGGTGCTGTTTTTCTATTTTTTTTGTCTTTTTGCAAGATGAATCCTTGGGGTAAGATTATGGTATGATAGGATGAGCATGGGAAAGTGTTCCCTTTATGTATTAAAGCTATGTATAGCTTCATATTTCCTAGTCTCAAAATATAATTAATATGTGAAATGTGCATGTTCCAAGAGGAAACCTAATGTAACCAGGAAGGCGTGTAACACTTAAGGAATAAATGAATTTCAATGCAATATTATTGAGACACTATGTATGGCTGAATGATCGAAAGAACCTAGATATTCTCCAAATCTATGAGAGGAAAGCGATAAAACATAGGGATTTATGAATGGTGGACATAGTGGATGTGGTGAAACAATGCATATAAAGACGTTAAACAACTATGAATATGAAGACACCCTTTATTAACGCAACCAAAATACTTTGTGATAATGGATGTGAAACTTAATTGAACAATAATAAAAATAGCATTATGATAAAAGATGAAAGTGCAAAATGAAAATGTAATGAGCTGGTGGTGGTGTAAAAAAATGATATAGAAAGAACAAGTAAGAGAAAAGAGAAAAATATGACGAAATGAAGAAAGAAGAAAAAGAGGAAGGGGAAAAAGGAATGTTACAAACTGAAGCATTAGTTTGCATTTCATATTCTGAGAAAATATATAAGATTTACATAAACTCCGTTGAGGCAGTTTGAACCAACCTGGGCAGTTTCTAAACTGAAGAAAAATAACTACGTACCACTCCTATAATGTTGGTAACTTAATTAATGTAATATAAATATTCTAACATCCCCCCTTATTACATTAATGTTGACTACACATAGCATTGCGGAACAATTCAAATTTGACTCGAGCAAGCGCTTTGGTGAAGATGTCCGCTATTTGCTCATCTGTGGGAATGTAGTGGAGCTGGATATGATGCTTTGGAATCTCATCTCGAATGAAATGACACCTAGTGTCAATGTGTTTGGTGCGATCATGAAAGATAGGATTCTTGACAAGATTCATAACACCTTGATTGTCGCAAAATAAATGTAAAGGAAGTGTCTTTGGAAGGCCCATATTTGTGAGGATGCGACGTAACCATATGATCTCGCAGACTGCTCCACTAGCTGCTCGATATTCTGCCTCAGTAGAAGAGATAGCAACAACATGTTGCTTCTTGCTATGCCAAGAGACAGGACCAGATCCAAGGTGAAAAATATAACCTGCAGTTGATTTTCGGTCATCTATGGATCCAGCATAGTCAGAGTCCGTGTACCCTTGAAGATAGAATTTGTTATTCTTTTTGTATTCCAGGCCGATATATGTCGTACCACTGACATAGTGAAGAACTCTTTTTGCTGCCTTCCAGTGGCTAACTTTAGGATCCTGCATGAATCGTGAAAGATAACCCACAGCAAAACTAAGATCTGGTCTGGTGTTTGTGAGATAGATGAGACTCCCAATCAGCTGACGATAGAGAGTACTATCTATTTTAGGAGATTCATCGAATCGGGATAACTTAAGTCCTGCTTCCATTGGTGTAGCTTTGGGCTTGCAGTCAGTCATCCGATACTTATCAATTAGAGTCTTGGCATATTTCTTTTGAGTAACTTGTATGCAATGCTTGTATTGAGTTACTTCTAGACCAAGACAATAGTGGAGAAGTCCAAGATCTGTCATTTCAAAAGAGGTATTGAGATCTTTCTTTATTGTTTTGATCATACTCTCTGAACTGCCTGTTATGATCAGATCATCCACATATAGTACTAAAATTACTATGTTAGAACCATTGTTCTTGATATATAGATTAGAATCTGCAGGACTTCTTCTAAACCCATGTTGCACTAGATGACTATCAATTTTGATATACCAAGCTCGAGGAGCTTGTTTAAGTCCATATAGAGATTTGATCAGCTTACAGACTTTCTGTTCTTGCCCTTGAACTACAAAACCTTCAAGTTGAGTCATATAGACTTCTTCTTGTAGGTCACCATTTAAGAAAGCACTCTTTACATCCATCTGATGTAGCTGCCAACCAAATTGAGCTGCCATTGCACACATAACTCGAATAGTGGTCATTTTAGCAGTAGGAGCAAATGTCTCTTCATAGTCTATGCCTTCTCTTTGTGCATAGCCCTTTGCAACAAGTCGGGCTTTATATTTATCTATTGCACCATTTGCCTTATATTTGATTTTGAATACCCATTTGCAACCAATGGGTTTCTTTCCTGAAGGCAAATTCACTAACTTCCAAGTTTGATTTTTCATTAGAGATGTATGTTCTGCATCCATAGCAGTTTTCCATTGATCTTTACTCGAGTGCATCTGAGACTGATGTGGGTTCTTTTTCATCTAGTATTGTCGGATAGACTTTTTCATCTTCCATATCTATATCCTCATCTTTTTCTACATTCACAGATAAATCATCAAAATGTTGACAAAGGTCATCAACATCTGTTACTGATGTTGCATCATCTCGCTCTTTTGTGTTGAGTCATACTGCGAGTAGCGGGTCGATCTAGAGTTAGATCTGGAAGTGATGTCAATTTTGAATCTTGCAATGTACTAGTATACCATTTAGGAACCTTCTTCTGAGGAGGTGTTGCTTCTTTCTTAGGTTCATCTTCCTTAAGGTATACAAGTGTGTTATTTGATGTGAAAGTTTCATCAAATACTACATCTCTGCTGATGTGTGTTTTCTTGGTTATAGGATCAATCAACCGATATCCTTTTGAATATTCATCATAACCAAGAAATATACATTTTTGAGTTTTCTCATCTAGTTTCCTTCTTTTTTGTTTAGGAATATGCATAAAAGCTTGGCATCCAAAAACTTTTAGATGAGAAATTGAGGGTTTCTTACCACTCCAGGCTTCTTGTGGAGTTTTTCCTTGTAGAGCCCTTGTAGGTGCTCTATTTAGTAGGTAAGATGTTGTGTTTACTGCTTCTGCCCAGTATTGTTTTTCTAAGTTTGCTCCTTTTAACATACACCGACTCATTTCTACTATGGAGCGATTTTTTCTTTCTGCAACTCCATTTTGTTGTGGTGTATATGCTGTAGTGAGTTGTCTCTTGATCCCATGTTTTTCCAAAAATGCTGAAAATTCCTTGGAGGTGTATTCCCCCCCTCGATCTGAGCGGAGGGTTTTGATGGAACAACTTGTTTCCTTCTCAACTTGTCTCTTGAACTGCTGAAAGTAGAGAAGAGCTTCTGACTTGAGTGCAAGGAAAGAGACCCATATTTTTTGGGAGTAGTCATCAACAAAGAGCTGAAAATACCTCTTTCCACCATGACTGGTTGGGAAAGGACCGCACAGATCTGCGTGGATTAACTCCAAGGGTTTTTTCGAGCGAGAAGAACTTGTCTCAAATGGAACTCGATGTTGTTTCCCTGCTAGACAATCTGAGCACATGGGGAGAACGGATGAAAGCTGAGGAAGCCCTTTGACCATGTCATATTTGCTTAATTCGAGTAAATACCCGAAACTGAGGTGCCCGTATCTTTTATGCCATAATGAAGTAGCTGCTGTTGTAGTGGCAATGAGGGCAGTATGGGATGCAAAAACTGTATCCAAGATGAATAATCCATGTTTGTAGGAGCCAGTGGCAATGTTGTGACCTTGGTGACTGATGAAACATCTCTTTTTTCCTTTTTCAACTTGAAAAACAACATCCATATGTCTATCTAACATCTGTGGAACAGATAAGAGATTGTTGGCAAGGCCAGGAACATAGAGAACGTTCTCTATGGCACAGTCACCATCAGGGAGTGTGACTGTAACATCCCCTTCACCTTGTACTTGATAGACCTGATTGTCTGCAATAGTGACAGGTTTGCCTTCTCTTGCGTGGAAGGTTTGAAACCAGGACTTGTTCCCAGTCATATGTTTGCTTGCTCCAGAATCAATATACCATACAACATCGGATTTGGAAGAGGCAGTATGGGTCATGAGCACCTTGTGTGCTCTTTCGGAGTCATTATCTGAAGATGAATCGGGAATCATCCGAATGGGAATCTGCATAAGCAACATGACCCTTTTGTTGTTTGCGATGCTGGGGATATTTCTGCTTCCCCTTGCCTTTCTTATGTTGTGAGGGATCATTCTGTTGTTTGTTTTTGAACCAACACCTGTTGGTATCATGATTGTTCATATCACAGATCTTACAATATTTATCTCGCTGGAGATTGGGCTTGCCTTTGCCTTTGGAAGAAGACCCTCCCTTCTGCAACTGTCCTTGCTTGGGACCCTTTTGATGGGTGGAAAGAGCAGTGGCAGGTTCCTCATCTTTCTGTACTTGATTGGCTTCTTCAGTTTGCAGCAAATTAACCAATTCAACAAAAGTTAATGTTCTGCCATAAACATTGAGTGAAGTGATAAAACTTTTGTAAGATGGTGGGAGTGCCCTTAAAATAACAGATGTCAAAAGATCATCATCTATGGGTTTTCCCATAGTATTAAGTTTTGCTTTCAATTCTGCCACTTTGCAGAGAAATAATTCAACAGTTTCCCCTGAATTCATATTGAGATTGTGAAGCTGAGTTTGTAGGTGAAGTATAGTGGAATTATTCTTTCCTTCATACACAGTAATCAATGCTGCCCACGCATCTTTACTGGTCGTGGCATCACAAATATGAGGTTGAACCTCATCTGTTATGGCAAGTAACAAAAACATAAGGCCTTTCCTGTCCTGATCATCAAATGTATCTTGATCTGTCCCTCTTGTGGTGGGACGAGAGGTAGTGCCACCGACGACATCCCATAATTTTTTGACTTGAAGAATGGCTTTCATTTTATGCTTCCATGGCACAAAATTGGTGCCTTTGAGCAATTGAGCATCCGAAAGATACTTGTGCACTGTAGCCATTGTTTTAGGGTTCCTTATAGCGCCAAATGGTCCCCTTTTCGATATACTCGTTGCCAGGCCGCTTATACCCGAACCGAATCAAAACAATACCCGCCCTTACGTGAGGGAGACTATAGGTATTATGAAGATCAGAATGGTATGTGGAACATAGGCAATATCTGAAAAGGATTGCTTTGTTGATGGCACCTACCTTAGAAAGACAGGAATCCGCATGCGTGGGGCGTAACTTCCCCTAAACACTTTGGAGTCCAAGACTTTCGTCAGGATTTACGCCTAAACACAATAGCAATGGGGGTAAAAATTTCACTCAAAGAGATGTTAATGACACCTGCCTGAGAATCTTCGAAAGAAGAATAATCAGTTGGAGGTAATTAAGTCAAAAAACAAAACTAGGAGTAAAATTAGTGTTGGTGAGAGAACATCAAGTAGATGATCAATGAAGACCCCTGTGCAAAGAGATAACTGCTTTTTTTTTTTTAGAACCTGTGCAACATGTGCTGAGAGAAGTAGTGGATGCCTTGATGTAGATGATTTTTAATTGCAGAAAAAAAATGCAATAATCAAACAAGCATGCTCACAAAATGCTTCTCACATAGGTGTCGGGTTCAACCGAAAATGCACCCAAATTTGACAAAAGAAGGTGTCGAGTAAAATCGAAAATGCACCTTTGAGTTGCTATCTAAGTCTTCTTTCTGAGGGATTGAAAAATTTGGAATTCCCCCTTCTATCTTGTGAGGGCAAAATAGAGTATAATGCCTTTGAACAATTGCTTTTGAAAGAAAAAAAACAATTTACATGTCTTTTTAAAAAAAAAAAATGTGTCACCAAAAACTTCTTGGGGCGTCACAAAAAATGACGAGGCGTCAACACGACCCTCGGGGCATAAAAAAAAAGGCCCTCCTTGGGCGTCACTGGACCCTCGGGGCGTCAAAAAAAATTTCGGGCGTCATGTTTGGCAGCAACTTCTTAAAGTACCTTTACACCTTGCAAAGGAGAAGTGCGGGAGTTGAACCTGCACCCTATGTCCCAAGCACCTTAGCACAAGACCATCTCGGCTACTCCGTCGGATGGAAAGAAGACAGCACAGGGTACCATATTGCAAAGTTAAAAAAACTTAATGATTTGTTTTTAAAAAATCAGGAGAGCAATACCGTGCGGCCAATCCGTAGGAAGGCGGGTCGATGTCGGCTCAATCCGATGGAGGCCTGGGAGGGTAGCTTTGATGAGCGAAGAAGTAGCTGTAGCTTGACGAAGCCGACGCCACTGTTAACATCTTCTTTCCGCAGCATCTGCCGCATATTTTATTTCCTCCAAAAAAATAAGTCTCACCGCTGCTCAACTCCAGAGAGAATTTCTATGGCTGACAGTGGTTTTCACAAACCGATGGCAGGCCTTTTGCTGGCTGCAATCGCTTGGCGTCACAAACTTCTGCGTGCGAAATGCCACGGCCAATCCAGCGGAAGGCGTCCGGGGCGCTGGCTGCCAAGCCGATGGCAGGCCTTTTGCTGGCTGGAACGAGACGTATTGTCTCACGCAAAAAAAAAAAAAAATTATGGGGGGGCAAATCGCCGCCACTTCTCGTGCCACGGCTCCGTCTGCAGCAGCCGAGTTTCTCCGCTGAGTCTCTACTGTGACTGCCAGTAGTGTTTGGAGTGCTGCCTGCAAATTGCAGGCACTGTGATTATGGAGTGGTAAATGTTATCCACCTTGCCCAAAGAAAATTCACATTGCCCAAAATCGTTCAATGCTCTGATGCCATGTTACAAACTGAAGCATTAGTTTGCATTTCATATTCTGAGAAAATATATAAGATTTACATAAACTCCGTTGAGGCAGTTTGAACCAACCTGGGCAGTTTCTAAACTGAAGAAAAATAACTACGTACCACTCCTATAATGTTGGTAACTTAATTAATGTAATATAAATATTCTAACAAGGAACACACAGGTCCAAGGTACATAGCCTCTCAAAGCATGACTATAGAACAAGAAATGATGTGCGAGGAAGATAAGAGAAATAAGGAGGAAAGAAAAAATGAAGTTAATAAGGGTGCAGGTGGTAAGTGGTTGATTGAAAAAAGTGTGATAATGATTGTGATATGAGTGTGTTGTGCATTTGATTTTATTTATTTTGATTTTGATTTAGAATTTTCAATGAGAGACATGCCTCATTTTTATCCAACCATTCCATAACAAATTTTAGTGTCTTCATTACAAGTGTGGCATCATGTGCTAGCGATATGCTCATGATTTTATCCTATTAATATATTAGAGAATGGTTGGATGAAAATGAAGGAACACAAAGGAAAATCCTTTTTTATTATTATATGTATATTTATTTTGATTTGGTATTTTAGATGATGGGAAAAATGTTCCCCAAGGCAATTTAAAAGCAATTTGTGCTAGTCATCAGGATTGACTTGGATTTGGTTATATCGTGAAAAACTATCCATTAGGGAGAGCATTTCATGGGCCGTAGTATAATCCATGATTGTATAAATGTTAGGGATGGGAAAATCATCCTTAGGATATGCTTTTTTGAGATCACAAAAATTAGTGTAAATACATATCCCCTTATTGGGTTTACCAATTTGCACCATATTTGAGATCCACTCTAGATAGTCAATTGGTTAAATAAATCCCACATCTAAGATTTTTTACAATTGTTATTTAACCATGAAGGATATGGTAGGATGAAGTTTTCTCAACTTCTGTTTGATCAAATTAGCACTAGGGTTCAACATGATATTGTGGATGACAAGGTTTGGGTCAAGGTCAAACATATATTTATAGCACCATGCAAATATCGCTTGATACTCTATTAGGAGTACGATAAAAATCTATTGCTCTTTTATTGAGACACTCTTCATAAGTTTTATGATTTTGGGGGTTTTAGGATCTGTGTTGATGTTGATGTTGATGGTTTCCTCAATGAGCATATGGGAACCCTCCTCAAGCTAATGACGGGTGGGAATGAGATGGATGTCATCTATAGCATTATCTGGCAAGGGTGGCGCAATCTCACTGACTTCAACATTACAAACAAAAGAGGGTGAAGTAGGAAAGTAGACATTTGAGTCCTTGAGTAATTGATCTGAGGGATATAAATTTGAGGTAGTTAGAGGGGATGAAATACACTCAAAGTCAATGAGACTGATATCAATGGGGATGGGATGTGCAGGATCATATGGATTATGAAGGGGTGTGGATAAGTTAACTTAAATTATGTTAAATTGGGGAAATACAAGGGGTTGCGGATCAGAGTCTTGTTGGCAATTTTGGGTACCTTGGGTACATTGCCTTTGCTCAAGTGTAGAAGTTGTCATTGATGTCAAGAAGCTCTTGAAGGAATTTGATTTAATGTCAGATTATTCAGAGCATGGACAGTGAGTTTCCAGGAAGATCATAGTAGCCCATTTGCAAAAGATCAAAGAAAAAGACAAGTAAGAAAAGGTATGCAGCAGGCAAGAAAAACTGTCGCGATTTCGCGACATGTTAGAGGAGAGAGAAAGTGCTGGAAAAACTGTCACGATTTCACGACATGTTTGAGGAGAGAGAAAGAGCTGGAAAAACTATCACGATTTCATGACATGTTGGCAGAAAAGAAGAGCAAGGTGGAAAGTGTCACGATTTCGTGACATGTCGCATTTTCACGACTCGAAAAGTGCAGGAAGGCAGAGAAGGAAAAGTGTCACGATTTCGTGACATATTGCAAAGAAGATTGTACGGACGAAAAAGTGTCATGATTTCGTGACATGTTGCAGGAGAGGGAGTCTGAAAGAAAAAGTGTCACGATTTCATGACATGTTGCAGAAGAGAGAGTCCAAAAGAAAAAGTGTCACGATTTCGCGACATAATGCTAAAGAGAGTCCGTAGTGTGAAATTGTCATGGATTTCGTCGACAAGTTGAAGAGAGAGAAAGTAGCAAGACAAAGTGTCACGATTTGATTGAGATTTGACATGAAAGGGAAGAGTCAAAAATGAGAACGTGTCACGATTTCACGATAGGTGCAAAGAAATCGATACGGATGGAAAGTGTCACGATTTCATGAGGTTGAGATGGAGCATTAATTGGAGAAAGTGTCACGATTTTGTGATTTCGATGAATTCAAGAAGGAAGAGCTCGAAGGCGAAAGCGTCATGATTTCGTGACATGTTCCTAGTTTCGGCGTAAGGCAGAGAAAAGCATAAGGCGACGAAAGTGTCACGATTTTGGACATGTTAAGAGAAGAAGGCAGATTTAGCGAGAAGAGGGTAAGAAAGCGAGAAGTGTCATGATTTCACGACAAGAGTAGTGAAAGTCGTCAAAGGCTAAAGTGTCACGATTTCGTGACAAGAGATAAGATAGTGTAGGTCAAAGGTGTCGTGATATCACGACAAAAGCCATAAGATAGTGTACGGTTGCAAAGGTGTCATGATATCGTGACATGTTGTAGTTTCATGGTAGAAGCTACAGAAGAGTTGCAGAGGTAGTGAAGCCGACAAAGTTAAATTTGGGCCGACAATAATTAGGGTTTGTAGCCGACGTAGTTTAGGGTTGTGCAGTTGACTAAGATCAAGGTTTTGATCTTGAAAGTGTTAGTATAAAAGGAGGTTTGTTTTGAAGAGTTAGGTGTGAATTGTGAGACAGTCGAATGTGCGTCGAAGTGTGCGAGATGCAGCCGAAAGAGCGCAAGAGTGCAGAAGTGGCGCGATGATGTCGAAGCATGCAGAGTGAGCGCAACAGGCAAAGACGAACGAGGACATTTGTACTAGACCGAAGGACTATGTTTAGTGCAAATTCGAGGACCAGCTTTGGAGGTGATAGAGTTGAGGACAGAGGTCTCCAGCTAGAGTAGGGAGGATAGGTGTCTTCTATGGATAGAGTTCCATTTGCTAAGGGCAACGGAGGCAGAGGTCTTCTAGAGGATCACCAGCCAGAGTAGAGCTAGGGGATTGGTGTCTCCTTTGGGTTGGTGCCCATAAACATTGTAATCGGGAAAGGTTTTCCCAAAAATTGATTGATAAAATTTAGTGAAAGATTTTATCCGTGGATGTAGCCCAACCATTCTGGGTGAACCACGTTAAAATGAGTCTTCAATGTGTGATGCTTTCTGTCTTGATTAATGTTGTGTTGATGCCTCTGTTATTTAAAGTTAAAATTGTTAATTGGTTATGTCTTATACTGTTCACCCCCCTCTCAGTATAAGCTTGTGTTCTTCAATTGGTATTAGAGCGGGTTTCTCCAAAAAAAGCCTAACAGCTTGGAGAAGGATCTATCAGAGGAACATATAGATTCAGAAAGAGATGAAGAGGTTGGGTTCGATCTCAAAGGTGAATTCTTCTTGGCTTTAAAAAGGCTTGAGAAATTCAGGGAAGAAAATTTTGTTCTCAAGCATCAAATTCAGGAAGAAGAGATTGCAAGATCAAGATTGTCTCAAAGAGTTATAGACTTCAAAATTCTAGCTGAAGAAGGAAAGAAGGTTGAACAGGTTCGACGAGAGGCTTTAAAAGGAAAGGAAACTGATTGCGAGAAATTAGAAGAAGAGGTTATGTCTCTTAGAATGAAGTTGGAAAAATTGGCTCTCAGACAGAATACTTCGTATGACAAGCAAAAGAAGGATGGTATCACTATTCATGAAATAGGGTCTTCGAGCAAGACCAATCTTCATCCTGAAGAGCGGTGGATTCCAATTGGTCACAAGAAGAACAATCATCCAAGGCATCAAAACAGGTTACATAATACTTTCCATGGCTATTGTTTTTCCTGCAAGAATTTTGGTCACAAAGCTATGCATTGCAATAAATCCTTGAATAGCCATAGTAAGGAAAATGTTAACTCGTTTGCACCTCTTATGAATAAAAATTTCATGTGTGTCAAGTGCAAGAATTTTGGGCATACAACAAGGATGTGCAGTTTGGATAGATCTAGCCTTGAGTTCACTAAAAAGAAAAATGAGATCAAATCTAAGTCAATGATAGTTCAAACTGCTTTTCATGCTCAAGACAAAGTAGAAAAATGGTATCTTGATAGTGGTTGTTCAAAACATATGACTGGTGAAAAAGAAAAAATTTTGGTCTTGAAACAAACAAACCGAGGAACAGTCAGTTTTGGAGATAATAGGTCAGCTAAAATCTGTGGTAAAGGGACTCTTAGTTTGGATGGGAAATCCAAAATAGAAAATGTGCTTTATGTAGAAGGCCTAAGACATAATCTTCTAAGTGTGAGTCAACTTTGTGATCAAGGGCACATAGTATCTTTCTTTTCAGATAGATGTGAGATAAGTAAAGAAAAAAATGGAAAACTCATTGCGAGTGCTACAAGGACTCCAAACAATCTTTACATGCTGAGTGAGATAAAAAGGGAAAAGTGTTTTCTAACTCAAGAAGATGAGAGTTGGCTATGGCATAAAATATTGGGGCATTTGAGCTTTGATAATCTTGTCAATATTAGTAACAAGGAAGTTGTTAGAGACTTGCCCAAAATAAAAAGGCCCCATAATATCATTTGCGGTCCTTGTCAACATGGAAAACAAACCAGAACCAGTTTCAAATCAAAAGGGTATACTTCTTCAAAACCATTGGATCTTATTCATACTGATTTATGTGGCCCCACCAGAACTCAGAGCATTCAGGGAGAAAGCTACTTCATGTTGTTTATAGATGATTATTCTAGAATGACGTGGGTTACGTTTCTCAAAGAAAAATCTGAAGCTTTTGAAAAATTTAAAGCTTTCAAAGAAATGATTGAAAATGAGACTGACAAGAGAATCAAATGCTTAAGATCAGACAGAGGAGGAGAGTTCACTTCAAATGAATTTGTGGAATACTGTGAGCAACAAGGAATCAAAAGAGAATATTCAGCAGCAAGAACTCCTCAACAAAATGGAGTAGTTGAAAGGAAAAATAGAACTGTTGAAAATATGGCTAGAGCTATGTTAAATGAGTCAAAACTCTCAGATGGCTTTTGGAAAGAAGCAGTCAGTACAACAGTCTACATTATCACCAGGGCCCAACTTAGAGTCAATCATCATAAAACTCCTTATGAGTTGTGGAAAGGAAGACCAACTACAGTAAAATACTTCAAAGTGTTTGGGAGTAAGTGCTTCATCAGAAGGGAAGATCAGAATCTGGGTAAGTTTGATCCTAGGTGTGATGAGGGAATCTTTCTTGGATATTCCAGTAGAAGCAAGGCCTACAGATGCTTCAACAAAAGAACGCATACAGTCATAGAGAGCATAAATGTAACAGTTGATGAAAATACAGGGATAAGAGAACCAGTCAAGGAACTCAGTGATGAAATTTGTCAAGAAGAATTGAGAGAGGTTTCAGATGAAGAAGAGGAAACACAACAACTGCTTCCCAAAACTCCTTCACGATATGTTCAGAAACATCATCCCAAATATTTGATCATTGGTGATCCAAACAACAGGCAAACAAGAAGAAGAGTCATACCTTCACACGATTCTACAAATGTTTCATTATTATCTCAGATTGAGCCAAAAGATCTCAGTGAAGCATGTGCAGATAAATTTTGGGTAAAAGCGATGGATGAAGAGCTAAATCAAATAGAGAAAAGTGAAACTTGGGATTTGGTTCCAAGACCTAAGGACAAGAATGTCATTGGCACAAAATGGATATTCAGAAATAAACTCAATGAGGATGGAAATATTGTCAGAAACAAAGCTAGGTTAGTCTGCAAAGGTTATGCTCAAGTAGAAGGTGTTGATTTCGAAGAGACGTTCGCTCTTGTTGCTCGTCTTGAAGCTATCAGAATGTTTTTGGCCCTTTCAAGCTTCAAATCATTCAAGGTATATCAAATGGATGTAAAGTCAGCTTTTCTAAATGGGGTGTTGGTAGAAGAAGTCTACATAGAACAGCCAGAAGGAGTGTCTCTCACAGAACAGTCAGACTATGTGTGTAAACTGAAAAAGGCTTTATATGGGTTAAAGCAAGCACCAAGGGCGTGGTACTCAAGACTTGATAGTTATCTTCATGAGCAAGGCTTCAGGAAAGGCATGGCAGATAGCAATCTGTATATTAAGAATGAAGGTGATGATATGTTGATTATGGTTGTCTATGTTGATGATATTATTTTCGGGGGGAATAATACTCAGATGTGCAAAGTTTTTGCTAACACCATGCAGAAGGAATTTGAGATGTCTATGATTGGAGAGCTGTCATTCTTTTTAGGTCTTCAGATTGCTCAATCAAAAGACGGTGTATTTCTCTCTCAAGGAAAGTATATCAAAGAAATGTTGAAGAAATTTGGGATGATGGACAGCAAACCAGTATGTACTCCAATGATTACAGGGTGCAAGATGAGTAAAGACGATGAATCTCCAATGGCAGATCAGAGGTTGTACAGATCAATGATTGGCAGTTTATTATATGTTACGGCTACCAGACCAGATATCATGCAAGCAGTTGGGTTAGTAGCAAGATTTCAGGCAGCTCCAAAAGATTCTCATGTTACAACAGTTAAGAGGATATTCAGATATCTAAAGGGCACTATGGATTTTGGGCTTTGGTATCCCAAAGGTGATGATTTCACCCTCATGGCCTATTCAGATGCAGATTGGGCAGGCAATACTGATGACAGGAAGAGCACTAGTGGTGGAGCGTTCTTTTTGGGAAAGAGTTTGGTTTCTTGGCTAAGTAAGAAACAACCTTCAGTTTCCTTATCTACAACAGAAGCTGAATACATAGCAACGAGTGGTCGGGTGTACACGAGGTTTTATGGATGAAAACCACCTTGGAGGATTTCAAAGTCAAGCATGAACAACCCATCTCCATATTTTGCGATAATACGAGTGCCATAAGTATTTCCAAAAATCCGGTAATGCACTCAAGGACAAAGCATATTTCCATCAAGTATCACTTTCTAAGGGAGAAAGTGCAAGACAAGCAGGTCAAGCTAGAGTATGTGCCTACTAAAGAGCAGATTGCAGATATCTTCACCAAACCTCTTCCAAGAGATACGTTTGAGTATCTAAGGGAGAAATTGGGAGTTGTACTCCCACCCCAGAATTAATCACCTCATCAAGAGGTGGGGGAGGGACCAAGCTAAGAGGCTCATTCTTAGTCCCGAGCCCCAAAGGTGACCCTTTGCCATTGATGACAAAGGGGGAGAGATATGAGTAAGGGGGAGAGCTTCAAGTGAAGAGAAGAGCTTCAAGTCAGGGGGAGCAAAACTTCAAAGGTAGATTCTCAGTTGTTAGCACGGTTGGTTTCAGTTTTGGCTCTTGAGATGTGTTTTCAGTAAAGGTTTGCCATCAATGACAAAGGGGGAGATTGTTGGCAATTTTGGGTACCTTGGGTACATTGCCTTTGCTCAAGTGTAGAAGTTGTCATTGATGTCAAGAAGCTCTTGAAGGAATTTGATTTAATGTCAGATTATTCAGAGCATGGACAGTGAGTTTCCAGGAAGATCATAGTAGCCCATTTGCAAAAGATCAAAGAAAAAGACAAGTAAGAAAAGGTATGCAACAGGCAAGAAAAACTATCACGATTTCACGACATGTTAGAGGAGAGAGAAAGTGCTGGAAAAATTGTCATGATTTCATGACATGTTTGAGGAGAGAGAAAGAGCTGGCAAAACTGTCACGATTTCATGACATGTTGGAAAGAAGAGCAAGGTGGAAAGTGTAGAGAAGGGAGGAAAGTGTCACGATTTCGTGACATATTGCAAAGAAGATTGTATGGACGAAAAAGTGTCACGATTTCATGACATGTTGCAGGAGAGGGAGTCCGAAAGAAAAAGTGTCACGATTTCGTGACATGTTGCAGAAGAGAGAGTCCAAAAGAAAAAGTGTCACGATTTCGTGACATAATGCTGAAAAGAGAGTCGTAGGGAATTCGCGATTTCGCGACAAGTTCGGAGAGAGAAAGTAGCAAGACAAAGTGTCACGATTTTGACATCTAGGCGATTTATGACATGCAGAAAAGGGAAGAGTCGAAAATGAGAACGTCATGATTTTGATGACAGTGCAAAGAAATCGTACGGATGAGAAAGTGTCACGATTTCAGAGAGAGGGTTGGAGAAAGTGTCACGATTTGAGGGAGCGTCAATTTGGAGAATTCAAGAAGGAAGAGCTCAAAGGTGAAAGCGTCATGATTTTGTGACATGTTCTATTCAGGGCGTAAGAGAAGCATAAGGCAGAAAGTGTCACGATTTGACGACATGTTTGTAGAGGAGAAGAGGAGAAGTTGTCAGATTTAGTGAAGAGGTAAGAAAGAGAAGTGTCACGATTTCACGACAAGAGTTAGTGAAAGATCGTCAAAGGCTGAAGTGTCACGATATTCGTGACAAAAGCGACAAAGAAAGATAGATTATCGGTTGCAAAAGTGTCATGATATCGCGACATGTTGTAGTTTCGCGATAGAAGCTACAGAAGAGTTGCAGAGGCAGTGAAGCCGACAAAGTTAAATTTGGGCCGACAATAATTAGGGTTTGCAGCCAACGTAGTTTAGGGTTGTGCAGCCGACTAAGATCAAGGTTTTGATCTTGAAAGTGTTAGTATAAAAGGAGGTTTGTTTTGAAGAGTTAGGTGTGAATTGTGAGACAGTCGAATGTGCGTCGAAGTGTGCGAGATGCAGCCGAAAGAGCGCAAGAGTGCAGAAGTGGCACGATGATGTCGAAGCGTGCAGAGTGAGCGCAACAGGCAAAGACGAACGAGGACATTTGTACTAGACCGAAGGACTGTGTTTAGTGCAAATTCGAGGACCAGCTTTGGAGGTGATAGAGTTGAGGACAGAGGTCTCCAGCCAGAGCAGGGAGGACAGGTGTCTTCTATGGATAGAGTTCCATTTGCTAAGGGCAGCGGAGGCGAGAGGTCTTCTAGAGGATCACCAGCCGGAGTAGAGCTAGGGGATCGTTGCCCGAACTCGAGTTTAGGGGATTGGTGTCTCCTTTGGGTTGGTGCCCATAAACATTGTAATCGGGAAAGGTTTTCCCAAAAATTGATTGATAAAATTTAGTGAAAGATTTTATCCGTGGATGTAGCCCAACCATTCTGGGTGAACCACGTTAAAATGAGTCTTCAATGTGTGATGCTTTCTGTCTTGATTAATGTTGTGTTGATGCCTCTGTTATTTAAAGTTAAAATTGTTAATTGGTTATGTCTTATACTGTTCACCCCCCCTCTCAGTATAAGCTTGTGTTCTTCAAGTCTAGGTTTAGGTGAAGGTGGCCATGGTGGAGGTGGAGGATTGATGGGTACATCTAGTTGCTCCAATGGAATAAACAAGGTAAAAATAGGTAGCAAATAGAGGAACGCACAAATAAAAGTCATATGCTTCTATGATGGAGATGACATGAGATGATTCATCTTGAAATCTATCGGAGGTAATTGAAAGTGCCTTATATGGCTCATTCAATTCATAATCTAAAGTGTCATATGAGATAGTGTGGATGGTAGCAACTTGGAAGAGGTTTTTTGGTAATGTGAGAGCATACTCAAGATTAGGGTATTCATCCTCACTTTCCTCCTCAAGACCAAGGGTGATACATTGAAGATCATATTTGAGGGGATCGATTGGAGAATTTTGATCATAGCCTAAGCTAGATTTATCTTGAGGAGGCTAATAATGGGGCTCTAAAATAGTCTATATTCTTTACTCATAGCAGCCAAGGCTGCATCCTCATCAATTAAAATGATGGAAGCACTTCATGGTGAATGAAGGATTATCCAAAAAGTGAATACTACCAAAAATAATGATTTATGCTCTTTGTTAGAGGGTTTATCTAATGATGAATTGATTCCTCATACACAAAATTCATGTGATTAGAGGAAATCCAACTGGGATAACAATACTGATTATTAAAGAGGTACACCTAGGGTGACTAAAATCCCTAACTGATTCTATGACTAGAGGCACAAATTCTATATTATGTATAAGGCACTCTCCTATACTAGGAGTGGTCATATGTACAACACTAGGAGGCTGAGATGAGAACATTGGAGAGGGGGTGGAGGAGGATGAATTTGCATTGTCCATAAAAGTAGAGTCAGGTGTAGAGATTGGTAGAACAAGAGTGGATGTCCCTTGATCCATGTCAAGGATGAATGGATGAGCCTTAGATAAATTTGGTTATGGGGTGGATCAGGTGCCATGGAAGAAGACATGGTTGGGGATGCATGTGTGGGCATAGGTATGGGATATATAGAAGGGGTGATGGTAGCCTATCTGATGGGAGAAGTTATGGTAGTAGAAGAAGAAGCCCTAATATGGTGTTGGGGTTAGTGGAAAAAGTAGAATGATATGGTCTAAATGGAGTTGGTGGATGGTAATTGATAACAAAATTCAAAGGTGGAGGATGATGTCGTATGGGTGAAATGGGTGGGATTATAGATGGAGGCCAAGCTACCAAGGATGAAGGAGACGTATATGTAGAGTATGATGGATGGAGATATTGGGAATTTCAATGAATGACTTACATGCTATAAGAGGGATGGAAAGGTTGAGCATTAGGTGAAGGATAGGAAGAAGGTGGGTAATGTTGAGGAGAAAGAGGTGAAGAATGTGAATATGTTTGATTTTTATTTGAGGTATGATGAGGGGTGTAGGTGGTACACATAGATGAAGAAGGGTAAATCAGATTGGTTGATATTGAGTGTGTGGTTTGTAGGTTGACACTATGAGGTACAAGTGAGAGAGTAGACGATGTGGTTGGATGGTATGATGAGTTGAGCAGAAGATGGGTGAAAGATAAGTGTGTTGAAGGTAGGGGAGACTCGTACGGGTGTGTGACCATGTGGAAATACTTGAACAATTTTTCATTCGCTAGAATGTGGTGAATGTGACCCTCATATGTGTATTTAAGACAATGGTGCAAGTTTGAGGGTACACATTGCATATCTCGTAGCCATGGTCTGCATAGGAGTACATTGTATTGCATTTATCCATCCAAGACATTATATAGAGTGTGGATAGTCTAGACCCCTGCTTGGATAGGGAGGATGACTATTACCAGCATTGAGCACATGGTATTATTGAATGCCCAAAGAGTGAAGGTAGAATCAATGATATAAGTGAGTGGAATATTGAGGTGTTTGATAGTGAATGATGTTGATGGATGAGCCCATGTCAATCAAGATATGTTTGAAGATTTGGTTTTCAATAGTGGCCATGATGTGCAAGGGCAAATCTAATCCTTCCACTAGGATAGTCTTAATATCAGTATCATAAAATGTGATGGTCATCAAGGTGTAGGTTTGAATGTTACCCATGAAATTGGTAAAAGTATTAGGGTTGTGGGTTTGCAGCTCTATAGCTTTAAGGATTTCCATTAGTACCTATGGATGGGAAGGTGATTGTTGGATTAAATCATATATGGAGAGATTAGCTAAGGCCATTTTGAGGCAATGGGTAATCCTACTTTTGAGATGAATTATGGGCTAGGGTTGAGGTATAATGATGAATTATACTGGTAGAGGTGACACTATCGATGAGGACGACATATTTGAGGGATAAATTGTTTATGTAGGTGGATTTGGGTATCTTCAATTTCTAGTGACCACATGAATCATACCAACAAAACCCTAATGATTAGGGGCATTATTGACATGGTTAACTTGATTTTATTGAGGAGCAACCATAGTGTCTCCAATGTTTGGTTGTGCTATGACATGTTGTGGTAACGGGGTTTGATAAATACCCAATTTTTTATTAGGGGGAGCAAGAGGGTTTTCAACTTTGATAAGCCCCATCTTAATCAAATCTTACACTTCATGCTTAAGTTGGATGCATCAATCGATATCATGACCTTTTTATTGATGGTAGAGTCAATACCAATCTTCTTTATACCCTCTTCCCTTAGGTTTGTTTGGATCTTCAGGTCTTATCTCAGGTAAGGATATTAGTTGTGCATCCATAAGTTTTTGAAGGATGCTGGATAGGGGATTTAAGAGAGGTACAAATTTGTGTTAGAGTTTTTGAGGGTGCATGACTTGATAAGTGGTATTTTGATTTTTTATAGGAGGTGGTACAATATTGAATGTCAGCTATTGTGGTAGATGAGAAGATTGTTGTTGTGGAAATTGAGGTTGTTGTTAGGGAGGTTGAGTGGTCAGGATGCTCAACACTACCTGGTTGACTTGGGTAGGTTTGGATTGATTATTTGCATTATTTCCCTTGGTATTTTTACCTGGCCATTCCTTCTTTCAAAGTTTGATTTCTCCTTCTTGGATCTTGATATCCTTGATAATTTTGACTTGAGTGAGATCTTCCTAAAAAGTTTGATATTATTGGACTTGAGGAAGGGATATTGATTTGAAAAAACTCCAAGTGAACATATGAGTTAGCTTAGTGATGGGGATATAGAAAGGTAATTCAATGAGTACCACTCTCCATCGATTGACATAATATAGGATTGAATCATCATTAAATTGATGAAGGTTGGTGAGATCCTTTAAGGTGGTCTTCTTATTAATGTTTAAAGTGAAGCACTCTAGGAAGAGATTGGTTAACTATTCAAAATTATACAAGTTGTCTAGGAAAATGGTTGTACCAATCTAAATCTCCTCCTACAAGGGATAGTAACAAGGTACAAATCATGAGGGGATCTATCTCATTGATGAGATAAAAAGTGTTTATGAATGTGCTCAAGTGATCTTGAGGATCCTCTTTGCCCTTGAAATTTTTGAATTTGGGCATCTCAAACAAGGGAGGATAAGGTAGCACTAGGATCGAGATATTGATGGGGTAGTTTTGAAGTTGAATCAAGGTTGACTTTTGATACCCTGTGTATCTAACTTATGATTCCAAGCTATTGATCTTGTTGGATAATTGTTGGAATGCATCTAGAGAGCCTTTAGGATTTGAATAGTGGGTGCCATGATGAGTTATATGGGATGGCTCAACGAGGGGATAAGATTGGTGTGAATAGAGGTGATGGCAAAGGTAGTGATTAGGGTCAAAATATTGCACTTATAAGACCCAGGATCTTGAAGGTGGATATTTATGGTGTTGATGAGAATGATTGTGGGTGTGCAAGGGATGTGATGGTGGTTTTTGATGATGAGGTTTGGAATTTTACTGTAATATGTAGTTTATTATTGCATTTCAATTACAACCTTCATGATATATATGTGAATTTTGATAAAAAAATATGTATGTTTTAGTATGATCTTTAGATAAATGCTATATGTAGGCTTATGTTTGAAATGATTGCAATTTTACATAAATCATGTGAAAGTGTTGTGTTGTTAACAGGTAAAAGCTATAGGTGTTCATGAAGACTGCTACTGAAGGATATGGTTGAAACAACCTATGATAGAATGTGGTTGAAGTAGCCTATGGGTGCAGTTGATGAAAACGAGTTATGAAAGGGCACTATTGAAACTATCTATAGAAGAAGGAAAATGAAAGTAGCTATGAAAGGATGCTACTGATACAGTTTACAAACCGGTTTACTTTTAGTATATTTCTTTTCTATGTAATAAAACCACGCGTATTGCCAGCTCAATCAATGTTGCATGGGGTGTTGAAATAGTCAGATGTAATTAACTTATTATTCTTTGTTAGTTGACTGTATAGAAATTTGCTATATGGTTTCGATTGTGAATTATAATAAATTTGTCCTTTCCAAAAGAAAAGAATAAATCTGTTCATAGTAAATCTAATTCAATTATTAGTTTTTTTAAACTATAGATTATTTCGTTATGTAATTTTAGTATCCAATCTAAATATGTTCGATATGTAACAAAAAGAGGTTGAAACTTTTATTAAAAGAAAATATGTAAAATTATATATTACAAAGTCGAGACCTTGAAAAAGATCCACACATCTAGTCCATACACACAAATACACAGGGATTACTATAACCATGTTACATTATACTAGTTGGTATGAAGATTGGAATAAAAGAATAAATTAGCATCAACATCTTTCTTCTAAGTGTGGTAATGAAATTCTGTATTTTCTTCATGCTTTGATTGTAGTAGTTGTAGCTTTATTTCTCTTCCTGCAAGTATGAATTAGAAAACTTTAAATTAGTTTAATGAATATAAATTACTAAAAGTAAAGTAAGGTAAAAAGGAGAAGATATTAATACTGACCTCGAGGAGGTAGGGCCCACTCCAAAAGGTTAGTCCCTATATCTCTTCCTCCTAAAGTATAGTAGATTTAGTTAGAACATAGAATAATATTAGAATATAAATTTTATTAAATTACATATTATATAATTACATAATATATTAAGATAGATAATGCATTAATAAAATCATAAAAATTGGATCCACAAAACCTAGCATAGTTCATAATTGCATCCCTTAAATTAAGAATAATTTTAGTAGTTTCATTTATTGCAAAATTTCTTTTATGAAAAGAAACTAAGAAAACAAAATAAAAATCATTGGTCAGAATTATGGATATCTATACGTGATAAGTATTCTTTAAATTATGGTTTGAGAATTAACTGTGAGATATTATATCTCAACATTTTGGCACTGTCACCGGGGAAAATAGTGCCATAAGTTCTGGTTGGAGACTATTAGATTGTGTGAGAAGAAGACTTTACCTACATGCAGGTCAGGAGTGGTACAAGAAGTTCCACTAAGTGTCTTCATTTTAGCATTTCCAGGTTCCACTTTCTTGGTTTCAATTTTACTATTTTTCTAGTTAGCATTTAATTTCAGCAAGTTATTTTCAGAATTTATGGTTGTCACATCTTCGGTTTGGAAAATTTTTACTTGCATACAAGTCAGTGGTGCGACAAGATCATACTGAGTGTTTCTTAAACCCAAGTAGTGACAACAATTTAGTCTTTATTTCAGCATTTCAGTTTCAGCAAATTATTTTCAGCATTTTGTGGTTGTTACATTTTTGGTTTTGGAAAATTTACTTGTATGCAAGTTAGTGGTGCGACAAGATCATACCGAGTGTTTCTTAAACCAAAATAGTGGTAACATTCCTTAAGTTAGTGTTTATTTCAGCATATCTGTGGTTGTTACATCTTTTGTTTGGGAAGCTTTACTTGCATGCAAGTCAGTGGTGCGACAAGATCATACCGAGTGTTTCTTAAACTAAAGTAGTGGTAACACTAGTTAGTATTTACTTTCAGCATTTCAATTTCATAATTTTATGGTTGTAACATCTTTGGTTTAGGAACTTTACTTGCATGCAAGTCAGGGGTGCAACAAGATCATACCGAGTGTTTTTAAACCAAATTAGTGGCAACATTTTAATTTTCCTTGCTACATTAAAATTTACTGTTGTATCTCAAATATGATTTTAATAGTAGTAAGATTGCTTCTTTTGAAAAGTAAAATTTAGTTTATGTGAATTGCATTTTTCTCAAAAATAAAACAAAAGAAAAAAAAAATGTTGAAAACTAAAAAAGAGAAGTATACGTTACTAATAGTGGAAACTTGTATTAGTGAGTATGCATCAATAGACCTTAGCATAATACTGCTAGAATAAGAAATCAACTTACTTAATGAACAAGACATAGGTCCAACTTGGGAATAGTGGAATTTTTTGTGGGAATACCTTGATGTTATTAGGTAGAGGTTAGAAGAGTTGGGTAAAAAAATAAAAGGATCAATATTACTAAGGCCCTAGGGATAAATTATCACTCATCCTACTTTGACCTATTAAGAAATTGTGAATGTTAGTTAGGGGACAAAAGAGCAAGCGTAAACTCATCTACATATCTTTAGGAGCATTACTTTGAGGATACCCTTGTTGTCCATAATTTCTTAGCAGATATAGAAAACAGGGAGGTGATTCTGGAATATAGTAAAAGATATCACAAAGCACCTAGGATTATACTCTTTAGAGAGTTATGCCAAGATTTATAGTTTGAAAACCATACTGCAATACAAGGATAAGCTTTTATAACCCAATAGATTCATATTTTAAAGCTAGATTTCACATTTGAAGAAGAATACTATATGAACCTTAAACAGTTAGATCCAATCAATGATAGACATAAACTGTTTAATGAGGAATGAATGATTTTGTTATATAAATTAAGAGTTCTATAAAATTATGAATCAACCTAGAGAATCGAAAGGAGGATTCATTAAAATTTTCAAAGAGAAACAAGAAGAGAACTTTAGAAGAGAATATAGTGAAAAAATTGACATTGCTAAATTAAAAAAGACTGAGATTATAGCAACTGAGGATTCTTCAAAAGAGAAAAATAGGTTTCTATTAGCTGTAATAGACCAAAATCCTAAAATATTTCTATTACCAAAAACCTGAATTTGATAATCATATAGATCCTTCCACTATCTTTTCTGATCCCATACCTGGTCCAATCTTAGAATTCCTTCAATCAGTCATGGATGACCATAATAGTGAATAGGGAGGAGTAGAAGGAAACTAGAGGAGGAATAGGAAAACAAATAATTATCACAAATAAGTAGAAGGAAACTAGAGGATAAATAGGAAAAGAAAAACTTTTGCATTTCTAATTTCTTCTCTAGACGACAAGGTAATGAGAGAACCAAATCCCATCTCTGTTGTTATTCTACCTACCTTCAATGGAAAACCACATGAGGACCCTGATGCATTCATTTTTTATTTCGAAATAGTATGCCAAGCATATTTCTACACCTTTGATTAACATAAACTATGAATGTTTCCCTCTACTCTTAAGGATGTGACCTTAAGATGGTTTATGGGTCTAGGTGAGAACATTTGTAGATGATGGGATGGAGAGAATGGATTAAAGGATATATTCCTTGAGAGATATCAAGATTATTTTATAGTTAGAGATAATAAAGCCAAATTATTTCACATGAACCAATAAGAGGAAGAATCTCTCGAGGACTACCATGAAATATTTTAGTTTATAGGGTCTAGAGTGAACATTGAGCTAGATGAAGAAATATTGAAAGAATTTTTTCTAAAAGGGTTAAAAAGAAGATGTCCTTGACATACTAAACCTCATGGATAAGGGGGATATCCACCAAATGGGACTTGAATAAATTGTGAATCTTTACAAAAACATTTCAATAATCAGAAGCAACAAATACGCATCAATAGGAGGAGTGACAAGAAAAATATTGGTAACATTTTGAAAAGTCTGAAAATTGATTTTTTAAGCACATTAACTACATCTCTTAACCTCATGAAAAATAAACCTAAAGAGCAAGATATTGAAGAAACATAATTTCATAGATGTAGGAAAAGGCACAATCTAAGAGAATGTCCTATTAACATCACAAATATTTCCAACATTTTTTCTAGTTGTAATATTTGTGACAAGGATCATAGTACTAAAAACTGTAAGTATATATCACCTGTAAAATTTTCTATAAAAGATCCCAAAGTTGAGGAAGCAGAGGATGTTTGTTTTGTAGCCCAAAGAAGAAGCAACCCATTCAATGGTCCATCTAATCGATCAAATTCTAATTATTCCAACCAACCAAAACCTAACTATTGATCAAGTGGACCAAATTGGATAAATTGGGATCCATCCAATCAAGAATGGAATATGCCTCCATGGGATCAATTTATGTCTAGCCCTTATGGGAGTCCACCTTCATGGACCCAACGAATGTTGAAACAAAATTAGAATGTGCCTAATTGGAACATGAATTACCAATATAATCTAGGGGGACCTAGCTGGTCTCAAGGTCCACCCCAATAACATAATTTTAAAAATCAATTCAAGGGACAAGATTCTAAAAATCAACCACAAAATAGACTCCTCCCACCTCCAAATAATATGAAAAATCCTCCTAAGCAGCCACCCTTACCATCTCAACCAATACCTAACCCTAATAACAATAAAATAGTTCAACAAGTATATGAAACCAATAAATCATGTTCGATAACTGTGGTACCTTGCCAACAGATCCATTTAAGGTCTGGAAAGGTGTTGGATAATAATAGGGTGACTTTCACATAAATCGAGGAACCTACCCAAAACTCATTTGGAAAAGGAAATAAAGATGAAAATTTGGAATATGAGACAAAAACCTTATTAGAGAATGTTTTGTTAAAAAATAAAAACTCAAATTACTTAAAGGAAAAAAGTGGGAATCCCATTTCTTGAAATATTGGTAATAACTAGAGAACCCTTCAAACCAGCTTTCAATTTCTTTTAAGAGCTATAGAATGTTACCATTAAGATTCATATTTTACAAGCTATCAAGGAAATTCCTATTTACTTCAAATTAATAAAGAGTATGTGCACAAAAAATCTAGGGATGGAAAAGAAAAATCAATCTCAAACTATTTAAGTTATGGCACAGTTATATAAAATAATGACTAGAGGGATATTGTTGCCAAAATATGTAGATCTTGGGGTACCTATATTCACAGTCCACATTGGTAAAACAACATTGCAAAATGTACTAGTGGACCTTGGGGTTGCCATAAATGTTATGACCAAGGAAACAACAAAATATTTAGGAGTATATAGATTACAACTAACCTCTATAGTGATTCAAATTGCAAACAGATCTACCATTAAATCAAAAGGAAATCTAGAAGACATTATAGTTTCTGTAATTTCATGGGAGTATCATGTAGACTTTGTGGTTATACAACCAAAGAAGAAATTAGGGGGACATGCCTTAATCCTAGGACGCTCATGGATTGTAACATTTTATGCCTACATCAATTTTAGGTATGGAAATAACTATTTCCAATGGTAAGCACACTAAAGATCTTAGCCTATTTTTGGAGTCAACATTGGATGAAGGTTTATCAAAACAGCTTTGATATGATTTTTCTGATGACTTGGATGATATTCAAACTCAGTTAATGTACCAAGTGAAAATTTACAATAAGAGATTGAAGGACCACTACCACTACTGCTAGATGATCAAAAGGAAGACCAAGACCAAGACACTATTTGTCCACATGAACCTGTCATATCTAATGATGAAGTAGGTACAAGTCAATCTCATCAATTGGTGCCCTATAACTACCAATTAAATGTTCTTATGTGTAAAGTAATGGGAATAGATGCATGTTGAGCAAGGTGCAGAAACAATATTGTCATTGTTGTCAACACAGTCAGATAGATCGGTTGATGCAATGGACAGGAGCTAAGAGGTTCTTCAGAGCAGTGGTTTTCCAAAAGATAGAAGTGGCCCATATGCTAAAAATCAAAAGAAAATCACAAGGAAGAAAACTGTCACGATTTTGCGACATGTTGGCAAGAAAGAAAAACTGTCGTGATATCGCGACATGTTTGAAGAAAAAGAGGAGAGAGAAAAAGGTGTCGCAATTTCGTGACATGTTTCATTTTCGCGGGCCAAAGCAAAGAGAAAAAGGAGAGAGAAAAAAGTGTCACGATTTCATGACATGTTTCATTTTCGTGGGCCAAAGCAAAGAGAAAGAGGAGAGAGAAAAAGGTGTCGCGATTTCATGACATGTTGCATTTTCACAGTCCGAAGCAAAGAGAAAATGCAAGGAAGAAAAAGTGTCACGATTTCGTGACATGTTTGGAGAGAAAGCGCAAGTAAGAAAAACTATCATGATTTCGTGACATGTTTGGAGAGAAAGTGCAAGCAAGCAAAACTATCATGATTTCACAACATGTTCGGAGTAACAGCGCAAGAAAGCAAAACTGTCGCGATTTCGTGACATGTTGGAAGAGAGAAAGGCAAGTAGAAAAAGTGTCACGATTTCACGACATATTGCAAGGAAGGTTGTACGGACAAAAAAGTGTCACGATTTCACGACATGTTGCAGGAGAGAGTCTGAAAGAAAAAGTGTCACGATTTCGCGACATGTTGCAGGAGAGAGAGTCCGAAAGAAAAAGTGTCACGATTTCACAACATATTGCAGGAGAGAGAGTCCGAGAGAAAAAGTGTTGTGATATTGCGACATGTCGGGTTTTCACGACACGAAGGGAAGAGAAAGCGCTAAGGAGAAAAAGTGTCGCGATATCGTGACATGTCAAGTTTTCATGACCCGAAGGCAAGAGAAAGCGCTAAGGAGAAAAAGTGTCGCGATATCATGACATGTCGGGTTTTCATGACCCGAAGGCAAGAGAAAGCGCTAAGGAGAAAAAGTGTCGCGATATCGTGACATGTCGGGTTTTCGTGACCCGAAGGCAAGAGAAAGAGCTAAGGAGAAAAAGTGTCACGATATCGCGACATGTCGGGTTTTCGTGACCCGAAGGCAAGTGAAAGAGCAAAGGAGAGAAAGTGTCACGATATCGCGACATGTCGCATTTTCACGACTAAAGGAGGAGAGAGAAAGTAAGAAGGCAAAAGTGTCACGATATCGCGACATGTGTTTTTGTTGGTTGAAGCCGAGAAGAGTAGCAAGGAGGCGAAAGTGTCGCGATATCGTGACATGTTGTGTTTTTGCTGGTTGAAGCCGAGAAGAGTAGCAAGGAGGTGAAAGTGTCATGATATCGCGACATGTGTTTTCACTGGTTGAAGCCGAGAAGAGTAGCAAGGAGGTGAAAGTGTCACGATATTGTGACATGTTGTGTTTTCGCTGGTTGAAGCCGAGAAGAGTAGCAAGAAGGTGAAAGTGTCGTGATATTGCGACATGTGTTTTCACAGGTGAAAGCCGAGAAGAGAACAAAGAGGCAGAAGTGTCACGATTTTGTGACAGGTCTTGTTGGCACAAGCTAAAAATAGAACCCAGCCAAAATAAGATATGTGACCGTTAACTAAAGTTATGCAACAGTTACAGGGGACGTTACAAAAGAAAATCATGCAGCTAATTTAAGAATAGTCAAAGAAGGAGAAAACGAACAGTCGTATATATAGAATCGAATATGCATGCATGCACAAAAAAGAATACGAACAGTCATGATCAAGAAGATGAACAGTCATGGTAGGGTTATATGTGTAAATTTGTAACATGCATCGTGTTTGACGAAAAGCCTACCCTATATATAGACAAAAGCAGTTACAGTTAGAAAGCATTACAACTGACAAGTGGCGCATGAGAAATGAAAGGAGTTACAACTAGAGTTACAAAGATTCAATATGGTTATAAAAGGAGGTCTACGCGGAAGATTACATGATGCTGAAGAGAGGGAAAGTGCTGCTGCAGTGAAGAAAAGTGCTACCAGTGAAAGTGCTGCAAAAAGAGGGCTGGAAGAGTGCCGTAAGAGAGCGTTAAGTAGAGCCGTGAGAGCCGTAAGAGTGCAATAAAGAAGTGCAACAAAGGGGTCTGTAAGAGGGCAGTAAAAGTGTAGTAAGTAGAGCCACAAGTGTGTGTGGTGTTTTGGTGAATAGCGAGAGAGGTTGGGTTAGCAATAGACCAGTCAGGGTCTTGTATAAGCGAAGGCATCTTTATGTCAAAAATATAGTTTCAAAATTGCAGTCCAAGTTGGTGCTTGGAATTAGGGGTTGGTGCTCCTTTCTATTGGTGCAAAAAAAATAGGGGTTGGTGCTCCTTTCTGTTGGTGCAGATAAATTAGGTGTTGGTGCTCCTTTCTGTTGGTGCAGATAAATTAGGGGTTGGTGCTCCTTTCTATTGGTGCAGATAAATTAGGGGTTGGCGCTCCTTTCTGTTGGTGCAGATAAATCAGGGGTTGGTGCTCCTTCTAGTTGGTGCTGGTAAAATTGATTGTAAAGTTGTTGCTTTGCAAAGGCTGGATTTGGATGGTAGTCCAAGTAGTTATTTTTGAGGAGTAGCCAAAACTGGTGAACCTCGTTACATCTTGTGTTGTGTGATGCTCTCTTGTTGTATTTACTTTATGTGGTTTTAAGATTTCATTGTTTTGGCTTTAAGAGTTGAATTTTTTAAGTTTTAAAGAGCCACACTGATTCACCCCCCCTCTTAGTGTCATTGTGAGACTAACAATTGGTATCAGAGCTAGTTTCCCTTTTTAGGCTAAATCAGCTAGGGTTGATCTTAGATTAGTACGCAATGGCAGTTGGTGAAGGATTCTCATCAAACAAAGCACCATTGTTTGATAGAACCAATTACACATTTTGGAGAATTAGGATGCAGACATATCTCTGTGCTTTGGGATATGACATTTGGGATTCAATAAATAGTGGATACACAATACCCACCACTCCTCCAATCGATGCTGTCGGTAAGAAACTGTTTGAGAATAACTCTAAAGCAAAGAATGCTATCATGTGCGGATTAGCAGACAGTGAACTAGTAAAGATCATGAGCTACAAAATGGCAAAAGAAATATAGGATAAACTGAGGAGTATTCATGAAGGAGACGATAAGATCAAGGAGGCCAAGTTACAGACACATCGAGCTCAGTTTGAAGCATTGAAGATGAATGACGATGAAAACATTGAGGCATATATGCTGAGATTTAATGGAATCATTAATGCGATCAGAGGACTCGGTGAGGATATCGGAGACTCTGTCATCATGAAAAAGGTATTAAGATCCCTTCCCAAAATATTTGATTCTAAAGTTTCAGCTATAGAAGAAGCTAAGGATCTAAATTCTTTTAGTATGGATGAGATGCATGGTTCTTTGACTGCATATGAGATGAGGATAGGAAAATCTAAACCCACAGACAGAGAAGCGGCTTTTAAAGTCCTTAAAAATAAAAATGCAAAACAAGAGTCCGAGGAAGAAGAGACATCAGATGAAATGGAAGCAAACTTTGTTCGAAAACTAAAATTGGGAAAAGGAAAATACAGAGGAAAGCTACCATTTAAATGTTTTAGCTGTGGAGGCATTGGGCACTTTGCGACTAATTGTCCACTTAATGAGAAGGATGAAAGTAATGAAGGATCGCACCAAGAACGAAGTGACTGGAAGAAGAAAACGAATTTCAAAAAAGGTAACTTCAAGAAGAAAAGTTTCATCTCCAGGAATGCCAGTTCAATAGAAGATAGCTCCGATGAGGATTCTGAAGAGGAAACAGGTGAAGCTCTTTTCATGGCATTTGAAGAAGTAGAATTAGAAAAGGAAGAAGAAGTGAACTCTAAAGTATGTGGTGAAGACTCTGAGGTTGAAGTAGATCTAGAAGGTGAGTTGATATCTGCACTTGAAGAGTTGGGTTTAGAAATGAAAAAGAATAAAAGACTGCCCAAGAATTTGGAAGAATATGATGGTGATATTAAAGATCTCTTCTTACAAATTCACAAAGCCAAGAAATTAGAAGAAGCCTTGAAGTCATAGATCAATGAGAAAGAGATTGTTTGCTGCAAACAAGAAGAGGAGATTGTGTTATTGAGGAAACAACTAGAAGAGGCCAATACAAATCTCAAATTTGAGAAGAGCACAGAGTTGCTAGATAAAATGATAAGGCAACAAAGAAGCCCCATGAGCAAGCTTGGTCTTGGATATGAAGCTGAACAACCTTCATCTTCTAAATCAGAGAGAAGAAGAAGTCCACTCGTTGAAGGATCAAAGCAATAAAATCCCGAAGTCGAATCTTCAAAAGGAAGAAAATCTCAAACGAGATCTACAGCAAAGCAACCACAACAAAAGAGGTTCTATCACTCTCACTTTATTCATAATAATGCTTTTAATGACAATTGTTTTAGATGCAACCAGTATGGTCACAAGGCAATTTATTATGGATAGAATAATAGATCGAAGAGTTATGCTGGTAGAAATACTTCTGTTATTCCGGTTGAACATCATGTGCAATGTTTCAAATGTAATAGTCATGGGCACATAGCAAGGTCTTGTCCAAATCTAAGGCAAGACAGTAGATTTCATCAGACGCAAAGAATGCAACACAGACAGGGAAGAAATCATGTGCATCAAAGAAAGGAAAAGAATCATCCATCAAGGATGTACAAGAGACAACCACCCAAGAAAAATGTTCAAGTTCACGAAAAGGTTCAAAATAGGGATACAGTTGAAAAACTCAAGCCCAAGTTCAAGAAAGATTGGAGAAAGAAAGAAGAGAGGAAATCGTGTCTCCTTGGATAGAAGGAGATTACTCCTTTATTGCACTAAGCAGCTCCAGGTAGCACATCCTTATGGGGAGCAATGTTAAAGTTTATTTTTGCACCTATGTATTTGTGTAGTTATCTGAGGATGAAAGGAAAGTTGTCGGGGAGTTGTTGTATAGCTGTCAAAGTGTGTTTTCAGTTCATGTAGTTGTTTGTGGTAGTGCAGTGAAGGGTGGTGATTAAATTGAGAGTTGTCTTTATTGGTAATATTGCTATATGTCATTGTTGTACTATTGATGGTTCTTACTGCCACTATCCAAAGTTAAGGATTATAATAGTTCAGATAGTGTGGTTAGTGAAAGAATGTTTCCTGAGCCGCATATATGTGTTTCGATAAAAGCAGTGTGTATTTGAACTTCACATTGACGGGAAGATTATCAGATATTTTATGATGCTGTGTTGAAAATATTGAAGTCTGATTTAGCTCATCAAGATGAGCAACTTTGCTTTGTGAATCTTACCTATCCGAGGTCCAGTCGTATGAGTTTGAGTAAGATGCGCTATAGTTGGCCGTGAAGTATGTGACAAAATGTTGTCTCCTGAGTCGAATAGTTGAAAGTAAGGTGTGACCAGCGGTGACTATAGAAAACACAGACCAAGTTGAAAATGTAAAAAGTGATTGGTTGAGTTGTGTTGATATTGGGATTTGAGTATAGAACATATTGAGTCTCTAACAATTCTCTTTATGCTTCTATGAGACTTAGTTGATATATATTGATTGAGCATTAAGTATAGAACATATTGAGTCTCTAACAATTCTCTTTATGATTCTATAAGATTGGATAGATTCTGTGTGAGCCTATTGATAGGGTACAGAGGACAGAGTCTCAATGGATAGATATCTAGCAGCCAACATAGTTGAAGATAGATCTGAGTGAGGGACCACATTCTCAAGGGGAGCATTTATATATTTGATTATATTTTTGCTCATATTTGTAATTTTTGCTAACTGTCATAACGTGTGCCTGAGAATGATGTGCATGGACTTAGGGGGAGTCTGCAGTAGCCCTTTGGTATTATTGTCAAAGGGGGAGAAGTATTACAGGAACTTGCATGTGTGTTGCCAACAATTCCAAAGGGGGAGATTGTTGAGCAAGGTGTAGAAACAGTATTGTCATTGTTGTCAACACAGTCAGACAGATCGGTTGATGCAGTGGACAGGAGCTAAGAGGTTCTTTAGAGCAGTGGTTTTTCAAAATATAGAAGTGGCCCATATGCTAAAAATCAAAAGAAAATCACAAGGAAGAAAATTGTCACGATTTCGTGACATGTTGGCAAGAAAGAAAAACTGTCGCGATATTGCGACATGTTTGAAGAAAAATAGGAGAGAGAAAAAGGTGTCGCGATTTCATGACATGTTTCATTTTCGCGGGCCAAAGCAAAGAGAAAAAGGAGAGAAAAAGGTGTCACGATTTCACGACATGTTTCATTTTCGTGGGCCAAAGCAAAGAGAAAGAGGAGAGAGAAAAAGGTGTCGCGATTTCGTGACATGTTGCATTTTCATGGTCCGAAGCGAAGAGAAAATGCAAGGAAGAAAAAGTGTCATGATTTCATGACATGTTTGGAGAGAAAGCGCAAGCAAGCAAAACTGTCGTGATTTCGAGTACTAAAGGAGGAGAGAGAAAGTAAGAAGGCGAAAGTGTCGCGATATCATGACATGTGTTTTCACTGGTTGAAGCCGAGAAGAGTAGCAAGGAGGCAAAAGTGTCGCGATATCGTGACATGTTATGTTTTCGCTGGTTGAAGCCGAGAAGAGTAGCAAGGAGGCGAAAGTGTTGCGATATCGTGACATGTTGTGTTTTCACTGGTTGAAGCCAAGAAGAGTAGCAAGGAGGCGAAAGTGTCGCAATATCGCGACATGTTGTGTTTTCACTGGTTGAAGCCGAGAAGAGTAGCAAGAAGGCGAAAGTGTCGCAATATCACAACATGTTGTGTTTTCACGGGTGAAAGCCGAGAAGATAACAAAGAGGCAGAAGTGTCACAATTTTGCGATAGGTCTCATTGGTGTAAGCTAAAAATAGAACCCAACTGAAATAAGATATGTGACCGTTAACTGAAGTTATGCAACAGTTACAGGGGACGTTACAAAATAAAATCATGTAGCTAATTTAAGAACAGTCGAAGAAGGAGAAAACGAACAGTCGTATATATAGAATCGAATATGCATGCATGCACAGAAAAGAATACGAACAGTCATGATCGAGAAGACGAACAGTCATGGTAGGGTTATATGTGTAAATTCATAACATGCATCGTGTTTGACAAAAATCCTACCCTATATATAGACAAAAGCAGTTACAGTTAGAAAGCGTTACAACTGACAATTTGCGCATGAGAAATGAAAGGAGTTACAACTGGAGTTACAAAGATTCAATATGGTTATAAAAGGAGGTCTGCACGGAGGATTATGTGTTGTTAAAGAGAGGGAAAGTGCTGCTGTAGTGAAGAGAAGTGCTACTGTGAAAGTGTTACAAAAAGAGGGTTGGAAGAGTGCCGTAAGAGAGCGTTAAGCAGAGCCGTGAGAGCCGTAAGAGTGTAGTAAAGAAGTGCAGCAAAGGGGTCTATAAGAGGGCAGTAAAAGTGTAGTAAGCAGAGCCACAAGTGTGTGTGGTTTTTTGGTGAATAGCGAGAGAGGTTGGGTTAGCAATAGACCAGTCAGGGTCTTGTATAAGCGAAGGCATCTTTATGTCAAATATATAGTTTCAAAATTGCAGTCCAAGTTGGTGCTTGGAATTAGGTGTTGGTGCTCCTTTCTGTTGGTGCAAAAAAAATAGGGGTTGGTGCTCCTTTATGTTGGTGCAAATAAATTAGGGGTTGGTGCTCCTTTCTATTGGTGCAGATAAATTAGGGGTTGGTGCTCCTTTATGTTGGTGCAGATAAATTAAGGGTTGGTGCTCCTTTCTGTTGGTGCAGATAAATCAGGGGTTGGTGCTTCTAGTTGGTGCTGGTAAAATTGATTGTAAAGTTGTTGCTTTGCAAAGGTTGGATTTGGATGGTAGTCCAAGTAGTCATTTTTGAGGAGTAGCCAAAACTGGTGAACCTCGTTACATCTTGTGTTGTGTGATTCTCTCTTGTTGTATTTGCTTTATGTGGTTTTAAGCTTTCATTGTTTTGGCTTTAAGAGTTGAAGTTTTTAAGTTTTAAAGAGCCACACTGATTCACCCCCCCTCTCAGTGTCATTGTGAGACTAACAATGCAAACACTAAAAAATACAAATAAATTGATATTATACATGGATAAAATTTAAATATTAATAATGCACTCACAAGAATACAAGAGTCACAATTGGTAGATGTACTTAGGCAACATCAAATAACGTTTGCATGGAACTATGAGGATATGAAAGGAATATATCCAAATTTTTGTACCCATCATATATTCATCCAAGAAGGTTGTTATCCAGCGAGGCAACCTCAAAGAAGACTGAATATAGCCATGGACATAGTTCAAGAAAATATTATTAAGCTATTGAATGTAGGATTTATATACCCAATATCTGATAGCCAATGGGTATCACCACTTGTGATAGTTTCCAAAAAGAATATATATATATATATATATATATATATTTTTTTTTTTTTTTTTTTTTTTTGAATTTACATGGTGGAATCGGTAGCCGCCACGAATCCGGGCAGGTTGTCTAGCTTTTTATGGCCGCCATAGTATTCTGCGTTGTCCGCCCTAGAAGCCGCCACATAGATCTTTGCGCAGTCCGCCCCTATAACCACCATGCCACAATCATTTTAAACCTTTTACGCCGCTGAAAGTACCAGGAAAGGGGTTTCCAAAAAGAATATAAAATGTAGAATTTGTGTGGATTATAGAGAATTAAACAAGGTGACAAAGAATAATTATTTTCCTTTACCTTTCATTGATCAAGTCCTTGACACCTTGGTTGGAAAGTACTTTTTCTTCTTATATGGTTTTAGCAGGTACAATCAGGTCTCAATAATAGAAGAAGATCAAGCAAGAATAATATTTACATATCTTGTAGATACCCATGCTTACAAATTTATATCCTTTGGGCTATGCAATACACCTACCAATTTTCAAAGGGTTGTGTTGGCTATTTTTGATAATTTAATCAATGAGTGTGTAGAATTATATATGGACGACTTCACAGTTTATGATAACACCTTTGAAGAAACTTTGTTTAGCTTACATAAAGTTCTTGTTAGATACCAAGAATAAAATCTCTCCTTGAGCCATGAAAAATGCTTCATGATGATGAGGAGAGGTATTGTATTAGGAAATTATATATCTGAGGAAGATGTTAAAGTAGATCCTGCAAAGATCCAAGTTATTAAATCCCTCCAACCTCTGAAGACACAAACAGAGGTAAGAAGATTTTTGGGGCATGCTGGATATTATCATAGGTTCATTAAGGATTTTAGAAAGATTGCTTCTCCTATTCTTAAGCTCTTAACAAAAGAAAGTGAGTTTAATTGGACAGAGGAATGTCAAAAAGCCTTTGAAATTATAAAATACAAATTGACTACCTCTCCTATTTTAAGGGGACCAAATTGGGAATTACCCTTCCATATACATTGCGATGCTTCAGGATATGTAATAGGGGCAGTACTACAACAAATTAAGAATAAAATACCTTATTCCATCTATTATGTGAGCAAAATTATCATGGTGTAGAACTCAACTATATTGTACCTGATCCTTAAATATCGGGCCTTGCCGAACTGGATGCTTATCCCTTTCTTAGTGCTTTCAACAACGTAAAATGTTTAAAATGATCATGGCATGGTGGTTAAGGGGTGAACTACACATAAATATATGTGGTGTATTTCAAGATGAACAATACAAAATACTGTGGTATCCATAAAAAGCTGGATAGCCTGCTTGGATTCATGGCAGCTTCTGATTCCACCATGTAAAATACAAAAAAAAACTATATAGTTATTGAAAAAGAATTCTTAGTGGTAGTTCATGCCATTAATAAATTTAAATATTATATAATTGATTATAAAGTATTTGTTCATACTGACCATTCTACCATCAAATATCTGATGAACAAAACCACAGTTGGGGGAAAAATGGTTAGATGGTTGCTTTTATTGCAAGAATTTAATGATACAATTGAAGATAAAGTATTTAAAGATAATGTCATTGTAGATAATTTGTCTCGTATGCATATATTTGATGATGATGAATTGATTCCTAATAATTTTTTAGATGAACATTTGTTTGCTATTTTAGTTTTCACTCCTTGGTATAACGATATTGTAAATTATTTGGTAATAGGAAAGATGCCACAAATTTTTAAACCGTATGAGCATAGGAAGTTAGGACATCAAAGTGTCCCTTATATGTGGATAAATGGAATATTGTTTAAATATTGCCTTGACCACGTGATTAGGAAATGTGTGCAAGAATATTATGTATATGACATAATTCGAATAGCACACGAAGAACCTTGTGGAGGCCATTATGGCACTCAAAGAACAATTAGTAAAATACTTCAAACATGTTATTTTTGGCCTACTATGCATATGGATACCTATAGGTTTGTTGATCGATGTGATGCTTGTCAAAGTACCACAAATAATGTTTGAACCATTCGTGAAATAGGGAATTGACTTTGTTGGACCAATAGATCCTCCAAGTAAAGGTAATAAACATATACGTGTGTGCACATATTATATCACCAAGTGGGCTGAAGTAAAAGCCTTGCCACGAGCACAAGCTGAGCCCGTAGCTTATTTTATTTATTCACACATCATGCAATGTTTTGGAGAACCTAGAGAATTGGTTTTAGACCATGGGTCTCAATTCATCTCCAAAGTGATTGAGCATTTTGTTGAAATATATCAAATCAAATATAAGAAGACATCGCTATATCATCCTCAAGCTAATGGACAAGTAGAGATCACGCATAGGGAGCTTGAAAATATTATAACAAAATTTGTAACCATAAATAGGGTTGATTGGGTAGAAATATTTAAAGAAGACACTTGGGCATATAATACAATTTGGAAAACCACCACAAGACTATCAAATTATGAAAAGGTCTATGGAAAGCAAGCTATTATACCTATTGAGTTTGAAATTGAAACTCTTTGCACAATAGTAAAACTTGATATGGATTTGGATCAAGCACAAAAGGCTAGGTTGTAACAACTAAATGTTATAGATGAAAGAATATTAGAGGCACTACACATGATAGAAATAATGCAAATACAAATAAAAATGGCATGAAAAACATATTGTACCATGAATATTTCAACCAAGAGATTAGGCCTTTCTATTTGACTCCTGCTTACAAGATTTCTAAGGCAAGCTAAGGATGCGATGGCTTGGACCCTATGAAATTGAAGAAATATTTGGGAATGGTGCAGTTAAAAGCCCAATGATGATTCAACACAAATATTATTGGTTAATGGACATAGTCTTAAGCTCTATAGGAAGCCATTATTTAAAGCAGAGTTTTTAAACCTCCTTAAGCAACATGTTGATTTGCAGTTCATTTTTGAAATACAATCAACTACTATTTAATAAGAACTTTTATTTCTCTATCTAAAAGCAACAAAATACTATTAAAATAATAAATAGATGATTGCTCTATAATATGCTAGGTAAATAAGTGCAGTCATTAAAAGTATGTAGTATAATCAATCCTCTTTTTCAAATGTATAATTACCAGTAAATAATATGGATGGCAAACATCTTTGCAGTACTTGACCAATGAAAGGAGATTATCATGGAACAATAATATTTCTTGAAAATGAACTAGAAGATCACACCATGTTCTTTAAATATGCTTCCTTTATTTCATGATGGAGTTCTAACATAGAATATTTTTATTCATCTTATCATTCATCACTTTTTAGTCACAATATCAGGTTTTAAGGAAAAATCCAGACCTAGTGTGTGAAGATATATTATTACCTTACGAAAGGGAGGTCATATAGTCATGATGGTATCCCAAATTAATAAAGCAAGGTAGTAAATAACCTTGTTTTTTATAGCCCACAAGTAATAAAAAGAAGAAAAATATAGTAATGATATGATTACACTTCCATCCATATGGTTATGCAGTTCGAATCCCCAAAGTTCTATTTTCTTCCCCAAATAAAAGAGAGGGTAATAAGGATAGGATTATGTTTCCATATAGACGGTTATATAGTCCAATTATCTAAAGCCTTAACTCTTCTTCACTCAAGAGGCAAAGCAATAAGGATAGGGTGACAATTCCCATTAGGACTTTGATAGAGTGGTTGGGAATCTGATTCTCCAAAGCTCTACATTCCTAAAACTAAAAATTATATTTATGTGTAAGAAAAGTGGGCAATTAAATGGTAAAGCAAGGATGACACCAAAATGACTATCTTATGTTATTATTCAAAATTAGATTTTGAATATATCCAACCATTGATAAGACCTATTTTTACAAACCAAAGTATTGTTGATTAACATTGATTTAATCTTCTTATCATTTTTTTGAGTAACTCCATAGTGATGATAGAGAAAGTAGAACATAGGAACTGATTTCTCTAGGATATTAGAAAGGCTTGTTATGAAGACCATGGAATATTTTATTAAAATTCGAGGAAGACATCAATGCTTTTGCATACCATCTTGATATTGGAAATAAATAATTTTGTTTCAAGAAGATTTATTATCCTACAATATTATTTAAATGGCTGATATATAAGTAAACACCCCCCATATTCATAAATAAATAAAAATAAAAAAGTATATTAAGATTTTCTATAATATAAACCCCTATGAATAAAAATTTTCCTCATTTGTTTTTGTTATATTGCCAAAAATTCAGTTTGGGGGAGAAGTAAAGGAATAGAATAATATTTTCTATAATATAGTTTGGGGGATAAAAAAGAAGGAAAGAATGAAAAAAATTAAGATATTCCTATAATAATTCATGTTTGTAATAAACTATTATGTAGTTCATTTCTGTAGAATAATTATGTAGTTTATTTCTATAGCTCATTTATGTAGGTCATTTCTATAGCTCATTCCTGTAGTTCATTTTTGTAGTTTGTTTTCGTAGTTAAATTTCATAGTGTGTTTTCATGATGGATTTTTGTAAGCGCATCTTCACATGAAATTTTGTTGAGCAAAGTGCAGCAACAGGATTGTCTTTGTTGTCAACACAATCAACTAGATCATTTGATTCAGTGTAGCAACAGGAAGTTCAGATGCAGCAAACAGGAAGTTCAGAGATCTCATAGAATATGTACAGTGTTTTTCCAAAAAGACCTAAGTGGCCCACATGCAAAAATTCAAAGAAAAATACAAGTAAGGAAAGTGTCGCGATATCGCGACATATTTAGAAAACAGGAAAACTGTCACGATTTCGCGACATATTGGAGGAGAGAGAAAGTGCAAAGAAAAATGTCATGATTTTGCGACATATTAGAGGAGAGAGAAAGTATAGGGAAAAACTGTCACGATTTCGCGACATACTAGAGGAGAGAGAAATAGCAGAGAAAACTGTCACGATTTTGCGACATGTTCGAAGCAAAGGCGCAAGCAGGTAAAACTGTAGCGATTTCGTGACATGTTGGAAAAGAAGAAGGCAAGTTGAAAAACTGTCATGATTTTGCGACATGTTCGAAGTAGAGGCACAAGTAGGTAAAACTGTCATGATTTCGTGACATGTTGGAAAAGAAGAAGGCAAGTTGAAAAACTGTCACGATTTTGTGACATGTTCGATGAGAAGGCACTTGTAAGAAAACTGTCGCGATTTCGTGACAAGTTCGGGGAGAAGGAGCTCGCAAAGAAAAGTGTCGCAATTTTATGACAATTTACAAGAGAGACAGTACGGACGACAAAGTGTCATGATTTCACGACATGTTCGAAAAGAAGGTGCAAGCAAAGAAAACTGTCACGATTTCGCGACATGTTTGGAGAGAAAGAGCTCGCAAAGAAAAGTGTCACGATTTCGCGACAATTTGCAAGAAGGACTATACGGAGGAAAAAGTGTCATGATTTCATGACAGGTTCGAAGAGAAAGTGCCAAGGAGAAAAAGTTTCATGATTTCACGACATGTCGATTTTTCGCGACTCGAAAAGGAGATAGAGTTTTCAGAGGCAGAAATGTCACGATTTCGTGACATGTTCCGTTTTCACGGGCGAAAGGCAAAGAAAGCGTACGGATGCAAAAAGTGTCACAATTTTGTGACATGATTAGAAATCAAGTCTTCAACGGCAGAAGCATCGTGATTTCACAACAAGAGCAGAAAGGAAGTCGACGAAGGCAGAAATGTCACGATATCGCGACAAAAACAAAATTGATTCTGATGAAGGCAGAAGTGTTGCGATATCACGACAAAATAAAAATTGATGTTGACGAAGGCAGAAGTGTCACGATATCATGACAAAAGCAAAGTTGAATTCGACAAAGGCAGAAGTGTCGCGATATCACGACAAAAGCCAAAAGGAAGCATACGGAGACAAAAAGTGTCGCGATATCGCGACATGTTGTTTTTTCACAGCAATAGCAACAGAAGAGTTGTAGGGGCAGTTGAGGCCGACAAAGACAGATGTAAGCAGATGAAATTTAGGGTTTGCAGCCAACTAAGTTTAAGGGTTTGTAGCCGACTAAGATTAGGGTTCTTCAGCCGACTAAGATTAGATTTTTTCATGAAAAGTTTGTTATAAAAGGAGGGTTGTTTGGAGAATTTTGAAAAGTGTCGAAGTGTGCGAATTACTATCGTTCGAGCGTAGAGAGCAAGTCATGTCGAATCGTTCGAAGTGTGAAATTTTGCTAAGGAAGTAGATTGCGCATCAAGGAGAATACAACTGTGAGGTGCAGTAGAGTGTGCGAAGTGCTTGCGTAGAAAAGCAGAGCATGCAGAGAAAACAAAGGTGACCAGTCAGGGTCTAGTAAAAGCAAAGGTATCCTTTTATCAATCTTCTAGTTCCATATTTGAAGTCCAAGTTGGTGCTTAGCATCAGGGGTTGGTGCTCCTTTCTGTTGGTGTAGAAAAACCAGGGGTTGGTGCTCCTTCCAGTGGGTGCTGATAAAATTGTTTGTAAAGTTGTTGCTTTGCAAAGGCTAGATTTGGATGGTAGTCCAAGTAGTCATTTTTGAGGAGTATCCACATTGGTGAACCTCATTAAATATTGTGTTGTGTGATGCTCTCTTGTTAACTTGTTGTATCTATTTTGAGTTTGCTTTATTTTAGCATTAAGAGTTGCAAATTTAAAAGTTTTAAAAGAACACACTGATTCACCCCCCCTCTCAGTGTCACTATGAGTATAACAATTGGTATCAGAGCAAGGTTCCTAAATAGGCTCAATCAGCTAGGGTGATCTTGGAAGTGATGCAATGGCAAGTGGTGAAGGTTTCTCCTCAAACAAAGCACCATTGTTTGACGAAACTAATTATGCATTCTGGAAAATCAGGATGTAGACATATCTCTGTTCTTTGGGATTTGATATATGGAATGCAGTAGTTAGTGGTTACAAAGATCCCACCACTGCTCCAACCGAAAACACCGATAAAAAGGCATTTGAAAATGACTCAAAAGCAAAAAATGTCATCATGTGTGGATTAGTGGACAGTGATCTGGTCAATATCATAATTTGTGAATCAACAAAATATGTATGGGACAAACTAGAGAATATTCATGAGGGAGACGATAAGATCAAGGAAGACAAGCTTCAAACACATCGAGCTCAATTCGAATCATTAAAGATGACCAACGATGAGAACATAGAGGCTTTTATGCTGAGAGTTAATGGAATCACTAATTCGATCAGAGGTCTCGGTGAAGATATGGATGATGCTACTATCATGAAAAAGGTTTTAAGATCACTTCCTCAAAGGTTTGATTCTAAAGTCTCAGCCATAGAAGAAGCTAAAGATCTAAATCACTTTAGTATGGATGAGATGCATGGTTCTTTGATTTCTTATGAAATGAGAATAAGAAGGTCTAATCCCACGGATAGAGAAGCAGCTTTTAAAGCCCTAAAAGGTAAAGACACAAAACAAGAGTCTAAAGAAGAAGAGACATCAAATGAAATGGAAGCAAATTTTGTTAGAAAACTGAGAAAGGGAAAAGGAAAATACAGAGGAAAGCTACCATTTAAATGTTTCAACTATGGAGGCATTGGGCACTTTGCGACCAAATGTCCACTCAATGAGAAGAACAAGGGTGAGGAAGCATCGCACCAAGAAAGAAGTTATTGGAAGAAGAAAAAAAACTTCAGAAAAGACAACTTCAAAAAGAAAAGTTTCATCTCTAGGAATGCAAATTCTTCAAAGGACAGCTCTAGTGAGGATTATGAAGAAGAAACGGGTGAAGATCTATTCATGGCATTTGAAGTAGAAAAATCAGAAGAGGTAGAAAAATCAGAAAAGAGGGAAGGAATGAATTCTAAAGTATCTATTGAAAAATATGAGGTTGAAGTAGATCTAGAAGGTGATCTGGTCTTTGCACTTGTAGAATGGAAATCTGAGAAAAGAAAGAATAATAAACTTTCAATAAAGCTTGAGGATGCGAACGACATCATAACCAGCTTAAAAATACAGACATAAGAATACAAGAAAATGTCTGAAGATCTCGAAGTTCAGATAACCATGAAGATAGATTATTGATGTAAACTAGAAGAAGAGAATGTTGGTCTACGAATGCAGATACAAGAGCTGGATCAAAAAATTAGCTGCCATCACAAACGTGAAGAAATTTCGATGAAACTAGAAATTTTTTTAAGTGATCAAATACCTGCAGGCATCAAATTTGGTTTGGGATTCATTGAAGGAGAATCATCAAATGGACCAAAATCCAGAAATGTAGAAACTGTAAGGAATGAAGATAAGAAATAGGTTGATGAAAGAAAAACAACTCATGCAAAAGAAAGCAGTAATGCCAGGCCCGAAAGGAGAACTGACAATGATGGATTTACCAAGGTCACACATCAAAGGAGAAGAAGACCTATGGCTCCTACAACAACCTGGCAAAGAAAATATTTTAGGTTCAATCATTTCTTTTCTGGTTTTTGTTTCAAATGTAATGGTTATGGGCATAAAATTGCAGACTACAAGTATAATGTAGGACCAAGAAATTTCACTAGTAGAAATGCTTTTTCATCGCTAATAAATTATGCAGTAGAATGTTTTAACTGTCATAATTTTGGGCATATTGCAAGAAACTGTCGTAGTACTTCTGTTTCAAATCAACCTCGAAAAGAAAATTTCAACCAAATAGGACAAGACAAAATAGAAAACTTCCTGAAAGATATGCACAAGATAATGAAAAGGGAAAGTCCAAACTAGAGCCCAATACGGTAGTCAAAAGAGAGTGGAAAAAGAAAGAGCAACTTAAGGAAGAAAAGGAATCCCTAATAGTACAAACAGCTTTCAAGGCATAGAATAAATGTGTACCATGGATACTTGACAGTGGATGCTCAAGTCATATGACAAGTGATAAACAGAAATTTAAAAAATTACAGAAATATGAGGGTGGTTCTGTAAAGTTTGGGAATAATGATGGAGCTAAGATAATCGAAAAAGGATCAGTTAAAATTAGTGATGGGAAAATCAAGTCAGAAGAACTTTTGTTTGTGGATGGTTTGAAACACAACCTGTTAAGTGTCAGTTAGATTTGTGATAAAGGACATGAAATAGTATTCAAGAAGTAGGGTTGTGAAGTCAGAAAAACAAATAGTGGAAAATTGATAGCAACTGGATCAAGGACGTCTGGCAACCTATACACACTCTCAAAAACTTTAGAAGGTACTTGTTTCATTGGACAGGAATAAGAAAACTGGCTATGGCACAAGAGGCTTAGACACATCAATTTTGATAATCTGGTGAAAATCAGCTCGAAATAGGCAGTGAGAGATATTCCAACCATTAGAAAACTTTCAAATAGCATTTGTGCTTCATGTCAAAATGGAAAGCAAACCAGAGTCTCATTCAAAACAAAAGAGTACCACACTAGCAAACCTTTGGAACTTATACATACAAATTTATGTGGACCCATGAGAACACAAAGCATAAATGGTGACAAATACTTTATGTTGTGTATTGATGATTATTCCAGAATGACATGGATATTTTTCTTAAAGAATAAAATAGAAGCTTTTGAAATGTTCAGATCTTTCAAACATCTAGTTGAGAACGAAACATAAAAAATGATCAAATATTTAAGATCAAATAGAGGAGGAGAATTCATTTCAGATGAGCTTACAAAATACTATGAAAAACATGGTATCAAGAGACAATATTCAGTAGCTAGAAAACCCCAGCAGAATGGTGTGGTAGAAAGAAAGAACAGAATAGTACAGGAAATGGCACACACTATGCTGGCTGAGAATAAAATAGCAGATAGATTTTGGAAAGAAGCAGTCCACACTGCAGTGTACATCCAAAACAGGTACATGCTGAGAACACATGAAAGCAAAACTCCTTATGAATTGTGGTTCGGTAGAAAGGCAACAACAAAACACCTCAAATTTTTTGGCTGTAAGTGTTACATCAAAAAAACTAAAGATAATCTTGGGAAGTTTGAAAATAGAGCAGATGAAGGTGTCTTCATTGGCTACTCGTCAAAAAGCAAAGCTTACAAATGCTACAACAAGAGACTCAAGAAAATTGTGGACAGTGCCGATGTTAAATTTGATGAAGGTAAGGAACAAATAGTTAACTTTGAAGAAAACTACCCAATTTATGAAGAAGTCATTGAAGGTGATGAGGAAAATGAAACAGAAAAGAAACCAACACTTGACTCAGATGACTTAATTGATGACTTAGAGGTGGAAGAAAATAAGAAATTCAAAATAGGCAACTGGCAAAAAAATCATCCTAGAAATCAAATAATTGGAGATCCCACAGCTGGTGTTCAGACAAGAAGGAAAGTAGTAAGTAACTACTCTCTTTTATCATCATTGAGCCCAAAAATATAGCTGAGGCAAGCAAAGATGATAGCTGGATGAAGGTAATAAATGAAGAATTAGATCAGATTGAAAAGAACAAAACTTGGGAATTAGTACCTAGACCTGTGAATAAGAATGTAATCGGCACCAAATGGATATTTCAAAACAAATTGAATGAAGACGGACAGGTAGTTAGGAATAAAGCAAGACTGGTTTGTAAAGGATATGCACAAGTTGAAGGCATTGATTTTGAAGAGACTTTTGCACCAGTGGCCAGACTAGAAGCAATCAAAATGTTTCTGGGCTTAGCAGTCTATAAGAATTTTAGAGTTTATCAGATGGATGTGAAATCAGCTTTTTTAAATGGGAAACTTGAAGAAGAGGTTTATATTGAACAACCAGATGGTTTCCAAATTGGTGAAGATCCCAACCTTGTCTGCAAATTAAAAAAAGCTTTATATGGCTTAAAACAGGCACCCCGAGCATGGTATGCAAGGCTAGACAACTATCTCTCTCAACAGGGGTTTAAGAAAGGTATGGTGGACAATAATCTTGATGGGGAGCCAATTTTAATAACCAAGAGAAAGACGCAATTTTATTTCAAGACGCAATTTTATTTTGAAGCATGGAAAGCTTTACAATTCGAAACTATGAAAAATTACACAGTACAGAAAGAATGCCAAAAATAGCCGCAGCTTCGTCTCTCCAGCCTCCTCAATCCTTCGAAAAAATCCCTTTTTATCATCACGGCTTCTTGCTGCAACCGCCGTTCGTAACCGTCCCTGTAACCGCTGCAACGGTTTCCTGGAACTGCCTTAACGATTTCCTGGAACTGCCTTAACGGCTTCTGTAACTGCCTTCTCTTTCTTAGCCAGGTCGCGAAAATGCGACATGTCGCGATTTCGTGACACTTTTCTGCCTTTGGCTCTCTTTCGCCAATGTGTCGCGATATCGCGACATCTGCATGTTAGCTCTTGCTTTGTTCTAAGTCCGTCATGATATCGCGACGCTTTTTTGGCTTTTGGCTTTGTTTGCCAATGTGTCGTGATATCGCGACACTTTTTTGGCTTTTGGCTTTGTTTGCCAATGTGTCGTGATATCGCGACACTTTTTCGACTTTTGGCTTTGTTTGCCAATGTGTCGCGATATCGCGACACTTTTGCGGATTTTGGCTTTGTTTGCCAATGTGTCGCGATATCGTGACAACTTATTTTACGCCCGTCGTGATGCTGATGGTGTCGCGATATCGCGACAACTTTTATGTCGCGATATCACGACAACTTATTTTGCGCCTGCCGTGATGCTGATGGTGTCGCGATATCGCGACAACTTTTATGTCGCGATATCGCGACAACTTATTTTGCGCCCGCCGTTCTGCTGTTGGTGTCGCGATATCGCGACAACTTTTATGTCGCGATATCGCGACAATTTATTTTGCGCCCGCCACGGTTCAAAATACGTCGCGATATCGCGACACATTGTAACACTTAGAACTTTTTTTTTTTTTTCTTTTTCAAACTTATAACTTTTTTGCTTGTTTCTTTTGTTTGTCTTTTTTTTCGGTGATGCAAGATTGCTGTGCTGCCCTGGATGCTCCTACATCAGACACCCGAGGTAGATTTTTAGAAGTGATCCTCACTTCTGGACGGTCAGAGGAAAACCCAGACGAGCAACCTCTGATTTGGACAACCATGTGGCATCTTCGATAGGTCGGTTCTTCCACTTGACCAAATACTCCGAATATTGTCTGTTTCGGGTACTTCTGCCTTCGCGAGTGTCGAGTATGTCTTCAATTTCTTCTTTGTCTGGAGTGGATGCAGGAATGTTCCACAGATCCGGACTGGGTGGTTCGCTACAACTTCCCGCATGATATTCAACCAAGTCTGAAACATTGAAGATAGGTGAAATATTCAGCTCACTTGGTAGATCAACTTCATAGGCATTGCCTGAATCTCGTTTACCTATGATCCGGCATGGTCCAAACTTCTTCATCTTCAACTTATTGTAGGTTTTTCTAGGAAAATGTTCCTTATGCAAGTGAACCATGACTTCATCCCCTACCTAGAATTCTTTGAAACGTCGCTTCTGATCTGCTCTGGTTTTGTACGTAGCATTCATTTTACTGATATGCTGCTGGACCTCTTCATGTAAATGCTTCATGTGTGCTGCAAAGTCTTCAGCTTCAACACTGCACTTGTCTCCTTTATCCATCGGTCTCAACTCAGAAGTGTTTCTCAAGATGTACCCATGCACAATCTGGAATGGTGATTTACCAGTACTACGATTGACAGAATTATTGTAAGCAAACTCTGCCTGTGGTAAGATCAGATCCCATCCCTTGGGTTTATCTCCTACCAGACATCGTAGAAGATTACCCAAACTTTTTTTGACTACTTCGGTCTGTCCATCAGTCTATGGATGGTACGCAGAACTAAATTTTAAGTCTATTTTTAGCTTCTTCCACAGGGTTCTCCAAAAATAACCCATGAATTTGGTATCTCTGTCCGAGACAATGCTTTGGGGTAGACCATGAAGACGCACAACCTCCCTGAAAAACAAACCTACAATATGAACAACATCACTTGTCTTTTGACATGGAATAAAATGAGCCATCTTCGAAAACCTGTCAACAACAACAAAAATGGCGTCATTTCCACGTTGTGTTCTTGGCAGACCAAGAACAAAATCCATGTTGATGTCCTCCCATGGTCTCTCTAGTACAGGTAATGGCTGGTACATTCTTGTATTCTGGCTGACCCCTTTTGCCATCTGGCACACTCTGCAACCCTACACAAATTTGGTCACATCCGACTGCAACTGCGGCCAATGGTAATTCTCACTAACGAGAGCAATGGTCTTATCTCGACCAAAATGCCCTGCTAGTCCTCCGCTATGTTTCTCTTTGATCAAATTTTCCCTCATGGAACTTCGTGGAATGCACAACTAGTTCTTTTGAAACAACATCCCATCTTGGATCATGAAATCCAACCACTTAGTGCGATCCACAGTAGTAGGAGACACACATGTCGTCCATGCCTCTGCAAAATCTGGATCTGCTGGGTATAAACTCTTGAGTTCATCAAACCCAACAACCTGCACTCTCATTTCTATCAACAAATTATGCCTTCTACTCAAGGCATCTGCAACTCTATTAGATTTGCCACTTCTATGCTTCAGGACAAAGCTATAACTCTGCAGGAATTCAACCCACTTCAAATGCCGCTGGTTAAGTTTAGCTTGACTATTTATATACTGCAAAGCTTGATGATCAGTATATAAAACAAATTCCTTGGCTAGCAAATAATGTCTCCATTTCTTAAGAGCCTGAATTATAGCATAGAATTCTTGATCATAAACAGAGTATTTCTTTCTAGCATCATTTAATTTTTCACTAAAGTATGCAACAGGTTTACCTTCTTGGCTCAACACAGCTCCAATGGCACTGCCACTGGCATCACAGTCAACCTAAAACACTTTATTAAAATCTGGAAGTGCCAGAATGGGCTGTTCTATCACTTTCTTCTTCAATATGTTCATACTGGTATCTGCCTTGGCAGTCCACTTAAATTTTCTCTTATCCCCTCTCATAGTTTCTGTTAGGGGTGCACAAATACTGCTAAAGTCTCTAATAAACTTTCTATAGAAACTTGCAAGACCGTGAAATGATCTTACCTCTGTTACATTCCTTGGGGCAGGCCATTCAATGATAGCCTTCACTTTTTCAGGATCCATTTTTAGACCCTCCTCTGAGATGACAAATCCCAGGTAAATCAACTCTTTCTGTACAAAACTGCACTTCTGTATATTAATCAATAACTGCTCCTCACGCAGTTTTTCAAAAACTGTTCGAACATGCATCAAATGCTCTTCTAATGTTTTATTGAAAATTAAAATATCATCCAAATAAACTATCACGAACTTTTCTATGAAGTCACACAATACCTCATTCATCAGCCTCATAAACGTATTGGGTGCATTAGTCAATCCAAATGGCATAACTAACCACTCATACAAACCCTCTCTGGTTTTAAAGGTTGTCTTCCATTCGTCACCCTCTCTAACACGTATCTGGTGATATCCGCTCTTCAAATCAATCTTAGTGAAGTATTTAGCTCCACTCAAGCAATCCATTATATCATCCATTCTGGGTAATGGAAAGTGATATTTAATAGTAATTTTATTAATGGCTCGGGAATCAGTGCACATTCGCCATTCACCATTCTTCTTTGGTGCAAGTACTGCTGGCACTGCACAAGGGCTCAAACTTGCTCGAATCAAACCCTTCCTCAACAATTCCTGAACCTGGTGGTTCAACTCTTCATTCTCTATAGGAGACATTCTATGGGCTGCCTTGTTGGGTAAGCTAGATCCTGGCATTAAGTCAATCTGATGACTAATCTTCCTCATTGGCGGCAAACCCTCAGGCACATTGTCTGATATAATATCAAGAAATTTTGCTAACAGATGTTCAACTTCTGTTGGAATGTCAGTAGTATCTTCTCTCTTTACAGTAGGAATTAATGCATAACACATTGAATCCCTCTTTATACCGTCCAAAATTTTTTTGCCATCTACTAAACAAATTCTAGCATTATTGCATACCTTTTCCTCAACCTCCTTCAAGGGTTTCAGTTTGTGGCGTACTCCGTCTTTTGTCAGGGAATAGGTATTTGCATGCCCATCATGCACTGCACGTCTATCAAATTGCCATGGTCTTCCAAGCAACAAATGGCAAGCATCCATCGGCAAAATATCACACAGGACCTCATCCTGGTATCTTCCAATTTGAAACTTAACCAAGCATTGTTCACTGACCAATGCTCTATGATCCTTCTGCAACCACGCAATCCGGTATGGATGCGGGTGCTATCTTCTTTCTAGCTTTAGCTTAGCTACCATTTCCTCAGAAACCAAATTATCTGTACTACCATTATCAATAATAATATTACAGATTTTACCTAAACATTTGCACCTCGTGCGGAACAAGATTTTTTGTTGATCTGGTTCCTTCTCTTCGTTCAACAAGGTTCTCCTTGTGATCATCACTTCTTCGCGCTCTGCTTCTTCAAAGTGCTCAGATTCAACACCATCCTCAACAACTGCAGCTCTGGCATTACCTTCAAGCCTTCTGTTCGATGTTTCTTGGTGTTTGGGACACTCATATGATCGATGCCCCTCTTCTCCGCAATTGAAACAGGTTCCACGAAATCTGCCTCTGCCATATCCGCGTCCACCTCTACCTCGTCCCCTTTGATAATCATTGTTCTGATTACGGGGTCGATAAGCATTCTCCTCCTTCTGTTCCTGGTGATTGCTGGTTTCACCAGTCTGCTTTTGGTCATCATATTTACCTCCACTGGTTCTTCCACCACGACCTCTTCCTCTTTGTTTACTGTCAAATCTGCGGTTCAGTTTCTCTTCCACTTTCAGAGCAAACTGGTAAGCATCTTCAATGTTGTTCATTCGAACCAGACTCAATTCTTCTTGCATGTTGGTTCTCAACCCATTAATGTAACGGGCTACTCTTTCTTTATTTGCTTTCGTATGGCCGGTTCTGATAGAAATTTTAAAAAATTCCTCTGTATATTCTTTAACGGACTTGTTGGATTGGCGCAAACTCGCATTTTTCTCAGCAGATCTAATTCGTAATCTACCGGAATAAACTGCCGTTTCAGTTTTTCAACCATTCGATCCCACCTGGTGATCTTTTCTTTTCCTCTCCGGTTTCTTTCCAGTTGCACTCCTTTCCACCATATGCCAACATGGCCTTTCAACTTTGTCCTGGCAAATTTAATTCGATTTGGATCTTCAACTTCCTCATATTCGAAATATTCCTCCATGTCATTAATCCAATCAATCAATTCTTCTGGATTTAAATTTCTAGAATATGTGGGAACGTCAATCTTTGGCCTTTTCCCAATTTGCGAAATGGCTTTAATCATTCGAGACTCTACAGCACTCATTGCTTCTTCTTCTTCTTCAGACGGGTCTTCAACTCCATCATCATCGCTTTGGTCTTCTCCTCTTGGCTCTACTCCTCTACGCAATTCTTCCTGCAAGGCCTGCACTTGCCTCTGCAATGCTTGGAAGTCTCCTTCAGGAACCACGTTCCTTCCAGCACCACGATTTCTTCGCGGTGGCATTCTACTTCACTGTTTCTCAAAACCCGTAACCCCAGATCCTGGTGCAAGCTGCCTCACGTTCGGCGCTCTGCTCACACACTCAGAATCTAACTGCTCTGATACCACTTGATGGGGAGCCAATTTTAATAACCAAGAGAAAGACGCAATTTTATTTCAAGACGCAATTTTATTTCGAAGCATGGAAAGCTTTACAATTCGAAACTATGAAAAATTACACAGTACAGAAAGAATGCCAAAAACAGCCATAGCTTCATCTCTCCAGCCTCCTCAATCCTTCAAAAAAATCCCTTTTTATCATCATGGCTTCTTGCTACAACCGCCGTTCGTAATCGTCCCTGTAACCGCTGCAACGGTTTCTTGGAACTGCCTTAACGGTTTCCTGGAACTGCCTTAACGACTTCTGTAACTGCCTTCTCTTTCTTAGCCAGGTCGTGAAAACGTGACATGTCACGATTTCATGACACTTTTCTGCCTTTGGCTCTCTTTCGCCAATGTGTCGCGATATCGCGACATCTGCATGTTAGCTCTTGCTTTGTTCTAAGTCCGTCGCGATATCGCGACGCTTTTTCGGCTTTTGGCTTTGTTTGCCAATGTGTCGCGATATCGCGACACTTTTTCGGCTTTTGGCTTTGTTTGCCAATGTGTCGCGATATCGCGACACTTTTTCGGCATTTGGCTTTGTTTGCCAATGTGTCGCGATATCGCGACACTTTTGCGGCTTTTGGCTTTGTTTGCCAATGTGTCGCGATATCGCGACAACTTATTTTACGCCCGTCGTGATGCTGATGGTGTCGCGATATCGCGACAACTTTTATGTCGCGATATCGCGACAACTTATTTTGCACCCGCCGTGATGCTGATGGTGTCGCGATATCGTGACAACTTTTATGTCGCGATATCGCGACAACTTATTTTGTGCCCGTCGTTCTATTGTTGGTGTCGCGATATCGCGACAACTTTTATGTCGCGATATCGCGACAATTTATTTTGCGCCCGCCATGGTTCGAAATACGTCGCGATATCGCGACGACTTTTGTGTCGCGATATCGCGACACATTGTAACACTTAGAACTTTTTGTTTTTTTTCTTTTTCAAACTTATAACTTTTTTGCTTGTTTCTTTTGTTTGTCTTTTTTTCGGTGATGCAAGATTGTTGTGCTGCCCTGGATGCTCCTGCATCAAATCTATATGTCAAAACAGAAGGTGGGCATCTCATTGTTCTTGTTGTATATGTAGATGATATCATATTTGGCAGCAGCAAAGATGAATCATGTAAAGACTTAGCAAATAAGATGCAGAAAGAATTTGAAATGTCTATGATTGGTGAACTATCTTACTTTCTTGGGTTACAAGTTAATCAAAATGAGAAAGGCGTATTTATTTCCTAAGTCAAATATGTGAAAGAGATGCTAAAAAGGTTCACAATGGAGGACTGTAAGCCAGTTAGCACTCCCATGATGACGAGTCGCAAGTTGAGCAAAGATGACAAATATCCACCTGTTGATCAAACCATGTACAGATCAATGATTGGAAGCTTACTATATTTAACAACTACCAGACCAGATATTCTACAGGCAGTTTGCATGGTAGCAAGATTTCAGGCCAATCCCAAAGAGACTCATGTGACAATAGTAAAAAGGATTCTTAGGTATCTCAAGTGTACTATGGAGTATGGGTTATGGTATTCGAAAGGTAAAGACTTCACCCTTATTTCATATGCAGATGTAGATTGGGCAGGATGTGTTGATGACAGGAAGAGTACCAGTGGAGGTGCATTCTATCTTGGTGACAGGTTGGTTGCTTGGCACAGTAAGAAACAAGAGTCAATTTCTTTATCAATAGCTAAGGCAGAATATATTGCAGCAAAAACATGTTGTACACAAGTTTTATGGATGAAACAAACTCTGAAAGATCTTGGTATTAGTTTCAGTGAGCCAATATCAGTTAAGTGTAATAACACCAGTGCAATTAACATCTCCAAGAATCTGGTAATGCATTCATAGACAAAACACATTGCTATCGAGATATCATTTTTTGAAAGAGAAAGTTGTCGAAGGTGAGGTTAAGTCGGATTTTGTTCCAACTACGGAGCAAGTAGCAGATATCTTCACAAAACCATTGCCCAAGGATGTTTTTGAATACCTTCGCAATAAATTGGGAGTGGTGACTCTTCCCAAGAAGTGACTAGCTACAGGGATCACATTCTCAGGGGGAGCATTGAAATATTTATTTATCTTCTTGCTCATGGTCTTGTTTATTACTATGTGTAATAAATTTTTCCTGAGAATGTTGTGCTTGGACTCAGGGGGAGTTTGCAGTAGCCCTTTGGTATTATTGTCAAAGGGGGAGAAGAGCTACAAGAAGCTACAGGAAGTTGCACATGTGTTGCCAACAATTCCAAAGGGGGAGATTGTTGAGCAAAGTGCAAAGAACAGGATTGTCTTTGTTGTCAACACAATCAGCTAGATCATTTGATTCAGTGCAGCAACAAGAAGTTTAGATGCAGCAAACAGGAAGTTCAGAGATCTCTCAGAATATGTACAGTGTTTTTCCAAAAAGACCTAAGTGGCCCACATTCAAAAATTCAAAGAAAAAGACAATTAAGGAAAGTTTCACGATATCACGACATATTCAGAAAATAGGAAAACTATCGCGATTTCGTGACATATTGGAGGAGAGAGAAAGTGCAAAGAAAAATGTCACGATTTCGTGACATATAGGAGGAGAGAGAAAGTACAGGGAAAAACTGTCACGATTTCAAGACATACTGGAGGAGAGAGAAACAACAGAGAAAACTGTCACGATTTCGCGACATGTTCGAAGCAGAGGTGCAAGCAGGTAAAACTATCACGATTTTGCGACATGTTGGAAAAGAAGAAGGCAAGTTGAAAAACTGTTGCAATTTCGTGACATGTTCGAAGCAGAGGCCCAAGCAGGTAAAATTGTCATGATTTCACGACATGTTGGAAAAGAAGAATGCAAGTTGAAAAATTGTCACGATTTCGCGACATGTTCGATGAGAAGGCACTTGCAAGAAAACTGTCGCGATTTCATGACAAGTTCGGGGAGAAGGAGCTCGCAAAGAAAAGTGTCATGATTTCATGAAAATTTGCAAGAGAGATAGTACGAACGAAAAAGTGTCACGATTTCACGACATGTTCGGAAAGAAGGTGCAAGCAAAGAAAATTGTCACAATTTCGTGACATGTTTGGAGAGAAAGAGCTCGCAAAGAAAAGTGTTGCGATTTCATGACAATTTGCAAGAAGGACTGTACAGAGGACAAAGTGTTGCAATTTCACGACAGGTTCGAAGAGAAAGTGCCAAGGAGAAAAAGTGTCACAATTTCGTGACATGTCGGGTTTAAGCGACCCGAAAAGGAGATAGAGTTTTCGAAGGCAGAAATGTCGTGATTTCGTGACATGTTTCGTTTTCGCGGGCGAAAGGCAAAGAAAGAGTACAGATGTAGAAAGTATCACGATTTCATGATAGGATCAGAAAGCAAGTCTTCAACGGTAGAAGCGTCATGATTTCACGACAAGAGCAAAAAGGAAGTCAATGAAGGCAGAAGTGTCGCGATATCGCGACAAAAACAAAATTGATTCTGATGAAGGAAAAAGTGTCGTGATATCGCGACAAAAGAAAAATTGATGTTGACGAAGGCAGAAGTGTCGCGATATCACAACAAAAGCAAAGTTGAATTCGACAAAGGCAGAAGTGTCACGATATCATGACAAAAGGCAAAAGGAAGCGTACGGAGACAAAAAGTGTCGCGATATTGCGACATGTGTTTTCACGGCAACAACAATAGAAGAGTTGTAGGGGTAGTTGAGGCTGACGAAGACAGATGTAAGCCGATGAAATTTAGGGTTTGCAGCCAACTAAGTTTAAGGGTTTGCAGCCGACTAAGATTAGGGTTCTTCAACCGACTAAGATTAGATTTTTTCATAAAAATTTTGTTATAAAAGGAGGGCTGTTTGGAGAATTTCAAAAAGTGTCAAAGTGTGCGAATTACTGTCGTCCGAGTGCAGAGAGCAAGTCGTGTCAAATCGTTTGAAGTGTGAAATTTCTCTAAGTAGAGTGCGCATCAAGGAGAAGATGACTGTGAGGTGCAGCAGAGTGTGCGAAGTGCTTGCATAGAAAAGCAGAGCGTGCAGAGAAAACAAAGGTGACCAGTCAGGGTCTAGCAAAAGCAAAGGTATCCTTTTATCAATCTTCTAGTTCTAGATTTGAAGTCCAAGTTGGTGCTTGGCATCAAGGGTTGGTGCTCCTTTCTGTTGGTGCAGAAAAACCAGGGGTTGGTGCTCCTTCTAGTGGGTGCTAGTAAAATTGTTTGTAAATTTGTTGCTTTGCAAAGGCTGGATTGTTTCTAAGTATATGACTATAATGAATTTGCATTAAAAGCACCATGATCGAAGCCATGTGTCTTGTAACAATAAAAATATAATAAGACTCTATGGGCAAAGTTTCAAGCATCTATGGGGCATACGTCATTTTAATTATCAAAACCATTTCACAAAAATGAGTTAAATACAAAAAATATATGTAATGTGCATGTGTGTAATATACCCTCATGGACCTTGGCATGGATATCATAATATGTGAACCCTGCAACAAAAATATTACATGATGTTATGGATGCTCGTTGCTCATTCACGTAATCATGGATTCACATCACAGTCATGGATCAATATTACGGTCATAGACTAGCAATCACAAAGAGCATAAGCTCGAACACACATCCTTTATCTTGAAATTTGTGGTTTATCATCATGAGCGACATAAAATTTAAAGCAAACCCCTCCATTTTCCTTAAGACTTATCCAAAGGTTATGAAGTGGGTGTATCACGTGGACACCCTTGGGTCGATAGTTGGACAAATGGTCCTCTCATAAGCACCTTGAGCAAATATATGGGCCATCCTTCACACACAATATGAGTTGTCAAACTTGCTACCCTAAGAATATGGTGTTGGAAAACCGATAAGGCCTTGGCATAAAAATCTTGATCACATAAAGCATTGACCCATGCTTCTACTAGTATCCAACGTGGCACAAAATGAGAATGCCACCATGACAAACACATTGGACCTATACTTAGGCGGTAACAGTAAATGAAGGCATCACATGGCATATGTGGAGAATGTTTCCATGCTATATGGGCAAACATGAGGATAATTTTTGAATTGCAAAATGGGTTATTACACTAATAATGATGTCGTTGGTCTAAAAATTGTGATATAACTTGAGTAGTTGAACAAATTATCAACATATGCTACCCATTATAGTGCCTTCACAATATTTTTTAGATACGATTTCACCCAAACCACCAAGTTACATTTTTTTGCAAATATCATCATCGATAGAACTTACTTTTTTTGTATAATCCTATTGTACGTGGCCATATTGGATAATACCACATACACAAGCTTCAGTGATAAGGAAAAAGAAAAGGTGATATAGTAGTTTCAAAGCAAAGGTGATAGATTGCATAACAATATCAAACAACATACCTAAAAATCGATTTTCACCCATGCATTGCAAATTATGAAAAGGTGGTAGCATAAGATGATTTGTATACCGTAGCAAGATATCGGTGACCACCTTTCAAGCTTGGGTCCTAAGCATAAATGCCTAGTCAATAAAACCATAAAACAATGAGGGAGAATGTCATGGATTAAACATAGAAGCAGAAATTTTGAGGGTAGATTCCTGAAAAACCCTAGAACGTCTCCACCAATTTTCATATCATTTGGAGCAACACAGATCCTAGCGCATCCCTATGTGTGAACGACATATTTGGCAAGCGGCTATGCGAGGGTTTCATCTGGGTTGAGTGCAAGCAGCTTCAGAGGTTGGTTTTTAGGGCCTTCGGGCCCTAGCGGCCAATATTTTTGTGGTTTATTCTCAATATTTTAGCAAGAAATGTTGCAGGAGATACAAGATGGGTTAGAAATTTGTCTTTCAACAGATCATACTGTGAACTTGAGTGACAACGGCTTCCAATTTGCTGCACAAAAGAAAAGTGAAAACCATACCTTTCCACGGCGTCTAGGGCAAGGATTAAAGAGATCACGAAACAAGTTTCAAGCAGTTGATCAAAAAATGGCTCATATCTCAAGTGAATCTGGTGCTAAGGTGCACCCACAAAATAATTCTACTATGAAAACCCCTATCAAGGGTAAGAATTTTGAAGACTCAGTCCCAAAAATGAATTTTAGGGATGCCCTTCGTGGTGGACAGCCTCACCCCAATGCTAATATCAATATTAGGGCTTCCCATAAACCTCTAAGAATGCCTAAGATTGATCCCAGGAAAACGGAGTCAGGATGTCTTAAAGCAGCTGATGGAACTCCACATCAGCTGATGGAACTCCTATTGTTAAGCTTGATATGGATAACATTCAGACTGGCATTAAAGATTTGGAAAAAAGAGGACTAATTTGTCGGTTCGTGGGTTTTCGTCCGAGTCTATCTGCTTTCAAAGTCTGGGCTGCAAAAAGCTGGAAAACTAAAGGTGAGTTACAAATCTCTATTTATCCAAATGGTTATTTTCTTGTTTTATTTGCTAATAATGAAGATAGAGAGAAAAACTTTTCAAGGGGGGCCTTGGTTTTTTGGAAGGGCAGGGCTTTTCATGAAGCCCTGGCATACTAAATTTAAAGCCGAAGAAGAGATGCCTTCTATTGCTCCCGTGTGGGTTAGACTCTTTGGCCTCCCTATTGAATTTTGGAATCCTACTATTTTTTCTTCAATTGGAAACTCTTTAGGAACTTTTATGATGACTGCTGATTGTACTCAAAATTTTGAACATATTATTTATGCTCGGATTTGTGTTTTAATGGATTTTGACAAACCCCTACCTAAAAATATCACATTACAATTTGGGGAAGACACTTGGGAGCAAGTAGTGGACTATGAGAACATTCCTTTTCGTTGTAGAATTTGCCATGAATATGGTCATTTGGCCAGTGCTTGCCCAAATAAAATTCCCGATCAAAAGAAAGAAGATATAAACTTAGCAGGTTTCCAAATACCTAAGAAGAAGAACACTCATAAAAAACCAGTTATGAAGGATCAATCAAAGTCATCTGCTAATATGTTTGAAATCCTTTCCACAAATGATGTCCCAAGTGAGGAAGAGGAAATAATGGAAACTGAAATCTTAGAAACACAATTTAAATATGAAGGGAAGAACTCAGAGACAAACCAACAAATCAAAGGTTTTCAATGAAAAAAAAGGAGAAAATTTACACAAGAAAAACAATATTTCAAATGTCAAAACTTCAAATAATGCAGGTCCCAATATAGACTCTATTGAACCATCTAGTAAAATTTTGGTCGTGTACGAGCATTCTTCAAGGTTAGAAGCCATCTCAGATTCAATTGGAATAAGTCAAGAAATAGGGAAAAAAAATTGAAGATGGATTCTAATCAAAAAGTAGGTCGCAAGACCAATCAATATCATATGGTAAAAGAAGGTGAAAAGCTTGTAGAGGAAGGTAAGATTAATGCCCTTCCCAACTTTTTTAGCCCTGGTATTAATGAAGATCATCACTTGGAATATTAGAGGACTCAAAGGGAGTCTTTCAAAACAAAATGAAATTAGAAGAATGATTCAGGTAAATCATCCACATCTTGTTTTCCTTCAAGAAACTAAGATGTCAATGGAGGATATGGACTTAATTGCCAATAAAATTTGGCCAACTGAAAAGTGGTTTCCCTCAGTTCCCAAGGGACTTCGGGTGGCATTGCTTGTCTTTGGGATCCAAAAGAGGTAGTTATTCACCATATGGTTGGTAGTTGGGGTTTGTTGGCTATAGCTATTCAAAGTAGACATTCCAACCAGATTATGCTCTGCATTACTGTTTATGCTCCGACTTCTTTGGAGGAAAAAAGAAGACAATGGAAGGATATTACTCATATTATCTCTCATTTTCCTAAAGCTTGGATCTTGATCGGAGGAGATTTCAATACCATCCTCTCTCTGGATGAGAAAAGGGGGGAAATAGAAATTTGGACAAAAGCACTGACCTCATGAGCGAATATATTGCAAACCTCCATCTTGTGGATATCCAACCAGATAATGGCCTTATGACTTGGTCTAACAAAAGGCAAGGCTTAGCTTGTATAATGGAGAGATTGGATAGGTTTTTGCTCTCTAAAAATTTCTTAATCCATGGTCACATTCCTAAAGTGAAGACTCTTAATAATGCTGGTTCGGATCATTGGCCACTCATGGTGGAAATGTGGAAAACCAATGTGAGTTTCTCTCCTTTTCGTTTTCAATTAATGTGGCTTAGAGACATTTCCTTCAGACCTCATGTGCAACAATGGTGGAAGGAAGGTAAACCTAGGCATGGGACTAAGATGTTCTGTTTTGTCAAAAGACTGCAATACATTAAATCCAAAATCAAGACTTGGAACTGGAAAGAGTTTGGGGATGTTCATAAAAAAAAACATGAAGTTATTGCTCATCTTGAAAATTTGAATAAGAAAATCCGTTTAGATGGCCTCACAGAGAAGAGAAGTGCAGATGAAATTAAGCTCACAACTCAGTTAGAGGAATGGGAAAAAAGAGAAGAAATCTTATGGAAGCAAAAATCTAGAATTCAATGGCTCAAAGAAGGAGATCGAAACACAAATTTTTTCCACAAATCTCTTCTAGCTCGAAGATCTCACAACTTTATTTCTTCCTTAAAATCAGATTCTGGAGATGTTGTTTATACTTGGGATGGCATGAACTCTATTGTTGTTGATTACTTTTCCAATATTTTTGCTGCTACTCCCCTTGACTCAGCTTCACAATATAATGTTCTTCAAGCAATCCCTTCTCTTATCACTTCTGAGGAGAACTCTATTTTGACTGCTCCTGTTACTATCAATGAGCTTCAACAAGTAGTTTTTAAAATGCAAAAAGGGAAAACCCCATGTCCTGATGGTTTTCCTATTGAGTTCTACCAAGAGTTCTGGGATATCCTTCATGTTGATTTATTAGAGGTGGTGGAAGAAGCCAGGAAAGCCAAAGAAATTTTGAAGGTTATCAATAAAACTTATATTACTCTTGTTCCAAAAGCTCAAGAGGTTGATCATATCTCAGCTTTTAGACCTATTGCTTTATGTAATGTTCTTCTCAAAATCATTACTAAAATCATGGCAGAAAGGTTGAAGCCTCTTTTGCATAAGATTATTTCCCTAGAGCAAGGGGGTTATGTGGAAGGACGTCAAATAGTAGATGAGATAGTTCTTGCTCAGGAAGCCATCCATTCCATGGATATGCAAAATTCTCCTTCCATGTTCATTCGGTTAGACTTATCCAAAGCTTATGACAGAGTGGATTGGCACTTCCTTATCAAAGTTTTGAGGCAATTTGGTTTCTCTAAGGATTGGATGGATTGGATTATGGGATGTATCTCTTCAGTTTCCTACTTAGTTCTTATCAATGGCAGGCCTTCTCGCTCTTTCCTACCTTCCAGAGGTATTAGGCAAGGTGACCCGCTATCCCCTTATTTATTCATCATTCTTGTTGAATGCTTGGGTAGGACTATAACCAAAAAGAGGGAAAACAAAACCCTTGAGGGAGTTACCATTGCTCATGGAGCTAGACCTATCTCTCATCTTCAATTTGTGGATGACTCTACTATTTTAGGTAAAGCTACAGCTTAAGGAAGCTTCTAATATTAAGCAAATCATTAGCTGTTTTTCTAAGGCTATCGGGCGCTTGATCAATGAACACAAATCTAAAGTTATTTTCTTTCACCGCTTCTGCTAGACAGGAATCCATGGTCTTGGATAAGCTAAAATATAAGAAGACCTCTCTTCCAATCACTTATTTAGGTATTCCCATAAATATTCAAAGGCAGAAAAATAAATATTGGAATTGGTTGTTGGACAAAGTCAAGAAGAAAATTGGAAAGTGGACCAACAAGTGGCTTTCTTATGGGGGTAGAATCACCTTGGTAAAATCAGTCCTTCAAGCTATTCCTATTTATGTTTCTTCCATTTTGAATATTCCAAAGGTTGTTCTTCGAGAATTGGATCAAATCAGTCATCGTTTCCTTTGGAGTGGTACTAAGGAGAAAAGAAAATGGGCCTTGGTGAAATGGGATACTTTATGTCTTCCTAAGAGTGAAGGGGGGTTAGGTTTACGGTCTTCAATTAATAACAACAAAGCTTTAGCTGCTAAATTATATTGGAGGATGTTGCATAACCCCAATGCTCTTTGGGCCAATAATCTCCGTGCTAAATATGCTCAGAACAAAAGTCCTGAAGACCTTGTTCGCTATCAACTTCCTTCCAAAGGTTCTCCCATTTTAGCAGCTCTTAAGACTGGTGAGGATTTGATTAAGAAAAAATTATTTTGGATCATTCATAATGGTCAACATGCAAATTTTTGGACAGATTCTTGGGATGGTCACAAGCCTTTGATAACTCGCTTTCCGATTGGAGGCCTTGGATGGAGGAGCTTCACCGAGCTAATTGGATAAAGGTGGCTAATTATCGTCGGTACCATACTGGTAATTCAAAGGTTGGTAGATATTGGATCCCTATTGAGGACTGGCCTATTCAAATCCCAGAAAGGCAAAGACAAGATATCCAAGGCATCCTTCATATGAGATCCCTCTCTTGGTCCCATGAAAAAGATTGTTTTGGATGGAACAACACTACTAAGGGTGAGTATTCAGTTGCTCAAGGTTATTTGACCTTATGCCATAATAATCCCAACCATTCTTCTGACATATTTTCTCAATTGTGGGCTCAAAAGCTCTGGCCTAAGGTGAGGTTCTTTAATTGGCTTTTATTGCATCGTAGGGTGCTTATCGGTGAGCAACTTATGAAGCGTGGTTTTCATGGCCCTTTTAGATGTGAAATGTGTGAAGAGAATGTAGAAAATATCAACCATATTTTTATTGAGTGTACTTTAGCCTTCGAGCTATGGAGGAGAATGGCCACTTTACTTGGCTTACAAGTGGTCCAATTTTTTTACTTTTGAACAACTTTGGAGGGATTGGCCTAATCAAGAGGGTGTTGATCATTTTATTAGGCAGCTTAGTTTGGATGGGTTCTACCATCCTTCTTTGGAATATTTGGAATGAAAGGAACAACCAAATTTTTAATCAAGATAGGAAGGATATTCACTATATTTGGCAAAAGACCATAGCCAACTTAGTTGAATCAGTCCATCATCTCCTTAATCACCCCCAAAACTCCCACCAAATATGGGATCAAGTGATGCAAAGATTGAAGATTAAACCTTCTAAGGGCAACCATCTTAAAGGGAATGTGAGTATTAGTAAATTGGATAGGAATAGAAATTGGCAACCTCCTCCTAAGGATTTTGGAAAAGTCAATACCGATGGAGCCTCTAGAGGGAACCCCGAAAAAGCCAGTGTGGGAGGAATTGGTAGACTTTCGGATGGCTCCCTGGTTTTTACTTTTGCCGAGAATTTGGGTATTCTTTCCAATAACCTTGCCGAGGGGTATGGTATCCTCGGAGGTCTTCAGGAGGCTACTAAGGTTGGATGGGAAAAGGTGTTAGTTGAGTCTCGACTCTCAACTTATGATTAATCTCTTGAAGAATCCTTCTAAGAATCATAAGGTGGATTGGAGAATAAAAATAATTATTGAGAAGATTCAGCTTAATCCAGATGGGATTTTTGAAAGTTGATTACAATCATGTGGTCAGAGATCAAAACAAGAGTGTTGATGCTTTAGCTAATTGGGCTTTGGACAAAGGTGATCTTACTTGTTATGGCCACCCTCCTATATGGTGGGCTTCTCAAATTAGGGAAGCTCTTCTTTCTATCATTTCTTTGGATGGCTCCAGCTTCAAGGTACCTAGTTTCTTCTTGTTTTTTTTTTTTGCTTCTCTTTGGTTCATTCAGTTTTTTTTAGTTCCCTAGCTCATTCTATTCTTTATTTTGTTTCCTCCGTTGATTCTTGCCTTAATAGTCTTATGGTCTAGATAGGTCTTTGTTTTGTTCTTTTTTTATTTCTTTTTTCCTTTTTGTTTTTTTTGTTTAGTTTTTTAAGGTGGGTGGGTTTTTTTATTTTGTTTTGTTTTTGTGTTCTTTGTGTTGTTTTTTGTTGTTCTTGTGTTTTTGTTGTTTTGTTTTTTTTTATGTTTTTTGTTATTGTTCTTGTGTTTTTTTTCGTTCTTGTTCTTGGGTTTCTCTTTGTTTGTGTTATTTCGTGTTTTTATGGGTGAGTGTTTTCTATATTTTTTGTTTTTTTTTATTGTCTGTTGTTGGTTGTTTTTTATTTTTATTTTTGTTTTATTTTTTAATTTTTAAGGTTTTGATTGTGTTTATTTTTCTTGTTTTTTTTTGGGGTTATGTCTTTGTAGTGTTCTCGTTGTTTTTGTCTTGTCTGTGTTTTGTTATGTGTTTCTTGTGTTTTTCTATGTGGTTTGTGTTGTGGTTTCTTTTATCTTATTGTGCGTGTTTGGTTGTGCTTTTGTTTTTGACACACTCAAGGAGCATGTTTTTTATTTTATTTTATTATTTTTGTTGTTATTTGCTTATTTTTAATTGGGTTTGTGTGTTTGTTTGCTCCTTGAGTGTGTCAAAGGTGGTAGGCCAGGTCTGAGTCCTGGGCATTTTTGGCGGAATGGATACCCCTGCCTCCTTGGGTCTTACCCGAAAGTGGCATCCCTTTTGGGATGTTTTCCACAAATAAAAAAAAAAAACATAGAAGCCGTCAATCAAAATAATGATCAATGACTATGTTTTTTTGACCAAGACGCACCATAGGATATAGGAGAAACCCTAATTTTCATGCACAAACAAATTTTTTTATTCTCTACAATGCAGTTAGGAAAAATTCTTGACCAGTTTTTATGAAGATTACACTCTACAAACATGATCAAACCTTGGTTTCACCCAAATTTTGTGAAGTTAAATTGTAATTGCACCAAAGGGCATTACACAGAGGATGAATTTGAGCAACGATGGATTTTTTAAGGGTTACGACAAAAAAGTTGCAAACATATGCTGAAAGAGGGTGAAGAGTTGATGAATTGGTTGAACGTCTAGCTAACTGACTATAAGTGCCATTTAAAAAAAATCCTTAAAGAACTTCACAATATCAAGAGCTTTGACTGTAAGTGGTAAAAATATTAAGAACTTATAAAATTGCTTTGGCTTTGGAAACTATTATTATTATTATTAAGAATGGAATGTAATATAATTTTTTAAAATTTTTAAGAATCTCCTCTGTATGAATTAGGGTTTTTTTGCAAAAGGGTAATGAAATGCATACATATATTTAATTTTTTTTTGTAGGGTATTCATCACGGTCATCTGAGGGCATATTAAGAAACTAAACTGGAAAAAACTATAATTTTAAATTCTTATCCCTATAGCCATAATAGAACCCTTAAGCAACCATGGCAAAATCTACTTTCCATAAGAGGAGTGAGCCTTCCTCCATTTCTACCCATATACCTAGTGATGTTTATTTCAAAAGGCAAGGTGGTGGGAAGCCTTAACTCGGTTCCAAGGCCATTACCAGGGTGTGGTCGAGTGGTTTATTTTAAACCGTGACCCCACATCCATGGTTACACAAGTTGGTGGAGTTGAGATAGCCATAACCCCTAGCCTATTTTTTGAAAATCTCCATCTATCGAAGGTAGGCTAGAAATACTTTAAGTCCAATGATAAGGGAGTCACCTAGTTGGTCGAGAGGCTAGGGGAGAAATGCTCTATGATTTGAGATCGGAAAGGTTGGATTAAAATTATGGCAACCTTCTCCTTCCTGCTCAAATGGTAAGAATTTGTAACCCTAATGATGAAGTATTTTACTGTTGAGGGAAGATTATCAGTTTGTGGAGGTTGCCACCTGAAATTACTTCTCAACCTTAAATTCCCTGATCGTGAGGACTATGTAATCAACCTACCATATTTCCTATATAAGTCCTTGAAAGCTATTATTGAGAAGGTTTAGGCAAGGAAATATAGAGCTGCACCTAAACTACATTTGATTGCCCACCATGGCCTCATCAAATTGCTTGTCTTGCATAAAATACTTGACATTGAAATCACATGGGATAAAGTGGTAGAGGAGTCTAACCTATATGCATCCTCATTTAAGGAAGAATTTGATTAGGAAGATAGCTATGAGTCTGATGATAGCTAGGAGGAAGATGAGCCTCTTGTGCATAAACGAGTCACCCAAGCTAAAGCCACCAAGTTTTTAAAATCCTACTCACTTGCACTAGTAAAAAAGACACGATTTGAGGAATTTAACCTTGAAAAACATAGAAAGTATGAAACATCTAGACAATATTATTGCTCATGGTTGATTCCAATACCTACAAGTCCTCAATCAAAATTTTTTGATGCCTTGGTTGAGATATGCATCCAACAAACCCTGTTGCAGTTTCAGTTGGATAGCTTCTGCAAGGATTTTGTGGAACATGCAACCTTAGTGGAGAGGGCCATATCCACCCAAAATGAACTCCTTAGGTAGATATCTATGAAATTCAATTCCAAGGTGACCAAACCAGTTGACCAAGTCTCCCAACCACCTATTTCTAGCACCTCATCTAATAAAAGTTCAACATGAAATATTAGGTGCTCAACCAAATTTAGCAAACATTTTTCTTTATCTAAGGTGATATATGGGGACAAATCACCCACACTCTCACACTTTAGATTTTAGAGATGCACCACTTCTTTGATGTGTGGCACACATGAGAAGGGCCTAGCCATGGGGCTAAAACTTTTGTTAGAAGTTGATAAGGTGATCAATATGATCATTGAATCAGTAGGACAACTATTCCTGCCAATAGAAAATATAAAGCTAGGAATCTCCATGCGATACAATAGATCCAAGGAGTGAAAAGGAATATATGGTTTACTTGAAGATTGTGGCCATTGAGTGACCACCAAATACTAACACAACTAGAGCACAAGTTCAAAAGATAAAGCTCAAGAAGCTGAAGGCAGAAGATCATCCTGCTCTAGTTTGGGATTCATTTTGAATTAGAGCTAAAAACATTTAATTTTTAATATTATTTAAAATATATTGTCATAAAACTATAAATTTATATTTAGATCTATCTGTGTATGATTTGTCCTTCCAGTTTTAGTAGCACCATTTTTTTTATATGTGCATGAGAACATGCACTTTCTTTAGTTTGGGGGAAAATGATGAGGTTTGGAATTTGGCTATAACATGTAGTTTATTCCTGTATTTTAGTTGCAACCTTCATGATATATATGTGTATTTTGATAAGAAATATGTATGTTTTAGTATGATCTTTAGATAAATGTTATCTGTAGGCTTATATTTGAAATGAATAAAATTTACATAAATCATGTGAAAGTGTTGTGTTGTTAATAGGTGTTAAAAAATACTACTATAGAAGGATATGGCTAAAATAGCCTACGACAGAATGCGGATGAAGCAACCTACGAGTGTAGTTGATGAAACCCAGCTACGAAAGGGCACTATTGAAACTATCTATAGAAGAAGTCGATCGATGTTGGAAATATGTTGAATATTTTCCATGTTATTCTGGTGGGGCTAACACTAAAAGGTACTGGACACTCTGTACCTATACTCATCGGGGTGCAGCCCTAACAAAATTTTTAGGGTTTTAAGTTATTTTTAGACCCATATGGGCTTTTAGGGTTACTATATTTGAACCCATGCTTTTTTGCCCATGATATTGTAAAATTCGTGCATGTGCCTTTGTTATATATATCACACTTGCATTAGGGTTTGAGAGAGATAGAAGGAGAATATTATTGTATTGGAGACGGTCAAGTTAATGCAATAATAAGATAATACTATGCTAGTTTTTTCCTGATTGAGGGTTTCTAGGATAAATATTGTGTAATGTGTGAATCTGCTATCTTCTTCTTTTGATTCTGTTATTACTGCTTTTCTATTTTAGTTTATCGGGGCTCTTTATTTCTCTTCATTTGGTATCAGAGCTAGGTTTTAGCTTTGTTCAAGGAGTAAGGGTTTCAACCTTGTGATAAATTAATTCTTGAGTGGGAGTCGTATGCGAAAGGATCCAGGCAAAGGAGAAATATGGGAAGCACATGGATAGAGATTGAGAAATTTAATGGATAGAATTTTGAGTTGTGGAAACTCAAGATGGAGGATCTATTGGTTGATAGAGATCAGTGGATTGCGGTCTTAAGAACAAAACCAACATCGATGATAGATGAGGATTGGCTAAAAATCGATAGGAAGGCAAGGAGCTCTATCAGATTGTGCTTATCTGACTTGGTATTGTTGAATGTATCTATAGAGACCATGACAAATCTGTTATGGGAGAAGCTGGGAATATTGTATCAGACAAAGTCACTGGTAAATAAACTCTTTCTCCAAAAGAAGTTGTATTCACTTTGGATGAATGATGGTGACTCTATGGCTGAACATCTGAATGCTTTTAACACTATGGTAAGTCAACTAACCTCTATAGAAGTAAAAATGGATGAAGAGGAAAAATGTATTACTTTACTTTGTTCATTACCTGATTCATGGGATAACCTAGTTATGGCTATCACCAATACTACATCTACATTGAAATTAGAGGATATAGTAGGAACTTTGTTGTCTGAGGAGATGAGATAAAAATATTCTGAGGATTATCATCAAAAGGATGCCTTGGTTGTGAGAGGTCATTCTCAAGAAAGAAGCAAAAAGAAATTAGAGAAAATAAATTAGGAGAAAATAAATCAAAATCTAGGGGTAAATCTGTTGCCCTAAAAAAGAGGAAATGTTAGAATTATGGTAAAGCAAGGCATTATAAAAGAGACTATAGATCTAAAAAGGTTGATAATAATCGATCATCTGATGAAGGAACTTCTACAAAAAAGAAGACCACAAATGAAGATTCAGGGGACTTATTCTTAGCTATAACTTGCTCAAGTGAATGCCATGACTCATGGTTGATTGACTCAAGTGCTTCTTTTCATATGACTCCTCATAGGGAGGGGTTCAGTGAATATGAAAATATAGATGGAGGTAAAGTCTTCTTGGGAGACAATTCGACATATAAAATAATAGGTCGAGGAAGAGTCAAGCTAAGGTTAAAATATGGAAGAATTAAAACCCTTCCTGGTGTGTTGCATATTCTAGGTTTGGCAAGGAATTTGATATCCATGAGTAAGATGAATGATGCAGGTGTGAATGTGGTATTCAATAAGGATAGTTGCAAGATGGTTCATGGATATTTGGTGTTGGCAAGGGGAGTTCACATAGGAACTTTGTTCAGACTTGAGGCTAGCACTGTAAGTATTAATTGCAATAACTCTTCAGTGGTACAGGAAAATAATATGACTGAAATGGCTTCGAGTATTCCTACAGAGAAGACAATGTTGTGGCATCAATGCATGGGGCACATTGGTGAGAAAGGACTTCGAACATTGAAAATGAAAGGTATGGCTGAAGGAATTTCTGATTGCCCATTAAATTTTGATTTTTGTGAGCACTGTGTTTTTGGAAAACAAACTAGAGTCAAGTTTCCAAGTAGTGCTACAAGGTCTGAAGGAATTCTACATCTAGTTCACAGTGATGTGTTTGGACCTACAAAAGTACCATCATTAGGTAAATCTATCTATTTTGTTACATTTATAGATGACTTCTCAAGAAAGACATGGGTATATTTTCTACGAAACAAATATGAGGTTTTTAATAAATTTAAAGAGTTTAAGGCTCTTGTAGAAAATCAGATAGAGAAAAAGATAAAGGTTTTGAGAAGTGATAATGGTGGTGAGTATTGCTCTAATGAATTTGAGCAGTTTTGCAAGGACTATGGAATAGAAAGGTAGAGAACAACTCCGTATACTCCACAATAGAATGGGGTTGTAGAATGGATGAACAGGACATTGATGGATAAGGCTAGAAGCATGCTAAGTGGTGCAGGGTTAGAAAAGAAGTTTTGGGTAGAAGTTATGTTAACAACTTGTTATCTCATCAATAGATCTCCTACCTCAGCTTTGGTGGACAAGACTCCATAGGAAGTATGGATTGGTAAGAAACCCTCTCTCAGACATATAAGGGTTTTTGGTTGTGATGCTTATATGTATGTCCCAAAAGAGAAAAGGACTAAGCTAGACTATAAATCTAAAAAATGCATATTTATGGGTTATAGTACTAGTGTTAAAGGATATAAGTTGTGGAACCCAAAAACATAGAAGGTTGTTTACAGTCGTAATGTGATATTTAGAGAAACAAAAGGGGTTTTAAAATAGGAAATGCAACCAAGCAAAGAACCAAAAATAGTGCAGGTAAAATTGGAATAGGAGGAAGAACCAGTGGTAGAACCTGAATTACAGAGAGAGTCTGAAGAGGAATATTCAGAGGAAGAAGGTGAGGAGGAAGCTGAAGATGTAGAACCTAGAACTCCAATTTTGAGGAGATCAGATCGAGAGAGAAGACTTCCAGATAGGTATAGTCCTTCAAATTTTTATTCTGCATTTAATTTATCAGTTATTGATGAAGAACCCAAGACTGTAAAGGAGGCACTTCAGTCAAGTGAGAATAAGTCTTGGAAAAGGGCTATGGAAGAAGAAATGGAGTCCTTGGATAAAAATAAGATATGGGACTTGGTGAAATTACCTCCTAGTAGAAAACCTGTTGGTTGTAAGTGGTTATTCAAGAAGAAGTACAATGTAGAAGGAAAGTTGGAGAAGTACAAGGCTCGCTTGGTAGCAAAAGGATTTTCTCAGGTTGAGGGAATTGACTTTGGTGAGATTTTTTCTCCTGTGGCTAAACTAACTTCAATCAGATTTCTGTTGGCTATTTCTGCTGCTTTTGATTTTGAAATAGAACAGATGGATGTAAAGATAACTTTTCTACATGGTGAACTTGATGAAGATATATATATATATATATATATATATATATATATATATATGTCACAACTAGAATGCTTTAAGGTAAAAGGTAAGGAGGACTTGGTATGCAAGTTGAAGAAGTCTCTTTATGGGTTGAAGCAGTCTCCAAGGATGTGGAACCAAAAATTTGATAGGTTTGTCTTGACACTTGGGCTTGGAAAAAGCAAAGCAGATCCATGTGTATATTTCAAAAAGGAAGGTGAAAATTTTGTTATCATTGTATTGTATGTGGATGACATGTTGTTAATTGGTAACAATAAGGAGATGATAAAGTTACTAAAATCTCAGTTATCTTCTGAATTTGACATGAAGGATTTGGGTGCTGCAAAATTTATTTTGGGTATGGAAATAATAAGGGATCATGCAAATAGAAAGTTATGGTTAAATCAAAGGAAATATGTTGATTTGATACTACAAAAGTTTAGAATGCATGATTGTAAACCAGTATGTACTCCATATCCGATTGGTCAAAATTTATCTATTGAACAGTGTCCTAAAATAGATGAGGAAATTGAAGAAATGCATCATGTTCCTTATGCTAGTGTTGTGGGTAGTTTGATGTATGCAATGGTCTGTACTAGACCTGATATTGCACATGCAGTGGGAGTAGTTAGCAGATATATGTCAAATCTAGGAAAGGAACATTGGACTATTGTGAAGAGGATCTTCAGATACTTGCATGGAACTACAGATTATGCTATCTATTATGGAGGAAATTTTGAAGGTAATAATATTGTAAATCTACAAGGGTTTGTGGATGTTGATTGGGCTAGAGATCTTGACAAGAGAAGATCCATAAGTGCTTATGTGTTCAGGTTGTTTGGAGGGGTAGTAAGTTGGATGAGTAAAAAGCAATCAGTTGTTGCTTTATCCACTACAGAAGTAGAGTACATTGCAACAACTCATGCCTATAAAGAAGCAGTGTGGCTATAGAGGTTGTGTTCAATAGTTGGTCTTAAATAGAAGGCTATGAGAATTAATAGTGATAGTCAAAGTGCAATATTTTTGGCCAATAATCTTGGTTTTCATGATCGATCAAAACATATTGATATCAAGTACCATTTTGTGAGAGAGATGGTTGAAGAGAACCAGGTGATATTGGAGAAAGTTGATACAAAGAAGAATACTATTGATTCATTAACAAAGGTTGTACCTACTCAAAAATTTTCTTGGTGTAGAAGATCTATGGGCATGGTTGCCCTTGATAGTTGACAATGGCAGTTTTTGGCCCCTATGGAAAGTATTCAACAAGTGGGAGAATGTTGGAAATATGTTGAATATTTTCCATGTTATTCTGGTGGGGCTAACACTAAAAGGTATTGGACACTCTGTACCTATACTCATTGGGGTTTGGGGGTGGTAGGCCCCGAGCAAATTTTTAGGGTTTTAAGTTATTTTTAGACCCATATGGGCTTTTAGGGTTACTATATTTGAACCCATGCTTTTTCACCCATGATATTGTAAAATTCTGTGCATGTGCCTTTGTTATATATATCGCACTTGCATTAGGGTTTGAGGAGAGACAGAAGGAGAATATTATTGTATTGGAGACGGTCAAGTTAATGCAATAATAAGATAATATTATGTTGGTTTTTCCCGGTTGAGGGTTTCCAGGATAAATATTGTGTAATGTGTGAATCTGCTATCTTCTTCTTTTGATTCTGTTATTTGTTAGGCCAAGTCCAATTGCAGCATAAACCAAAAACAAAGAAATATATGCAGCGAAAAATATTAATTATTTATTGACATGCACCCCTCGTCAACCTTACATTCATTTGCAAAATAATATTATATAGTGTATAGGGGATAAGAAGGGAGAAGATAGGGGATAGGAAGGCGCGGAGGGATAAGGAGGTTGGAGGGATAAGGGGAAGGGAGGAAAAGGAGGGATAAGGAGGGGGAATATAGGAGGAGAAGTAGGAGAGATAATAGGAGGAAGGTTAGGGAAACTTGTCGACAAAATTTGCCGACAAAATGAGGGAGATTTCACACTTTAGGGCTTAGAAATAGGTTTTTTCTAAGCCACCTTTCTGATGCAACCCTATTCACACTTGCAACATTCTCCCCCTTAAAGTTGAGAGGACCGACTACACGGTCTCTCAGCTTTACAAATTGAGCTTTAGTCATCGCCTTGGTGAAGATGTCCGCGACGTTCTCCAAAGTGTGAAAGTATTGAAGCTCAACAATTTCATGTTCCACCATATCTCTGATGAAGTGGTACTTCATATCAAAATGCTTTGTTCTGCTATGGTGGACAGGATTATATGCCAACTGAATGGCACTGATGTTGTCACAGTAGATTCTGGTCGGACCACTTTGCTGTTCTCCAATCTCTTCTAGTACTTTCCTTAGCCACAAGGCTTGAGTACTTGCATAAGTAACTACTATATACTCAGCTTCTATTGAAGATAGCGCTACTACTATCTACTTTTTGGAACTCCAAGTTATTAGTCCTGATCCAAGACTAAAATAGTTTCCTGATGTTGACTTCCTGTCATCAATATTGCTACCCCAATCACTATCACTGAAGCCTACAAGCTTGATAGTGTTACATTTATGGTACTGGATTCCAAAATCCAATGTACCCTTCACATATCTCAAAATTCTTTTAGCTGCCTGCAAATGCAGCTCAGAGGGGTTAGACATAAATCTAGAAACAAGAGATACAACATACTGAATATCTGGTCTGGTGTTGGCGAGAAACATCAAACTCCCAACCATGCTTCTGAAAGTGGTCACATCAACTTTTGGTGCTCCATCATCTTTGCTTAATTGGATCCCATGTCCAATTGGAGTTGCAACTGGTTTGCAATGCTCCATAGCAAACTTCTTGATCATATCCTGAGCATACTTATGTTGACAGATGAAGATCCCTTTATCTGACTGATGAACCTCCATTCCAAGGTAGTAGTGCATTAAGCCAAGATCCTTCATCTCAAATTGCGTCATCATGGAGTGTTTGAACTCCATATTCATTTTTTCATTACTACCCATAAAAATGAGATCATCCACATACAAGCAAACTATGAGGATGTCATTACCTTGCTTTAGGTAGTAGAGTGTGGGTTCATTTTTGCTCCTGGTGAACCCATAATCTTTGAAGTACCCATCAATGCATGAGTACCAAGCTCTTGGTGCCTGTTTAAGACCATAGAGTGCCTTCTTCAATCTGTAAACAAGGTGTTCCTTACCTTGCACTTCAAATCCTTGTGGTTGCTCAACGTACACTTCTTCTATCAAGTAACCATTGAGAAATGCACTCTTGACATCCATGTGTTGGACTTTCCATCCTTTGTGTGCAGCTAAGGCAAAAACTGTTCTGATTGTCTCCTGTCTGGCTACAGGAGCAAAAGTCTCTTCATAATCTATTCCATATTTCTGAGTAAAACCCTTTGCCACTAATCTTGCCTTATGCTTCTCAATGCTTCCATCAGCATTAAACTTGGTCTTGAAGATCCATTTACAGCCAACACATTTCTTTCCTTTCGGAAGCTTCACGAGCTCCCAAGTGTCGTTGTTTTTTATAGAGGTTATCTCCTCTTTCATGGCATCTTGCCAAATCTTCTGAGTACATGCCTTCTCATAACTAGAAGGTTCAAGTTGTGCACTAGTTAACAAAGCATAGTTAACTTGATCTCCCCTAGGTTCTTGTTGGGATTCATCATCACCATACAAGTGCATACTTTCTAATCTGTGTAAAACAGATTCCATTTCACTAGCTTGACTCCTAGTATATCTTCTTGAAAATTTTTTATCCAACATCTGAGATGATGGATGATACTGTAAAGTTCTCTTACCTTTGGATGGAACATCAATATCCATTGGTGAGGAACTTACTGATCACTGTGGAGAAGGACTTGGTGAAGCAGTTGAATCAGAAGATGGACTTGGAGGATGTGTGGGTGGAGACTGCTTTCCTTTCTGTGGTAGCTGTGGTTGCACCTGCTGAGCAACTACATCAGTGGCTTCAACATCATTGAATATTTGGGGCTTACCCCACTCTCCCCCTTCATCAAAAATCACATCCCTTGAAACCACTATCTTTCGAGTCGTAGGATTGTAGAGTCTATAACCCTTTGTGTTTTCACAATATCCTACAAAAATGCATGCTTGACTCTTTGGATCCAGCTTCTTTCTCAGCTCATCAGGAATGTGAGCATATGCCAATGAACCAAATACTCTGAAATACTTCACATTTGGTTTCTTACCATACCAGGCTTGGTAAGGTGTCTTCCCTTTCAAACTTGAAGTAGGACTTCTGTTCAAGATGTGAACACTAGTCCTTGTTGCATCTCCCCAATATGCATTACTCAAATGCTTTGTCTGAAGCATTGATCTTGCCATCTCCACAATGGTGCGATTTTTCCTTTCTGCTACACCATTCTGCTGTGGAGTGTAGGCAGTGGTGAACTGCCTCTTGATGCCATGATGTTTACAAAAATTCAAAAACTGATTAGAGGAGTATTCTCCTCCTCTATCTGATCTAAGACATTTTATAGAATATCCACTCTCACTTTCAACTTTTGCTTTAAAATCAACAAAGCATGCAAATGCTTCATCCTTATGCTTCAAAAAATATATCCAACACATTCTTGTGCAATCATCAATGAAAAGTAGGAAGTAAGAGTGGTTACCTAGACTCTTGGTCCGCATCGGACCACGGATGTCCGAATGCACTAACCGAAGAGGATAGCTGGCCCTCCATGCTTGTCCATGAGGAAATTTCGATCCGGCATGCTTGCCCAAGGCACACCCTTCACGAGACTTCCTTACTATCTTGAATTTTGGGAAGTCCAGTTACCATTGCTTGTGAAGTTAGCATTTTCAAACTTGCTGAATTCAAGTGACCATATCTCAAGTGCCATAGGACACTTGGATTGGTAATTGCAACATTTGCTAACTTATTTCCTCTTGGCTGGCCAAACTTCAAAGGGAATAATCTATTCTTCGACATTGGCACTTGTGTAATGATTCTATTACTATTGTTCTTGTCAAAAATGGTGCATTTACCCTCATCAAAAATCAACTTATAATTCTTTTCAAGCATTTGACCAACACTTAGAATATTGTGTTGAAGATGAGGTGTGTAATAGATATCACTTACTTGCTTGATGCCTTCTTTCGTTGGAACCTCCATGGCTCCAATGCCTTCAACTGCCAATGACTTGTCATCTCCCAATCGGATGCTGGATTTGTATGAGGAGTCTAACTTAGCAAAGAGTTCTTCTTTGCCACTCATGTGATTTGAACACCCAGTGTCCAAAATCCATGTATCATTCATATTTTGCTCTGTCTGGCCATAAGAAAGAAAGAGATTTGAGGACTCTTCCTCTTCTCCAAAATTCCCAAACTGACTGCTCTGGTTGCTGCTGCTTCCTTGCGAAGTCTTTGACCAACAATCTCGAGCATAATGGCCAGGTTTGCCACAATTGTAGCAAACTTGTTTTGATTTATCTCCTCCTTTTCCTTTGCCAGATTGTTTCCCTCTATATTGTTGTTGTCCTCCTCTATTCTGATTTCCACCTCTGTTGGATGATCCTCCTCTGTTAGGAGTTCCCCCTCTTTGATTATTCCTGCCTCTGCCTCTTTGTTGACCTCTGCCACGGCCTCTACCTCTTCCTTCATGTGTGGCAAAAGCTTTGTCATCTCCTCCATAGCTGGTGGTAGGAGTTTCCTGTAACCTCTCTTCATGTGAGAGAAGTGAACCAGTTAATGCATCAAAAGACAATGTGGTTAAGTCTTTGGATTCTTCAATAATTATTGCAACGAGAATTCCATTTAGGAAGAAGTGTTCTCAACACTTTCTTCACCATCATCTCTGGCTTAATATCCTCCCCTAGTGTGACCATCTTGTCGACTACGGCTTTCACTCGCACGCAGTAATCTCCGACTCTTTCATTCTCTTGCATCTTGAGATTCTCAAAATCTCGTTTCAAAGTTTGCAGTTTTACTTGCTTCACTTGGTCACTACCTCTATAGCTTTCTTTTAGGGCATTCCAGGCATCTTGTGCAATTACATAAGATGCAACCCTAGGGAAGATACTTTTATCTAAGGCAACATGAATGTGATAAAGGGCAAAAGCATTATTCTTTTGTGCTTCTTTTCTCGCCTTTTTATCAGCATTAGAGAAAGCTGCCCATTCAACAGCAGTTGGTTCTGTATAGCCTTCTTCGACTACATCCCAAAGACCTTTTCCTATCAAAAGGGTTTTCATTTTAATAGACCAATATTCATAGTCACCTCCATTAAACTCAGGAATCGGAAGACTAGTATTGGATGCCATTGCAGAATAATAAAAAACAAACTTTATTCGAAGCAAACAAGTACTTTAAAGCAGTACAAAGAGATTAATTATTCAAATCAAATCTCGCCTTTTTAGTACATTCAAGTTCTTTAGAACTGCTGCTAATGACAATGATTTCAGGCTCTGTAGGATCTTCTTCTTCTGCTGCTGCTGCTTCTTCTTCTGCTTCTTCTTCTTCTTCTTCTTCTTCCTCTTCCTCTTCTTCCTCTTCTGCTTCCTCTTCTTCTTCTGGTTCAGGTTCAGGAGAGCGTGGAGTATAGCTCTCACTTGATGCGACTACTTGGTACACCTGGTGTGTAACTGGCACTTGATCGTACATCCGAAACAAATTGCTCAGTCTCGGACTCTTCAATCCTCTTTTCGAAGATATTGTCTTCAGAACCTCCTCGTACCCTGAATCCGGCTTTCTTAGGTGAGCTATCACCTGATTCTCAAGTTGACAAAACACTGTGTGTAGTCCTAAACTTTGAACCCTTTGGTCAAAGGATTCTGGTGTCTGTCTCTTCAAAATTGAAAGTAGTGCATTATAGCACCCTTCAGATCGGAACATCTATCATTTGCACGGGCACATTATTCCTCCTTTCACAAATTCTCTTTAAAGGTTTGCAAAAAAAAGTTTTATAAAGGTTTTCTTTTAAATAAATTTAATAACCTTTTTATTATTTTTTAAATTACCTTTTAAAAACTAAATTAAAAAAGATAATTTAAAAAAAAATAATATAAAAAATTATTAAATAAATTTTTAAAACCTTTAAAAAACACTTATTAAAAAATTTTACCTTTCTTTCAGGCTAGAACTCGAACCCGCGACTTGCTGTCTGCTGAGCGGGCGCCTTAGCCGTTCGACCACACGGCTCCTCCGTGAACAAGGAAGACGCGGCTTCCTTTTATCTTCTTGGCGGCGGCTTTAAACAAAAAATAAAACAAAAAATTTACCTCCTCTGCAGAGCGCCCGGCGGGATTTGACCCCCGAACCTCCTCACAGCAAACGATCCGACCTATCCACCACGCCAAGCGCTCGGATGGGTTTGAAGAGGAGCGCGGATGGATTTATTTCAACCGCGGGAAATTTAAAAAAAAAATATATATCGTGGGATTATCCCACATGCGCCACAGCGTTGGCGCTACAAGGGTTTTTAACCCAAAACCCGCACAATGGCTTTCGATTGCCTTCGGGCAGTCGATCCTCAATCGCAATGTTTTACCGTCGCTTCGACCAATTGCAAACTGACACCTCACTGCCACGTCGACCAATGCCGAATCGCCACGTGGCAAAATTTTGTCCAATCACCCGTTGCCACGTGTCCTCGCTAGCCTCTGCCAGCTCAGCTGCTACGTCGGTCGCCTCGATCCACACGCTGCCACGTGTCGCTACCTCATGTTGCCACATGTCACATCCAATCACCTCGGGATTCATGTCGCTGCCAAGTGTCACCTCGGGATCCGTGCTCAAGCCTACTGGCGATCTACCTCAAGATCTGAGCCCTATTGGTGACTTGCTTTGGGATGCGTGCCTGCCTCGGGAACTGTGCTCGCTCTGACCTCGCCTTGCCTCAGGAACCATGCCCGAATAACTGTCGGATTCTGTCTCAGAAATCGTGTCCGGGCTTACTGGCTCTGATACCAGTGTTAGGCCAAGTCCAATTGCAGCATAAACCAAAAACAAAGAAATATATGCAGTGAAAAATATTAATTATTTGTTGACATGCACCCCTCGTCAACCTTACATTCATTTGCAAAATAATATTATATAGTGTATAGGGGATAAGAAGGGAGAAGATAGGGGATAGGAAGGCACGGAGGGATAAGGAGGTTGGAGGGATAAGGGGAAGGGAGGAAAAGGAGGGATAAGGAGGGAATATAGGAGGAGAATAGGAGAGATAATAGGAGGAAGGTTAGGGAAACTTGCCGACAAAAAATTGCCGACAACCATAGGGAGTTTTCACACTTAGGGCTTAGAAAAGGTTTTTTCTAAGCCACTTTTGAAGCAACCCTATTCACACTTGCAACATTATTACTGCTTTTCTGATTTAATTTTTAGGGCTTTTTATTTCTCTTCAACTAAAAGTAGCTACAAAAGAACACTACTAATATAGTTTATAGAATCGATTTATTTTTAGTAGATTTCTTTTCTATGAAATAAGACCATATGTATTTCCAACTCAGTCAATGTCGCATGGGACGTTGAAACAATCAAATGTAAATAACTTATTATTCTTTGTTAGTTGACCGTATAAGAATTTGTTATATGGTTTTGATTATGAATTATAATAAATTTGATTTATATGTAGTAAGTCCAAGCCAGTTATTAGATTGTTTAAATTATAGATTATTTTGTTATGTAATTTTAGTATCCAGTTTGAATACATTTGATATGTAACAAAAAGAGGTTGAAACTTCTATTGAAAGAAAAGATGTAAAATTATATATTACAAATTCAAGACCTTGAAAAAGGTCCACACATCTATTCCATACACACAGACACATAAGAATTAATGTAACCATATTAAATTGTACCAATTGGTATGATGATTAGAATAAAAGAATAAATTAGCATCAACATCTTTCTTCTATGAGTGTGGTAATGAAACTCTATATTTTCTTTATGTTTTGATTGTAGTAGATGTAGCTTTATTTCTCTTCCTGTAAGTATGAATTAGAAAAATTTAAATTAGTTTAATGAATATAAATTACTAAAAGTAAAGAAAGATAAAAAGAAATAGAGATTGATATTGACCTCGAGGAGGCAGGACCCACTCCAAAAAGTTAGTCCCTAGATCTCTTCCTCCTAAAGTATAGTCAATTTAGTTAGAACGTAGAATAATATTAGAATATAAATTTGTTTAAATTACATATTATAAAATTACAAAATATATTAAGATAGATAATGCATTATTAAAATTATAAAAAGTGGATCCATAAAACCTAGCGCATCCCTTAAATTAAGCATAATTTTAGTATTTTTATTTATTGCAAACTTTCTTTTATGTAAGGAAACTAAAAAATGGAATAAAAATCAATGGTCATAATTATGGATATCTATATGGGATAACTATTGTTTAAATCTAATCATGGTTTGACAATTAAGTGTGAGACATTATAACTTGACAATTGAATGTGGTTCTAGTGATAGGTAGGTGGTCAAAGTGGGGGATACGATGATAGGTAAGAATGAGGGGGTTGTGTAGAAGTCGAATGATGCATGTTTTGGATGGAGCGCAATTGGTATGGTTGAGAGGTGGGTTGATATGAATTAGGAAAAAAATAGTATTTATGAGGGGTGGCTGATGTGGGTGTGGGTTATGTGATTGCATCATAGACCACTAATGAGATTCATGGGGATGGGAATAGATTATGGACACCATGGATGGGCAAGAAACCTAGGATGGTGATTGGATAAAGAATTATACCTAGGATGATGGATGAAATGAAGGATGAGGATTTTAAGTTGGATAATGGGGGACGTGGGTGGTGTGAGAATAGTTGATGTAACAATATGGGAAATGATTAGTAAGCACATGATGAGAGGAAAATTTATGAGAAGATATCCTAGGATTATAAGATGGTAGGGGACAAGTAGAACATATGGTAGAAGAATGTGCAATGCGTGTACCATTGATATAAATGGTGTGGGATGAAGGGTAAGTGGTTAGAGGAGTGACATGAAAAATCATGGATTGAGGAGGCAGATTAGATTATTGGAAATAAGAATATGGAATAGATGAGGGTATATGAGAAGTGGAACAAACTTGGGTTTAATTATGTGGGTGAGAAGTGTGCAGAGTGTAAGGAGGTGATGTAGAAATATGTGAGCATTGTGGTGAGTGAACATGATTGGAGGAATATGGGTGATTAATGTTGATGGCCATAGATATTGAGCCAATGGTGTGCTACAGAGGGTTGGTCCTAGGTCCCCCATGTGGTGAGGATATTGACAAAATTCCAAAAAAATTCACACTCGATGTGTGGTGAAAACTAGAAGATGCGTGAGGGGATGAAGGATGATAAGACTTGTAAGCTTACACTTGGAAAAGAATGAGATAAATGTGGACAAGAATGTATAGTGAGATTAAATATGGAGGGAATGAGCTAGGTGGTGGAGGGTATGATGAAGAAGGGTCCTAGGGTGCATGAGGTAATTAGCCATGATAGTTAGATTGGTGAAATAGAGGTGAGCAACGTCGAGATCAATAGGTGTGATGTTTGGCTTGGGTGGAGAAAGGGGAGTCTTAGGATAAGGGGACTCAAAATGGGTGGTGTGCACGATATGATGGTTTCCACCTTGATCAAACCCAATGTGATGAGTCTCAGGTGGGAAAGAGATGTAATGATGGATATCATTGGACATGCTATCCTGATGGATTTGGGATGTGTCCCCTTGATAAGTTAGGAGAGTGATTGAAGAATGGGTGGAGTGACCTGAATGGTCCATAAAGACTTGGGTGTGAAAGTGAGCCTTGGCTTAACTATGGATCATTACCATAGGCTATCTAAAATGAAAGAGTGTGTTGGTGGATGCTCTCTTTTATTTTTATTTTTATTTTAAGGAAATCACACTATCTATGCAAATAGAAAAACAATCAAACAATGAATGTTTTGATGTTTTCATTTTGAAGTTTTGATTTTGATTGATTTTTTTTATGTTTGATTTTTAATGATTTTTTGGGTTTTTGTGTGTTTTGATTTTACCTAGACCTAAGAACTATGAAGGATTATGGAATGAAATCTAATAAGGTGTGTTTATGATCATCCCTATGATGAGGAATGGAACACAAATGTTAAAAAAACTTTCTAGGATGGTGGGTTGGTTCCATGTATCCTAAGGGAGTAAAACAAACCTCTCGAGAGAGGTCATGCTATCTACATACAAAAATTATTAAGATCTTTTAACAAAAGGGCATATAACTTCAAAATTACCTTGAGCTAGCCCCAAGGGTAACCAGCTTCTTGATGATGAAATCCATAAAACTATACGATCTAGCTCTAGTGTCTAAAGGGCTCAACCGATGGTTATCATCAAGAGGTTTTCCTTGTAAGATCTTTGTAAATTATATTGTGCTAATGTGTGTGATTTAATGTATTTTGATTTTGATTTTGATTTTGTTTTGTTTTTGATGCCTACTTACCATGCAAGTTTAAAACTAACCCTAAATATGAAATGAAAACAATGATTTAGGGTGTCTTTTAAAGGAATGATATTTATGAAAGCATGCATAAACTAATATACAGAGATTGGAAAGGAAATGACAACCTAAGTTACTAAGTTTGGCAAAGAAAATGACAATTATTCTTAATATTTGAATATTTGGAAATAAAAGGACAAATTAATCTAATGTGCCTTGAGTGTTTTGAGAGAATAGAAAGAGATAAATAAGGTATTGTGCCTTTGAATGTTTGAAAAGCAATAGAAATAAATAACTAAACTAATGTGCCTTAAGTTTTTTAAGATAATAAAAAGAGATAAATAAGGTATCATGACTTTGAGTGTTTGAAAAGCAATAGAAATAAATAACTAAACTAATGCACCTTTGAGGATTTGAGAAAGAAATCATGAAATGACTATGCTAATGCTCCTTTTTTTTAAAACTTGAAAGAGAAAAGAGGAGGAAAGAGATTCAAAAATACAAATGAAAAGAACTATGCTACAAATTTTTGTGTAAATTCAAAATATGGGATCCTATGATAAAAAAGGAAAACTAAGCATACCGTGTCCCTAAGCTTGAGCATGAGCCTGTGCAATTATTTTTAGAAATTGAGAACCATAATGGATGGTTGTGTTTGAGCTTGAGAATTGCCATGTGTGGTTGAGACTATGCTTGAAAACCACCATGAGTGGTTGATACTGAGCTTGATAACTATCATGGGTAGTTGAGACTGATCTTGACAACCACCATGGGTGGTTGAGACTGAGCTTGACAACTACCATGGGTAGTTGATATTGTGCTTGAGAACCGTCTTGGGTGGTTGAGACTGAGCCTATGAGGATAGATATTATAATATCTAGCCCTAATATGAGAAGGTATGATTGTGTCTTTCCTGCTCATGGGTTCTTATAACAATGATAATAAGCAAGAATTTATAAAAGCAATATAAACAAGCATTCAAACACAAACAAATCTAAACAAAAATACAAGACATTTTATGCCCTGATGCAAATTCCAAAGCTCATGCAAGGCAAAGGATCCCATTGTGATCACCATTTATGTGAAAGAGGAAATATACCATAACAATTGAAAATAGACAAAGTGCAATAAAAGAGAGATTTGCAATAAATTTGATATTGATAAGCTTTGTATTTTATAAATAGACCCTTTTGGTTACAATAGACCTCTCAAAATGGAGGGTTTTCTTTTTCAAAAGACCTAATTTAGATTTTTATGTAATATGGGGCTTATTTGGAGCTATTGTTGGCTTTGATGCTCAACCGCCCATGGTGGTTGTGCTTTTGGTCAACTACCTTGGGTGGTTGTGCTTTTAGTCAACTACTCTGGGTGGTTGTGCTTCTTAGGAACTACCCTGGGTGGTTGTGCTTATGAGGAACTACCCTAGGTAGTTATACTTTTGGTCAACTACCCTATGAGGTTATTCTTCTGGGGAACTTCCCTGGGAAGTTGTACTTCTGGTAAACTACCCTGGGCAATTGAGACTGTTATCCAACATAGGGTTTTGATCTTGAATCTAAGTCTTTAGAGAATTATTTTGGTGTCCTTGCTATAGATCCAATGCATTTTTGAATGCCTATTGTTGATGTGGTTGCAAATAATGTTAGTGAATTAACCCAAAAGCCTCCATGGTTGATGCATTTGAGCTCCTCCAATGGTGAACCTACAAGCACAATGTCAAGAAAAAATACAACATTATCAAATGAAATTTGAGCAGAGTTTCATTATAATTTTGTGTACTCATGAACATAAAAATGGAGATATATTTTTAAAGTCTACCATGAGTGGAGGAGAGTGGGAGGAATGGAAGAGGAGTGACAAGTGGCATGGGTGCATAAGAGGGGTATCTTAGAGATTCCCCACTTGGGTGGACAAATATGAAACTTTACTAGTTTGATCTATGTTGTTCTATGATGCCTTATGACAAGCCATGACACCTTATGACATGCCATGATGCAATATGACATGCCATGACACATTATGATGTGCCATATTAATACCTCTTTTGTGGAGATATTCCTCAACCATTAAATTAGCATTTTTAATCAAAGTACCTGGGTGAAGGGAATCCTCACCCAAATGCATTGATGTGCTTGGAAAGTGAAGGAAAGCGGGGAAATAAATGCCAATCGAAGTTAAGGTGAACCAGAGTTAAAAATAGCGGAGTGGTTTCATGATGACCATGATTAGGCATAGGAAGGGGCTAAAGTGGATCAAAGGGACTAGAATAGCCAATATTAATAATTTCTAAGGTTTGAAATACATTAGTTAAAATAATTGCACATATTATTAAATATTGATATTGAACATTGCAAATGTGACACTTTTTAGGTGTTTATACTTTGGTTAACTAAACCAGAGCCCATCATGGATTGCAACATTAATATTTCTAGTTATGAAATCCAAATATAACATTAATTTTTGGGGTATAACTCTTCCATGAATTTTATGTCTAGAAAACACACTTGGATTTTAAAGTTAAGAGTTATTTTACTAGGTGGACAATTATTTCTACATATTTTGGGGTAGCAATGGTCCTTAGATCCATTTAGGATATCTCTTCTAATATTTGGATCCTTATCAAGATATCTAATATCATTGTAAATTTCATAGTCGTATATTTTTTTTGACACCTTCCTATCTTTTGTTTTATCTCATTTTTCTATGAGGTCCAACTCTCTTAAATTCTCAAACTTATTGTGTTTGCTCAAGAAGAAAGCTCTTGTTAGAGAAGAAAACATGATCATTCTAGTTTGCATGTATAGACATAGAAAATTGATCCACTTCAGTGGGTAATATTCCTTCAACCTTTTGGGAGACCCCTTGGACTTTCCTAGGGCAAGGGTAAGGTTTCACTCCCCATGTTTTACCTTTTTTTCCTCTCTATGCAAAATTGTGCTCGCCCTTAATGGGGCACGAATTTGCATAGGTGAAATTGCGATCAGCTTGACAAGGCACAATTTTGCATTTTTAGAGTTTCTTCCAAGGAAACCCTAATTTTTTAAGTTTGGTGTATTTTACTTGGCCCTCCTAAGTTTTCTTGCATTTCTCGCCTTCAAATCTGCTATATAAGAAGGGTTTGAATTCACTTTTCACACATGATCACACGATTACATTACATGGATTATTCATGATACAATTTGATTTTATTGCTCACTAAAAATTGATTTCTCACAAAGTGTTCTTATTCGATTTGCATCCTTCTTCTTCGTTCATAAGCAAATTAACTTTGGAGTGTGAAGTCTGATTGGTTTTCTACTGCATTGGATTATTGATTGCTTCTACTCACTCTTGGTGGATTGGTGTTGAAGCACTAAGGAGAGATCAACCATTCAAGAGGTCTTAAACCTTTCTATCTGCTTCCTTGATCTCTACCAGGTGAAAATCTTTGTTGCATGTTCATTTTCATTCATCGCATCTAGGATTAATCATTTTGATCTGATCTGATACGTTTAGTATTACTTTAATGAAATCATGCCTGGGTCTCTATGGGGTGCAATTTCGCGTATGCATTATCACACTCGCTTGTTATAGGGCACGATATTTCTTGAGAAAAATCTAGGGGCTATCTACTATCCTAGACTTCACCATTGCATTCTAGGCTACATTTAGAGATTTTTAGTAAATTCTATTTTGTGGTTCCATTATTCTATTTTGATGTATTGTATTATGTTTGTTGTCTTCCAAAGGTCAATTTCTGCTTTTATTTATCAAAGGTCAGCTAAAAGTACCTAGGGGACTTGACTGTTGGACCTCCAAGCACTGTTTTATAATGGCCTAAGTAGGTACCCTAACGCTAATCATATTTTTCAAGTGTTTATTAAGTTGTCTTGCAGGAACATGAATTATTGATAGCATTGGATAAAGGAATAAAGGCAAGGATAAATCATCGGATAAGCTAAGTATTATGATTTATCTTTAGACTATTTTTTGAGTGCTTTTATTTTTGTTGTAAACCCTAGATCTGGTTTTATAGAAATATATTTGATTAATTTCTAGGCATTTGAAAGATAAAAACCATATAGAGTGCACTTAGGGTTAATTTTGTTTGTGCATCTCTTCTTGAATCCTTGCTTAAAATTTATCTATTTATAACCCTAATTTTAGAGAAGTATTCAAAGAAAGAATCATTCTAGGGTTAGCTCTTGTATTCTTGCATTATGTATTTTTGCATTGTCCTTTATCTTTCATAGCATAGATCTAGAAAGACCAGATCTAGGTGTTTGTATTGAATATCATACATCAAATATTCTTGAAAACCAAAGGACTTGGAACGAGTCCTTAAACCATTCCTGGTGAACCCTTCCTCCCTAGCACCAAGTGTAGAGAACAACATACCCCCATGGTTCACCCCATAAGATTTCTCTCTTGCGGATCTAGCTTTTGGGATTTATACACGATAGGGCAATTTTCTCCCTCTATATATTTGGTGAACCTAATGTGAACACCTCATTTCTTTTAAAACATTTTTAAGCAAGATCACTAAATTTATTTGTTTGGCTTAAAAAACTTAATAATATTTTTCAAAATATTTTTTTTGTTGTTAGCATTCTCTTCTATCCTTTCGCTCTTCTAATGGCTCCTTTCCTTAGAATTCAGCGAAAGCACCTTGAATTTGATTATGTTCCTCCGGAAGATGATCATATTGATAGAGAGGATCCTAACATAGATCCAAAAGAATAATATAATATAGAAATTGAAATGAATTTTTATCCTTATGAAGGCCCTAATAGTGGGTTTGTCTTTTCATCATTTGAGAACATTTGGGGTTTTATGAAAGCTAATAGGGATGAGATATTGGAGGGTATGTAGCAAGAAACTCATCTCAAAAGAGGTGAAACTCCTTAAAACACTCATCCAATAAGCTCCCCTATGCTTGACCAAAATAACCCCTTACCCAAATCAATGCATCCTAATAATTTTAACCAAGCTTTTGATGCTACTAAAACCACCAACATTGGTAGGAATCTGCAAGCCCCTCCAATTAGTAGCATTCCTCAAAAGTGTTTTCAATTTCTTCCTCAATATTCTAATATCAACAACTTTTCTTCTGTTCTACCAAATGTTAGTTGTCAATTTTCACAAGGTGCCACATATAACAATAGTATCCATACCTCCAACCTGAATCAAGTATTGGTTCCTCAACACACATACGAGAATCTGGGAACAATGCATAATAGTTGTCCAGAAGTGCAAAATTTAGCAAATATGGTAAAACAGTTGGTTTCAAAAATTGATATGATTCAGCCTTCAAGTTTTACTTACAGTTATAAGAAAGTATGTAATAAGCCATTGGATCCTATTGTTGCTGCTAGACCTTATCCTAAGTATTTTTCTATGCTAGTTTTACCTACTTATGAGGTACAAAAGATCCAATAGAGCATTTAAGAATATTTAGAACAACTTGCCATGATATCATTTATGATGACATGTTGTTACTTAAAACATTTTCTAAGATTCTTGGTGGCATGGCATTAGAATGGTACTATTGGTTACCTAATTATTCCTTGAAGAATTTTGAAGAAATAGTAGAATTATTTGTTCAATAGTTTGGTGCTTATATTGAAAAGGAAATAACAATGAAAGATGTGTATAGATTGAAACAAAATAAAGAGGAAAGCTTTTCAAAAAATTTGGCTCGTTGGAGAATTTTGGTTGGGCGTTTAAGATATACTTTACCTCCAAAGGATATACTTGAGATATTTATTGGTAATTTTCTAGAATATTTATCTTATGCATTAGAGACTACTACTATTACATCTTTTGATCAAGCAATTGATTTAGAAAGAAAAGTAGAATATGCCCTTATCAAAAGAGGCCAACTCAAATTCAAAGAAGAGAAACCTACTAGATCTCAATATAAGAGTAAACACATAGGAGGTGATAGTGGAATGGATAGTAGGCCTGTCAATAATGTTACTAACAACTTACAAAATATAGTACTTAAAAAACCTCCACAAAGGAATTTTACAAGGCTTAATATGTCTATGGAAGCAGCTTTGAAACAACTTTTAGAAGCCAAAGCAATTGAGTTACCTCCCATAAGACAACCATATACTACAACTCATTGTTATAAGGCAGGTCAACATTGTGCATATCATAGAGTGGAAGGACATTGGATAAATTCTTGTAAGAAGTTGAAACACGTGGTTCAAGATTTGATTGATGTAGGAGGTATTGACTTAGGTATGGAAATAATAAGGGATTGTGCAAATAGAAAGTTATGGTTAAATCAAAGTAAATATGTTGATTTGATACTACAGAAGTTTAGAATGCATGATTGTAAACCAATATGTACTCCATATCCGATTGATCACAATTTATCTCTGAATAGTGTCCAAAAATAGATGAGTAAATTGAAGAAATATACCATGTTATTTATGCTAGTGTTGTGGGTAGTTTGATGTATGCAATGGTCTGTACTAGACCTGATATTGCACATGCAGTGGGAGTAGTTAGCATATATGTCAAATCTAGGAAAGGAACATTGGACTTCTATGAAGAGGATCTTCAAATACTTGTGTGGAACTACATATTATGTTATCTATTATGGAGGAAATTTTAAAGGTAATAATATTGTAAATATACAAGGGTTTGTGGATGTTGATTGGGCTAGAGATATTGACAAGAGAAGATCCATAAGTGCTTATGTGTTTAGGCTATTTGGAGGGGTAGTAAGTTGGATGAGTAAAAAGTAATTAGTTGTTGCTTTATCCACTACAGAAGCAGAGTACATTGCAAGAAATCATGTCTCTAAAGAAGCAATGTGGCTATAGATATTTTGTTTAACAGTTGGTCTTAAATAGAAGGCTATGAGAATTAACAGTGATAGTCAAAGTGTAATATTTTTTGCCAATAATCTTGGATTTCATGATCGGCTAAAACATATTGATATCAAGTACCATTCTGTGAGAGATATGGTTGAAGAGAACCGAGTGATATTGGAGAAATTTGATATAGAGAAGAATACTATTGATTCATTAACAAAAGCTATACCTACTCAGAAATTTTCTTGGTGTAGAAGATCTATGGGCATGGTTGCCCTTGACAGTTGACAATGACAATTTTTTGCCCCTATGGAAAGTATTCAACAAGTGGGAGAATGTTGGAAATATGTTGAATATTTTCCATGTTATTCTGGTGGGGCTAACACTAAAAGGTACTGGACACTTTGTACCTATACTCGTTGAGGTTTAGGGGTGGAAGCCCTCTAAAAAACAAGGATCAGGGGGTGGTAGCCCCCGACCAAAATTTTTAGGGTTTTTAAGCTATTTTAGATCAATATGGGCTTTTAGGGTTACTATATTTGAACCCATGCTTTTTTCCCATGATATTGTAAAGTCCGTGCATGTGCCTTTGTTATATATATCACACTTGCATTAAGATTTAAGTAGAGACATAAGGAGAATATTATTGTATTGGAGATGATCAAGTTAATGCAATAATAAGATAATATTGTGCTGGTTTTTTCCTGATTGAGGGTTTCTAGGATAAATAGTGTAATGTGTGAATCTGCTATCTTCTTCTTTTGATTATGTTATTACTGCTTTTCTGATTTAGTTTTTCAAGGCTTTTTATTTCTCTTCAACTAAAAGTAGCTACAAAAGAACACTACTAATACAGTTTATAAAACCAATTTATTTTTAGTAGATTTCTTTTCTATGAAATAAGACCATATGTATTGCCAGCTCAGTCAATGTCGCATGGGACATTGAAACAATCAAATGTAAATAACTTATTATTCTTTGTTAGTTGACCGTATAAGACTTTGTTATATGGTTTTGATTGTGAATTATAATAAAGTTGATCTATTTGTAGTAAGTCCAAGTTAGTTATTAGATTGTTTAAATTATAGATTATTTTGTTATGTAATTTTAGTATCCAATTTGAATATATTTGATATGTAACAAAAAGAGGTTGAAACTTCTATTGAAATAAAAGATGTAAAATTATATATTACAAAGTCAAGACCTTGAAAAAGGTCCACACATCTAGTCCATACAGACAAATACATAAGAATTAATTTAACCACGTTACATTGTACCAATTGGTATGAATATTGGAATAAAAGAATAAGTTAGCATCAGCATCTTTCTTCTATGAGTGTGGTAATGAAACTCTGTATTTTATTCATGTTTTTATTGTAGTAGATGTAGATTTATTTCTCTTCCTGCAATTATGAATTAGAAAACTTTAAATTAGTTTAATGAATATAAATTACTAAAAGTAAAGTAAGATAAAAAGAAGAAGAGATTGATACTTCCCTCGAGGAGGCAGGACCCACTCCAAAAAGTTAGTCCCTAGATCTCTTCCTCCTAAAGTATAGTAAATTTAGTTAGAACGTAGAATAATATTAGAACATAAATTTGTTTAAATTACATATTATAAAATTACAAAATATATTAAGATAGATAATGCATTATTAAAATTATAAAAAGTGGATCCATAAAACCTAGCGCATCCCTTAAATTAAGCATAATTTTAGTATTTTTATTTATTGCAAACTTTCTTTTATGTAAGGAAACTAAAAAATGGAATAAAAATAAATGGTCGGAATTATGGATATCTATACGTGATAACTATTGTTTAAATCTAATCATGGTTTGACAATTAAGTGTGAGACATTATAACTTGACAATTGAATGTGGTTCTAGTGATCGGTAGGTGGTTAAAGTGGGGAATACGATGATAGGTAATAATGAGGGGGTTGTGTAGAATTTGAATGATGCATGTTTTGGATGGAACACAATTGGTATGGTTGAAAGGTGGGTTGATATGGATTAGGAACAAAATAGTATTTATGAGGGGGTGGATGATGTGGGTGTGGGTTATGTGACTGCATCATAGACCACTAATGAGAGTCATGGGGATGGGAATAGATTATGGGCACCATGGATGGGCAAGAAACCTAGGATGGTGATTGGATAAATAATGATCCTTGGGATGACAGATGAAATGAAGGATGAGGATTTTAAGCTGGCTAATGGGAGATGTGGGTGGTGTGAGAAGAGTTGATGTAACAAGATGGGAAATTATTAGTAAGAACTTGATGAGAAGACAATTTATGAGAAGATATCCTAGGATTATAATATGGTAGGGGACAAGTAGAACATATGGTAGAAGAATGTGCAATACGTGTACCATTGATATAAATGGTTGGTGATGAAAGGTAAGTGGTGGGAGGAGTGACATGAAAAGTCATGGATTGAGGAAGCAGATTATATTATTGGAAAGAAGAAGATGGAATAGATGAGGGTATATGGGAAGTGGCACAAACTTGGGTTCAATGATGTGGGTGAGAAGTGTGCATAGTGTAAGTAGGTGATGTATAAATATGCGAGCATTGTGATGAGTGGACATGATTGGAGGAAGATGGGTGATTAAGGTCAATGGCCATAGATATTGGGCCAATGGTGTGCTACAGAGGGTTGGTCCTAGGTCCCCCATGTGGTTAGGACATTGACGACATTCTAAAAAATTTCACACTCGATGTGTGGTGAAAACTAGAAGACGAGAGAGGGGATGAAGGATGATAAGACTTGTAAGCTTACACTTGGATAAGAATGGTATCAATGTGGACAAGAATGTATAGTGATATTAAAGATGGAGGGAATGAGCTAGGTGGTGGAGGGTATGATGAAGAAGGTTCCTAGTGTGCATGAGGTAATTGGCCATGATAAATTAAATTGGTGAAATAGAGGTGAGCAACATCGAGATCAATGGGTGTGATGTTTGGCTTGGGTGGAGAAAGGGGAGTCTCAAGATGAGGGGACTCAAAATGGGTGGTGTGCATGATATGATGGTTTCCACCTAGATCAAACCCAATGTGATGAGTCTCAGGTTGGTAAGATATGTAATGATGGATATCATTAGACATGCTACCTTGATGGATTTGGGATGTGTCCCCTAGATAAGTCAAGAGAGTGATTGAAGAATGGGTGGAGTGACCTGAATGGTCCATAGAGACTTGGGTGTGCAAGTGAGCCTTGGCTTGACTATGGGTCATTACAGGCTATCTAAAATGAAAGAGTGTGTTGGTGTATGCTCTCTTTTATTTTATTTTTTATTTTAAGGAAAACACACTATCTATGCAAATAGAAAAGCAAGAAAACAATGAATGTTTTGATGTTTTCATTTTGAAGTTTTGATTTTGATTGATTTTTTTTATGTTTGATTTTTAATGATTTTTTGGGTTTTTGTGTGTTTTGATGTTCCCTAGACCTAGGAACTATGAATGATTATGGAATGAAATCTAATAAGGTGTGTTTATGCTCATCACTATGATGATGAATGAAACAAAAATGTTAAAATAACTTTCTAGGATGGTGGGTTGGTTCCATGTATCCTAAGGGAGTAAAACAAACCTCTCAAGAGAGGTCAAGCTATCTACATCAAAAAATTATTAAGCTCTATGAACAAAAGGGCATATAACCTCAAACTTACCTTGAGCTAGCCCCAAGGGTAACTGACTTCTTGATGATGAAATCCATAAAACTATATGATCTAGCTCTAGTGTCTAAAGGGCTCAATCGATGGTTATCATTAAGAGGTTTTCCTTGTAAGATCTTTGTAAATTATAATGTGCAAATGTGTGTGATTTGATATCTTTTGATTTTTATTTTGATTTTTTTTTGTTTTTTATGCCTACTAACCATGCAAGTTTAAAACTAACCCTAAATATGAAATGAAAACAATGATTTAGGGTGCCTTTTAAAGGAATGAGATTTATGAAAGCATGCACAAACTAATCTGCTGAGATTGGAAAGGAAATGACAACCTAAGTTACTAATTTTGGCAAAGAAAATGACAATTATTCTTAATATTTGAGTTTTTGGAAATAAAAGGACAACTTAATATAATGTTCCTTGAGTGTTTTGAGAGAATAGAAAGAGATAAATAAGGTATTTTTCCTTTCAATGTCTGAAAAGCAATAGAAATAAATAACTAAACTAATGTGCCTTAAGTTTTTTAAAGAGAATAAAAAGAGATAAATAAGGTATTGTGCCTTTGAGTGTTTGAAAAGCAATAGAAAGAAACAACTAAACTAATGTGCCTTTGAGGTTTTGAGAAAGGAATCATGAAATGACTATGCTAATGCTCTTTTTTTTAAAACTTGAAAGAGAGAAGGGGAGGAAAGAGATTCAAAAAAACAAATGAAAAGAACTATGCTAAAAAATTTTGTGTAAATTCAAAATATGGGATCCTATGATAAAAAAGGAAAACTAAGCATAATGTGTCCCTAAGCTTGAACATGAGCCTGTGCAATTATTTTTAGAGATTGAGAACCATAATGGATAGTTGTGTTTGAGCTTCAAAATTGTCATGTGTGGTTGAGACTGTGCTTGAGAACCACCACGAGTGGTTGATACTAAGCTTGACAACTACCATGGGTGTTTGAGACTGAGCTTGATAACTGCCACAGGTGGTTGATACTGAGCTTGACAATTACCATGGGTAGTTGAGATTGTGCTTAAGAACCGTCTTGGGTGGTTGAGACTGAGCCTATGAGGGTAGATATTGTAATATCTAGCCATAATATGAGAAGGTATGTTTGTGTCTTTCCTACCCTTAGATGCTTATAACAATGATAATAAGCAAGAATTTATAAAAGCAATATAAACAAGCATGCAAACATAAATAAATCTAAGAAAAAACACAAGACATTTTATGCCCTGATGCAAATGCCAAAGCTCATACAGGGTAAATGGTCCCATTGTGATCACAATTTGTGTGAAAGAGGAAATACACCATAACAATTGAAAATAGACAAAGTGCAATAAAAGAGAGATTTACAATAGATTTGATATTGATAAGCTTTGTATTTTATAAATAGGCCCTTTTAGTTACAATAGACCTCCCAAAATGAAGGGTTTTCTTTTTCCAAAGACCTAATTTAGATTTTTGGTTAATATGGGGCTGATCTGGAGCTATTTTTGGATTTGATGCTCCACCACCCATGGCGGTTGTGCTTCTGGTCAACTACCTTGGATGGTTGTGCTTCTAGTCAACTGCCTTGGGTGGTTGTGCTTCTTAGGAACTACCCTGGGTGGTTGTTCTTATGAGGAACTATCCTAGGTAGTTATACTTTTGGTCAACTACCCTATGAGGTTATGCTTCTAGGGAACTTCCCTGGGTAGTTGTACTTTCGGTCAACTACCCTGGCAATTGAGATTGTTATCCAACAGAGGGTTTTGATCTTGAATCTAAGTATTTATAGAATTATTTTGGTGCCCTTGCTATAGATCCAATGCATTTTTAAATGCCTATTGTTGATGTTGTTGCAAATAATGTTAGTGAATTAACAAAAAAGCCTCCATGGTTGATGCCTTTGAGCTCCTCCAATGGTAAACCTACAAGCACAATGTCAAGCAAAAACACAACAATATCAAATAAAATTTGAGCAGAGTTTCATTATAATTTTGTGCACTCATGAACATAAAAATGGAGACATATTTGTAAAGTCTACCATGAGTGGAGGAGAGTGGGAGGAATGGAAGAGGAGTGACAAGTGGCATGGGTGCATAATATGGGTATATTAGAGATTCCCCACTTGAATGGACAAATATGAAACTTTCCTAGTTTGACCTACGATGTTCTATGATGCCTTATGACATGCCATAACACCTTATGACATACCATGATGCAATATGACATGCCATGACACATTATGATGTGCCATATTAATACCTCTTTTGTGGAGAGATTCCTCACCCACTAAATTAGCATTTTTAATCAAAGTACCTGGGTGAAGGGAATTCTCACCCAAATGCATTGATGTTCTTGGAAAGTGAAGGAAAGCGAGAAAATAAATGCCAATCGGAGTTAAGGTGAACCAGAGTTAAAAATAGCGGAGTGGTTTCATGATGACCACGATTAGGCATAGGAAGGGGCTAAAGTGGATCAAAGGGGCTAGAATAGCCAATATTAATAATTTCTAAGCTTTTCAATACATTAGTTAAAATAATTGCACATATTATTGAATATTAATATTGACCTTTGCAAATGTGACACTTTTTAGGTGTCTATACTTTGGTTAACTAAACCAGAGCCCATCATGGATTGCAACATTAATATTTCTAGCTATGAAATCCAAATATAGCATTAATTGTTGGGGTCTAACTCTTCCATGAAATTTATGTCTAGAAAACACACTTGGATTTTAAAGTTAAGAGTTATTTTACTAGGTGGACGATTAGTTCTACATATTTTGGGGTAGCAAATATCCTTAGATCCATTTAGGACATCTCTTCTAATATTTGGATCCCTATCAAGATCTTTAATATCATTGTAAATTTCATAGTCGTATATTTTGTTTGACACCTTCCTATATTTTGTTTTGTCTCCTCATTTTTCTATGAGGTCCAACTCTCTTAAATTCTCAAACTTATTGTGTTTGCTCAAGAAGAAAGCTCTAGTTAGAGAAGAAAACATGATCATTCTAGTTTGCATGTGTAGACACAGTAAATTGATCCACTTCAGTGGGTAATATTCCTTCAGCCTTTTGGGAGACCCCTTGGACTTGCCTAGAGCAAGGGTAAGGTTTTTCTCCCCCTGTTTTACCTTTTTTTCCTCTCTATGCAAAATTGTGCTCGCCCTTGATGGAGCACGACTTCGCATAGGCAAAATTGTGATCGGCTTGACAAGGCACAATTTTGCATTTTTAGAGTTTCTTCAAAGGAAAACCTAATTTTTTGGGTTTGGTGTGTTTTACGTCGACCCTCCTTATTTTTCTTGCCTTTCTCACCTTCAAATATGCTATATAATAAGGGTTTGAATTCACTTTTCACACATGATCACACAATTACATTACATGGATTATTCATGATACAATTTGATTTTATTGCTCACTAAAATTTGATTTCTCACAAAGTGTTCTTATTCGGTTTGCATCCTTCTTCTTCGTTCGTAAGCAAATTAACTTTGGAGTGTGAACTATGATTGGTTTTCTACTACATTGGATTATTGATTGCTTCTGATCACTCTTGGTGGATTGGTGTTGAAGCCCTAAGGAGAGATCAACCATTCAGGAGGTCTTAAACCTTTTTTCCTGCTTCCTTGCTCTTTGCTAGGTGAAAATATTTGTTGCATGTTCATTTTCATTCATTGCATCTAGGATTAATCCTTTTGATTTGATTTGATACATTTAGTCTCACTTTGATGAAATCATGCCCGGGTCTCTATGGGGTACGATTTTGCGTATGCATTATCGCACTCGCTTGTTACAGGGCACGATATTTCTTGAGCAAAATCTAGGGGCTATCTACTATCCTAGACTTCACCATTGCATTCTAGGCTAAATTTAGAGCTTTTTAGTACATTCTATTATGTGGTTCCATTATTCTATTTTATTGTATTGTATTATGTTTTTTTTCTTCCAAAGGTCAATTTTTGCTTTTATTTATCAAAGGTCAGCTAAAAGGACCAAGGGGGCTTGACTTCTGGACCTCCAAGAACTATTTTACAATGGCCTAAGTAGGCCCCCTAACACTAATCATATTTTTCAAGTGTTTATTAAGTTGTCTTGCAGGAACATGAATTATTGATAGCATTGGATAAAGGAATAAAGGTAAGGATAAATCATCGGATAAGCTAAGTATTATGATTAGTCTTTAGACTGTTTGTTGAGTTCTTTTATTTTTTTTGTAAACCCTAGATCTAGTTTTATAGAAATATATTTAATTAATTTCTAGGAATCTGAAAGATAAAAATCATAGAGTGAACTTAGGGTTAATTTTGTTTGTGCATCTCTTCTTGAATCCTTGCTTAAAAGTTGTCTATTTAAAACCCTAAGGTTAGAGAAGTATTCAAAGAAAGAATCATTCTAGGGTTAGCTCTTGTATTCTTGCATTATGTATTTTTGCATTGTCCTTTATATTTCATAGCATAGATCTATAAATATCAGATCTAGGTGTTTGTCTTGAATATCATACATAAAATATTCTTGAAAACCAAAGGACTTGGAACGAGTCCTTAAACCATTCCTGGTGAACCCTTCCCCCTAGTACCAAGTGTAGAGAACAACATACCCCCGTGGTTCACCCCATAAAATTTCTCTCTTGCAGATCTAGCTTTTGGGAATTGTACACGGTAGGGCGGTTTTCTCCCTCTACATATTTGGTGAACCCAATGTGAACACCTCATTTCTTTTAAAACATTTTAAAGCAAGATCACTAAATTTATTTGTTTGGCTTAAAAAACTTAATAATATTTTTCAAAATATTTTTTTTGTTGTTAGCATTCTCTTCTATCCTTTCACTCTTCTAATGGTTCCTTTCCTTAGAATTTAGCAAAAGCACTTTGATATTGATTATGTTCCTCCAGAATATGATCATATTGATAGAGAGGATCCTAACATAGATCCAAAAGAACAAGATAATATAGAAATTGAAATGAATTTTGATCCTTATGAAGGCCCTAATAGTGGGTTTGTATTTTCATCATTTGAGAACATTTGGGGTTTTATGAAATCTAATAAGGATAAGATATTGGAGGGTATGTAGCAAGAAGCTTATCTCAAAAGAGGTGAAACTCCTTAAAATCCTCCTCCAATAATCTCCCCTATGCTTGACCAAAATAACACCTTACCCAAATCAATGCATCCTAATAATTTGAACCAAGCTATTGATGTGACTACAACCACCAACATTGGAAGGAATCTATAAGCCCCTCCAATTAGTAGCATTCCTCAAAAGTGTTTTCAATTTCTTCCTCAATATTCTAATATCAACAACTTTTCTTCTGTTCTACCAAATTTTAGTTGTCCATTTTCACAAGGTGCCACATATAACAATAGTATCCATACCTCCAACCTGAATCAAGCATTGGTTCCTCAACACACATACGAGAATATGGGAACAATGCATAATAGTACTCCAGAAGTGCAAAATTTAGCAAATATGGTAAAATAGTTGGTTTCAAAAATTGAGATGATTCAACCTTCAAGTTTTACTTACAGTTATAAGGAAGTATATAATCAACCATTGGATCCTATTGTTGCTGCTAGACCTTATCCTAAGTATTTTTCTATGCTAGTTTTACCTATTTATAAGGGTACAAAATATCCAATAAAGCATTTAAGAAGATTTAGAACAACTTGCCATGATATCATTTATGATGACATGTTGTTACTTAAAAGATTTTCTAATAGCCTTGGTGGCATGGCATTAGAATGGTGTTATTGGTTACCTAATTATTCCTTGAATAATTTTGAAGAAATAACAATGAAAGATGTGTATAGATTGAAACAAAATAAAGAGGAAATATTTTCAAAAAATTTGGCTCCTTGGAGAAGTTTGGTTGGGCGTTTAAGATATACTTTACCTCTAAAGGATTACTTGAGATATTTATTGGTAATTTTCCAGAACAGTTATATTATGCATTAGAGACTACTACTATTATATATTTTGATAAAGCAATTGATTTAGCAAGAAAAGTAGAACATGACCTTATCATAAGAGGCCAACTCAAAGTCAAATAAGAGAAACCTATTAGATCTCAACATAAGAGTAAACACATAGGAGGTGATAGTGGAATGGATAGTAGGCCTGTCAATAATGTTACTAACAACTTACAAAATATAGTACTTAAAAAACCTCCACAAAGGAATTTTACAAGGCTTAATATGTCTATGAAAGCAGCTTTGAAACAACTTTTAGAAGCCAAAGAAATCGAGTTACCTCCCATAAGACAACCAGATACTACAACTCATTGGTATAAGGCAAGTCAACATTGTACATATCATAGAGTGGAAAGACATTGGACAAATTCTTGTAATAAGTTGAAACACGTGGTTCAGGATTTTATTGATGTAGGACGTATTGAATTAGGTAATTCTTAGGCAGTGAATAATCAAGTACCTACCCAACAAACTATGACTACTGATCAATATATGGGAATATTTAATAATCCATTAGAAAAACATAATCAACAAGTAGTAAATCAGGTGACTCATCAGAATGAGCCTCCTCCCTATGGTAATATGGTTGGCATGGTTAGGGTAACTACAAGAAGGCAAGATCAGACTCAACATCCTTAAAAAGGATGGAATTTTGTATTACAACCTGGTTTAGTTTTGAAGAATAATTAATTTTTTTTTCAAATACAGGGACTCCACCTATTGTATTAATACCACAGCCTAAGGTATCATTTGATATTCAAAATTAGTTAGCTAGTACTTCGAAAAAGATATCAATTTTAGAGCTCCTAAAAACTTCTCTCAACCATTGAGATGCTTTTATGGAATTCTTAAAGCAATAATAAGTTCCCTCAGATATTTATCCTAATGCTATAGTTGATGTCATAGGTTCTCTTGGGATACATCACATCTCATTATCGAATGATGATAAATCTTCCTCAAAATTGTGAGAATATTCTTCACTTTACATCATTGCACTTATTGGGGATACCTTTATTAAGAGGATTTTGATTGATAATGGTTCTTCCATCAATTTGTGTACATATCGATTCTTTCAAAAATTTGGATTAAAAGAGGAAGATTTAACAAAATCGATATTGTAGCACCCTAAAATTGGCGCAGTAAAACCTTAATAATTACAATTACTCTAGTAAATATTCAAATTCAAATTTCAACCCCCAAAACCGCTCCCAAACCGCCGTTTAACCCGTTTCCTCCTTTCCCGTGCCATTTTTAGAGTTTGTTTTGACCGTTTGACGATATCGTCGCCGATCGAGACGATATCGCCTCGGATCGGACGATTTCGTCTGGACTAGGACGTCCGGACGATCTTGTCCCAAAACTAATTTTTCTCAATTAGCCTCTGTTCCAACGACGTCTCTAATCCGGGCAGAAGCGTGTCTGCGCCGTTAGAGACCCTCCCCGTTGGAGATCTCCCAAATTGGGATGATCTCCAACCTCCTAACCTCCCTCCTAAGCCTATTTAAACTTAGGCCCTCCCCTTAACCTACCCCTGGCTGATATTTCCTATAACTTGACTTTACACGCATTAAGACATTCTGAATTACCATCTGCACTTGTCCTATCCAAATTTTGTTGCAGGAACCTTAGTATTTTTCAGCCGGAGCAAGCTCAGTTCGTCGTGGACGATCCTGTTCAATTCGAGACGATTTCGTACCAATCAGAGACGATTTCGACTACAGTCTGCATTGGGGGCAATCACTGCCCAGAGTTTGCATTTTTCTCTTTTCATCTCCTGTTCTATTCTGCATCTAGTTAGTTTATTTATTATTTTCTGCTATTCTGCATCTTGGAGTTCACCCATGTAGTTTAATTGCATAATGAAATCATGATTAATTATTAAAACATTGTAATTTGCTTGCATTCCTATTTAGGATTATCTGTTAACATCTTTATTGTCATTTTACATCTTTATCCTCTATTAGCATTGTTGTATTTTTTGTATTTTGTGTCTATTTCTCTGTTTGTAGGTCTCTGACGAATTCGTCAGATCTCAGACGATCCTGCAGGTCGGAGACGATTCTGTCAAATTCCAGACGATCTGGACTGCTTCAAGAATCAGAACCTCCATCAGACATCCGGATCAGGTATGGCTCTATAATTTAGCTCTTTCTCTCTGTTTCTGTTCATATTTGTCTATTGTATTTCATCTAGTCTGCATTTTCATAATAGATCAACTTAGATTCATTTGGCCAAACCTAGGACTCGAATGTTTAAAGATAAAACTGAACACATTAAACACATTCCCAACCTAGGCGTGGAAACTGCCATTCAAACGTTTCTGGTGAACCCACCATCCATCGAAAAATCACCATAATACACCTCCCCTGAGAGGCGGGACCTTCGCAAGGCCTCTCGGTCCGAGGTACCGCGCCATCCTTTTCACATCCCCCTTCCGGGCATGGATCCTATAGCCTGAAGGTAAGGGTGTGAAAAATTTGGAGCGATACATTTTGGTGAACCCGACGTGAATGCATTTAAAACCTTTTGAAAACAAAAACAAAAAATAAAACAACCAAAAACATAGATGCATTTCAAATCATTTAAAATTAATAAGTTGCATATCATGTTTAGATGGTAGCTCCTAAGAAAATATTAGCAGTTACTATAAATGTTGAAAACCAATTAGCAGCCATAGAAATCAATTATGTGCTTAGTGTGCCTGAAACAGATAGAAATCAACTTTTGTGGGACGAACTTGATAGAAGACTAGGTGCCATTTCATCTAGGTCAACAAAACTTAAACAAATCAAGAGGCTTGTCCTAGATAGAATCCTGGATCCTCATCAACTCATCTTTTATCATGAACTTCAGAGAGCCTGCCATAGATGGTTAGCTTATAGGAGAGCTCTTGTGTCTTCAGAATTGTTCACCTTCGAGGAATACCTCGAGAACGCAGCCACTATACACCAGTTCCTAGGTCATGTAGAAGACCAAGAGGTCGTTCTTACGGATAGGGAAAGATGGAATAGAGTTCCTCGAGCTGTGTTATATCGAGAGTATTGCCACGAGCTTTACTTCTATCAACCAGAATCTGAGACAGATAATATCACTATAGCCCTTTTCATTAAATTTTTGAAAGAAAATTTCCAATTTGAAGAAGAACACTTCATGACTCCTGAAGAACTTGAGCCCATTAATGATATTTATAAATTGTTTATAGAAAACTAGATCATTACTTTCAGTATTATTTCTTGCATTTATTGTGTTGTTTGTTATCTTTACAATATTATTACAAAAACAAGAAAAACTAAAAAACATAATAAAAACCAAAACATTTCATTTTAAATATTGTAGTAGGTATATAATTAATATATACCTCTTAAGCTTGTTGCATATATATATATATATATATATATATATATATATTTGCTGAAATCTAAATTAAGCACAATGCCTAAACTTAGGAATGGTAAACAAACTGAAGGAGAAGAAGAAGATTGGTTAGAAGATAAAACTAGAAACCCAAATGTCCTTCCTGAGGATCCAATTCCGGAAGGAGAAACTCTAGATCAACGAGAAGATGACCTAGGTGAAGACAATGAACAAGAAGAAAATGTTAAAGAGGATGGATCCTCATCCCCTAGAGTAGCTCTAGATGGAACTATTGCTTTTGATAACTTAGATCATTTCTGGAAATTTTTCAATAATAACATTGGCGCTCTTAATATGGCGGTTCGTATTGATAAAGGGCAAATTAGTGACACTCAAGCAGCCATGGAACATATGTTTGATGTGCACACTAATCCCTTGTCTTTTATTGATCAAGAAAGTGATAAGGCTGGACCATCCAATAGAGATATGGTCACTATGATTCAAAACATGCCAAAACAACAGGTTACCCAACCTCCTAAGGAACCTGTTATTGAGCCTAAAATCATTCCCACACAAAAGAAAACTTCCTTCACTGCTTTACTTCGCCAAACTATTGATCAATATGCTTCAAGTAAACAAAAACCTAAAATGAAGCCAAACACCAATTTTCAACAATCTGGAATACAACATAATACAACTTCAAAATTCCTTCATAACACCTTTCCTACCAACAATTTACACAATAGCAATATAGCATCTAATCTCCATGTCCCTCCATCATATGCTCACAAATCCCATATCAATGCCCTACCAGAACCAATATGGTGGGCAAACTAGTAATCTGGAAGCCATGGTGAAACAGTTAGCTTCGCGTATGGACCGAGATAGATCCCTACCGTCCCTCGTACAATTATCGAGAGATATGTAGTCAACCTTTGGATCCCATAGTTGTAGCACAACCGTACCCTAAGCATTTTCCCATGCCCATCCTGCCTATATATAAAGGAACTGAAGATCCCATAGAGCATCTTCGCATGTTTAGGATAGCATGTCATGATATATCACATGATGACTTGCTATTACTAAAAATGTTCCCGAAAAGTTTAGGTGGAATGGCATTAGAGTGGTACTATCAACTACCCACTCATTCTTTGAGAAATTTTGAAGAAACAACTGAATCTTTTGTCCATCAATTTAGTGCCTACATCGAGAGGCATGTAACCATTAAAGATTTATACAACTTAAAACAAGACAAGGATGAATGTTTTGCTGATTTCTTAGCTAGATGGAGGCGGTTGATAGGAAAACTGCACTTTGTGCTACCTTATAGGGAAATGTTGGACATTTTTATCAATAATTTGCAAGAACAAATATCTTATGAGCTATCAACTGCTACTTTAACTACCTTCGATCAGGCTATAGATTTAGCTCGAAGAGTAGAAGATGCCCTCATTAGGAGAGGCCAACTTAGGAAGAAAGATGATGAGAAAACCTCCAGAAATCAATATAAAAACAAACAAGTCGTAGGTGACGGAGTCATTGACAACAAAAATGTTGCTAATATCAATGCAACGAAAACAACAGAAAAATTTATATTGAAACCTCCTGATAAACCTCCTCGAGAATTTACTAGATTGAATCAACCATTATCAACTATTTTACCTCAATTACTCGAAAGAGGTTTGATCCAATTACCAGCTATCCGGGAACCTGATCCAACTATACCCGGATACAGAGCTGACTTACATTGTGATTTCCATAGAGGACCTGGACACTCTACCAACGCTTGTAAAAGGTTGAAACATAAAATACAAGATCTGATTGATAATAATGAAATGGAGGTGCAAGCCTTCCAACCTAAACAAAATGCTCCTAATAATCCTCAAAAGAACATTCCCCAAAATCAAAATCAAAATGCTAATCAATCATTAGACATATTTCAACACCCTTTACCAAGACATGGTAAAGAGGTGGCCAATCAAATCGAACATCATAATGTTCCTCCTCCTACCCGATATGTAGGGACTATTAGCGGACATTTACCTAATCATGATCCTCAAACATTTGACACAACTTTATCCATGGTCACAACCAGGCCCCTACATAATATTCAAACTCCAGATCCTAGTGATATAGAATCAGATACTGAAAGTGACATGGAAATCACTTCAAACCAATCGAATAGTTCTGAAAATGAATCGGATCCTATTCAACCCATCACGGATGCTATGGTTCCAGAAGAACCATTTCCTAGAAGAGTTACTACTCGACCCTCTTCTAATCAATTCCTCCCAAATGAACAAGCCATAAACGCTCAACCGAGACCAGTTCAGCATCTTCAATATAACATTGTAGGTACCATCGGAGTCGTTACCCGACAACAGGCTCAAAATTCTCAACAAGAACCAAACCAGAATGATGGATCAGCTCCATTTGTTTTGAAAAATCCCAATAAAGGGAATCATGCTCCCAATGTTCAACCTAAACCCCCTTACAATATTAATGAGCAATTATCTAATACTACAGCCAGAATTTCCCTTTTGGATTTATTAAGATCTTCTCCTACCCATAGGGATGAGTTGATGCTTACATTAAGCCAAATGATGGTACCTCAAAACATTCAACCTGAAGCCATGGCCAATACTATCATCACTAGAGAAGTCGATTGTATTGACTTTCGGGATAAAGATATCCCACAACACAGTTTACATAAGGATAATCCCTTATATATTACTGCTCTAATTGGAGATGTAGTTGTTAAAAGAGTCCTGATTGATAATGGTTCATCTCTAAACATTTGCACTTTTGACTTCTACCAACGATTTGGCTTTAGAAGTGATGAAATGAAGAAAATCGACATGATTATCAAAGCTTTCAATGACGAAACACAAGAAACGTGTGGAGTTATTACCATCCCATTGCAAGTTGGTCCTCGAACCTCTAGATACGACCGTGTTTATTGTACATTGCCCCGCATCGTACAATATACTCTTGGGTGATCCTTGGATCAATGCAATGCGGGCTGTCCCATCAACTTTACACCAATGTGTTAAATTCGAATTTAAAAATCAGTTGGTCACTATCCATGGTGATCCTAGACCCTTTGATATGTGTGCTTTGGCGAGAACTTGTTGGAGTGCAATTTTGCCCTGCTCTGTCATCCACACATCCTAATTCTTATTTTTCATCTAAAACTGTGAAACACACACCCATAGCTTCACCTATTTCTCCTCCATTAATTTCATCCTCATATATAGATCAACAATCTTCTAAACAAACCACTCTAGAACCTCAAAAAGATCTTCAATCCACAACCAATCCTTCATGTTCCATCCCTATAATTTCAAAACCTATAGACCCATCTATTAACACTTCCACATTATCAACATCTATCATACCTTCCACATCTAAAGATATAGGGAATGATCCTTCTACATCTTATGCTCTTTCTGATGAACTTTTACCAGATTTATCCACAATCTTAATATCAGAAAAAACAAATGCTTTCATGCAAGATTCAATTCTTTTAAATAACTTGCCGCCATCTCCTCGTACTTTGGGCCTCCCACAACCTATGGGAAGTACTTACCAAGTCGGGAGTTGTGCCTTCATTTATAAAGGATATGACTAGGGAAGAATACCTCGAAATATCAAAACTCATCATGATGGATATGCTCGATGTTATTTTACTAATGAGTATATTAAAGCTAAACCCATAATGCTTAAAATGGGATATAAAGGGAAAGGCTTGGGACCTTTCCAAAATGGCATGAAAGAACCTTTCGAGGTAGAACCGTGGCCTGCCCGCTGTGGTGTGGGCCTATTTCCTAGTAAGGGTCAACCCTTTCCTTTTGAAGATGATGATCAACTCATATGTTATCAAGATTATTTGGATAGGCGTGATGATTTGCCTCTAAAAAATCAGCCATTTACATGTAACATGCTATCCATAGCTTACCCTGAAATGATTGCTGAATCCGATGAGGAGTTGGAAGGAGATATCTTCCATGATGTCTCCATTGAAGAGATGTTACACAATGGATTTTATTTTGATGGTTCTATACCAACTATAGCCCAACTTGAGACCACTAATCCTCAAGATGAATTATCCAACTTAACCTTAAAATAATTACAAGAATTGGGCGTTTCACCCGCCCCACCTAATTTTGAAAGAGATCTACACATGGAGGTAGAAAACGTCATTAAAATTAATATTGGAACTGAGGATAATCCTCACATAATCAATATTGGGTCAGAATTAAGTCAAGAAAAACAAGAGCAATACATTGCATTCCTTAAAGAATATGAAGATGTCTTCGCTTGGACATACGAAGATATGCCAGGTCTGGACCCTTCCGTAGTCATGCATCATCTAGTAGTCCATCCGGATGCTAAACCTGTTAAACAAAAACTTAGAAAAATGCATCCCAAAGTGGCTTTGCTAGTCAAAGGGGAGTTAGAAAAACTCTTGAATGTTGTTTTTATACAAGCTATTGATTATGCTGAATGGATCTCAAATGTAGTTCCAGTCACCAAGAAAGAAGCCACCAAAGTTAGGGTTTGCATAGATTTTAGAGATATTAACGTTGCATGCCCTAAAGATGATTTTCCTCTTCCAAACATGGATCAAATCATTGACTTTACTGTCGGGAGTGGGATGATGTCCTTAATGGATGGATTCTCCGGTTATAATCAGATCAGGATAGCTCCTGAAGATCAGGCTAAAATAACCTTTATTACCCCTTGGGGTACCTTTTGTTGGAAAGTGATGCCATTCGGCTTAAAAAACGCAGGTGCAACCTATCAACGAGCTATGACTTATATTTTTCATGATATGATGCATGATATCCTACATGATTATGTAGATGATATTATAGCTCGCTCTATTAATGAAGATAATCATTTAGATGATTTGAGAAAAGTTTTTAATCGATTAAGAGAATATCTTATTCGATTAAATCCAGCCAAATGCATATTCGGAGTTAAGTCCGGTAAACTATTAGGGGTTATAGTTTCTTTACGTGGTATCAAAATTGACCCTCTTAAGATTGCGGCTATCACTGATATGCCCGCACCTACCAATATATCTCGAGTTACGAAGTTTACAAGGTAAGCTTCAAGCTATCCGTCGCTTCATCGATAAGTTGGCGGACAAAACCGGTCCCTTTCTTAAGCTCCTTAAGAAGGATGTCCCTTTTAATTGGGACGACGAATGTAAAGAAGCTTTTGAACTTCTCAAACAATACCTCCTTAACCCACCTGTGCTTTCACCACCTAGACCCGATCGCCCATTTCTCCTATATATTTCAGCTTAGATTCTGCCTTAGGAGCTATGTTAGCTCAGCTTGATGATGAAAAGAGAGAACGTGCTAATTATTATATTAGCCGAACCTTCATCAGTTATGAAACCCGCTACACAGCGTTGGAAAAACTATGTCTAGCAGTCATGTTTGCTACGCAAAAATTATGCCATTATATGCTTAGTCAGAAAACTTATGTCATTGCTAAATATGATCCCTTGAGGTATCTCATGAGTCGACCTTATTTATCGGGTCGTACAGCCAAGTGGGTTCTTGCTCTAAGCGAGTTTGACCTCACGTTCATAGGACAAAAGTCTGTTAAGGGTCAAATCATAGCAGATCAATTAGTTGTTGCACCCTTAGAGTCTACCCATCCCCTCATCATTGAGTTTCCTGATGAATGCCTTCAATTAGAGGCAGACCATATTGAACAATGGTCCTTATACTTTGATGGAGCCCGATGCATGAGTGGGGTCTGGTGCGGGTATTATTTTAATATCCCCGCAAAAACATCTTATTCCTCTGTCCTTCAAATTAACATTTGCTTGCACCAACAATACTGTTGAATATGAAGCTCTAATCCTTGGATTACGAGCTGCCTTGGCGCTAAAAATTAAACATCTGTTAGTTTTTGGTGATTCTCAACTTGTCATAAACCAAATTAATGAAGTTTATCGGACCAGAGATGATAAATTGTGCCCATATAAAGCCTATGTTTTACAATTAATGTCTCTATTTGATCAAGTTTCCTTGGAAGCTATTCCTCGAACTTGCAACCGTGCGGTGATGCTATGGCCGCAGTTGCATCTCTCCTGCCCTTGGAGTTAGATGACGAATATGCCACTATCATTATTCGTCGACTCCAGGAACCCGCTTCAAATAAGTCATGCTTAGAACCTTTGGATGTGTTTCTAATCAATGAAACTACTCCTGAACCTTGGTATATAGATATATTTGATTTTCTTCAAAATGGGACTTTCCCTGCCAATTCTAATAGAAACCAGCGTCGGTTATTACGTAGACGAGCAAGTCGATTTGTAATAATTGGCAATACTTTATATAGGAGATCTTTTGAAGGTATCCTATTGAGATGTTTGAATCTAGAAGAATCCAAATCAGCCTTGAGTGAAGCCCACGATGGATCTTGTGGAGGACACTTCAGTGGTAGTGTCATTGCTAAAAAGCTCCTTAGGATAGGATACTTTTGGCCTACCATGGAGAATGATGCACATGAGTATGTGCGCCATTGCGACAAGTGCCAGAAACATGCTGACCTTGTCCATGCGCCTGCACAAGAACTACAGGCTATTTCATCTCCTTGGCCCTTTTCAAAATGGGGCTTAGACATTATTGGCAAAATCAATCCTGTGTCATCTGATGGACACAAATTCATCATAACCGCCATCGAGTATTTCACGAAGTGGGTTGAAGCTATGCCTTTAGCTTCCTGCACTGGCACACAAGTCTCTAAATTTATTTTTAATCAAATCATTTGTAGGTTCGGAATTCTTGCAAATCTCATCTCCGATAATGGAACTTGTTTCAAAAATAAAGATGTCAAGAAATTATGCCAAAAATATAAGATTCAACATCGCTGGTCCACTCCCTATTATCCGAAGCATCTAACAAAACCTTAATCAAAATTCTCAAAATATTGGTCAATAAATCTGGCCGCGACTGGCACATTCAGTTATATCCGACCTTGTGGGCCTATCGAACTAGTGTTCGAACTCCCACTTGGAACTTCACCTTTTGTTTTGGTTTATGGTGCTGAAGCCATTTTTCCCTTTGAATTAGAAGTTCCTTCTTTGGCTCTACTACTTCAAGATACCGAAGTAGGAGATGAATATCGAGCTGGCAGACTCAGTCAGTTGGAACTCCTAGATGAAAAATGCATCAATGCTTTGGAGCATCTCCGTGCCTACCAAAACAAGCTTAAAAGATCATATGCTAAAAAAGTTCGTCATCGATCCTTTGAGATCGGCGACCTTGTTTTAAAAGAAAATCAAAAAAATACTAATGCAACTAAAGACCTTAAAGGTAAATTTGAGCCCAATTGGCTTGGACCATACATTATCACTGCTAAATTTGAATCGGGAGCATACAAATTATCTACCTTAGATGGTAAAGAACTTAAAGAACCTATGAATATTTTGCATCTTAAACGTTACTATGTATAAATTTGGTCATTTCATCCTTGTATATATTTGTTTAAAATATTTCAAAATCACTATCTTGTATTTCTTTCAATTTATAAATTCAAAAATACCAAAAACATTCATAATCATCAAAATATTCAAAACTATTTGTTGTATTTATTTATGGCACTTGTTAAATCTTTCAACAAACAAAAAAATAAATAAAAATAAAAACAACAATATTCTTGACTCTTTCGAAACCAAAACAAAATAAAGAAGAAAGAGAGAGTCAAAATTCTCAAACTTCTCAAAAAGTATTTGTATATATTTCTTCTTACAAATGTTGCAGTTATATGTTTCAAATTATTTTGGATAAATTAGCATTTATTTGGAATCCCTCACTTTCACAAACACAAAAATAAATATCTTGATTTTTATCTGGCATGATTACTAATCTCTCTTATATCAAAAGTCCACAAAATTCAATTAAATAAAGTTTGAGCACAGAGAATTGATCTTGTTATTTACTTAAACCAAGCACATCCTTTCACAATAAAATGATTATATTTGTAATGTCCTTGCTATGCTACATAGTAGAAGTGGTTTCTTGAGCGAAAAGTTTCCCCTGCTATCCTATCATGCACATGGTCTAGAATCTTTGAGAATTGGCAAAAGGACAAGCTCACCCCTACCCAGAATAAAAATCCCTTGCTCTACAGCTAATCCGAGCAAGTATCCCTAGCATAGAAAAAAAAAAAGCAAAGTTCAAGAAAAAGAGAAAAAGAAAAATGTTATTTTATATCATTACAGCAATGTTCCAAGCATTATCAAGCAAAAATACAAAAGAAAGCAAAAGAAAAGAAAAGAAAAGCAAAAGCAAAAGCAATAAAATCCCTTTCCCTACCCTTTGAAAAGAAAAGAAGGGTTGATGAGCTTGAATCCCTGGAATTCTCAATTATTCAAAAACTGTGAGGTAAGCCCCATAACAGGTGGTTTGTGCCCAACACTGCTTGGCCTTGGGTAACTCCTAGCGTGGCGATATGTCTGTCACATTAGCGACCTTCTTTTGTACAGACCTATGTCTGCTTATGGATTAGCTAGCTCTTGATAATCCGACTTACATAGTAGTCTGGTATGGTTATATGCATCTAAATCATGGTTAATGAACACTTATTTGGTTCATTCAAATCACTTGTATCATATTATCTTGCTCAAAACTGGTAAACGAACATAGCAATTGCACACACATTTTGTATTTGAGAGATTTTGTGTATCATTATGATAAATCAAGATTGGAAATGAACTCACATATGCACATGGGATTCCTTATAAATCTAACTTTTGTCTTCAAGATACTTTGAAATATTTTTGCAAATTGTTTGGAATAATTTCATTTTCTTATTTGAGAATAGTTGTTTAGTATAAAGACAACTACATACATAATAGAAAAAATCAAAATTTCTTTCAAAACCATACAATCAAAACACAAAAAAAAATATATATATATATTGTCGACTTTCGCGACGATGGTATAGTTCCAAAACCAAAATTGGAATTTTATGCCTAGCGCAAGTCCTCATCTTCATATTTTCAATTATTAAAAATCAACCATGCAATAAAACTATCTCTTTTCTTCTTGGATTTTCGCGATGATGGTATAAGTCTATACCTACATATTCTATGCCTAGCGCAAACCATTGTACTAATTTTATTTCCCATTTATTCCAAATCAATTCATAAAAACCATATGACTTAAATCATTATGTTACACAATTATGCTTTTAAACAGCATGCACATTATCACTATTTCATGTCATTATGTCAACCTTCAATTTTGCAATGATGGTATAATTCCTAGGGAATTATCCAAAAATTTTATCACACTTAGGAATTTATGCCTAGCAAAAATCATTTTAACATTATTTCATGCATAATATTTTTATGGAAGTCTGAAAAACAAATCACCATCATCATCATCATTTGCATCATCACACCAAAGTCTTAAGACAGTCTCTTAAGCACTCTTTACTTTTTAACAATATTTCTATACTGGGATTAGCTTGACGACCGAGTGAGCGGCGACTCCATGAAATGGTCTATAATAGCGACAATGTCCTTTGAAATTATTGTTAAAAGTCTTTTTATTTTTATCAAATCACCACATCACAAACAACCAATTTGTTACATCAGATTATTTCATTTAAATTTTTCAAGCATGACATTTCAACCATAATATTTCCAACGACATAATTACATGAATTATTAAATCAATCACACTTCAAACATTAAAGCATTATACAAACGCATAAGACAAGTCATATGATCAAAAAATATCTCATCTATATATATATATCAAATATATGTACATCATCTCAAAAATAGATTGGTATGCCACAATCTACATCTTGGCATACTCAATCCTCTCAAATCATATAATCAGTCTGTACAGTGCAGTAGCCTAGCCTCGAGAACCCCTCGAGCTCTCAGCCTCATCTCCTCCCCCACCCTGAGGTGGACGAGGTGGCCCCATCGTAGTATGTGTGGTACTACGAGTCCTAGTTGTCGATCGAGATGAAGTCCTCGATGACCCAATCCTGATCGGGTCAGCAATGCCGGCTGGCAGCTGTACCCTCTGACCCTCTGGCACCATCTGGAAGTAGATACCCTGGTAGAACATGGTCTGAGCAATCGACCACGCCAGCTCCTGAGTGCTCGCTCCTCCGCCCCATGCTCTGAGGCATGCAATCTCATCTCTGAGCTGTGTAACCTCAGCTCGGTGGCGTGCAGCCTCATCCTGCAATGTCTGCACCTGTGCCTGGAGACGGACTGTCTCCGCTCGGAGAGTCGCTGTCTCGCTGCTCTCCCTAGTGTCAACACCCTTGCCCTTATCGGGCGATGGTGGCCTCTCTCTCTATGGAGAAGGGGGTCTCTCCTCCCTCCTCTCCCGCTGTCGTGGCCTCTACTGCGCCTGTGGTCTCCTCTGCTCTCTCCCACCATGACCCTGTGCCACCTCAATGGCCGCCTGGCATCGCCTCCCCATCCGATGCACAACTACGTGAATCGGACCCTGAGCCCTCATCATCCGAGGAGGGCGGATGCCTATGTACCAGGCATCGTAGCCGTCGGCTACCCCAGCGTCATCCCCATCCACTGGCTGAATGGGGGCATCATCTGCGTCTTGACTCCAGAATCGTTGCATATCTGGAGCCCCGCTAACTATAGTGTTATCTCGGATAGTCCGAGAAAACTCGTAGTCTCTCAGAGATGGAATCCCTTGCTGTAGACCGAACTGCCTCAAAACTCGGTCATACCGGTGGAGCTCCACCTCTCCCCTCTCCATCCTCAGCCAGCAGACTCACCTGATGCGAGCCAGCTCCTGTCCATCCTCGGCCCACCCTGGATGATCTCTCCAAGGCCTCTAGGTGATATGGTCGAAGACGAGGTCATCTAGTAGTCTCCGGGACACTGGTAGATCTATCCATCGCTGTGCCCCTCTTCGGAGCCACTAGTAGAAAACTCGGGGCCTCTCCCCGTCAATCCCTATCAGTGGGAGCCCTACCGGCCTCCGCATCGCAATGTGCTCCCAGCACCAAACCTGTAGTAGTGATGTCATAACCAGACATCGGCCGCCCTTGTATACGACCCCATGAAGGATCCTATACAACCGGTAGAGTACAAAGCTCCCCCAAGCAAATCTGTATCCGTGGTCTCTCATGTCGTAGACCACATCTGTCAGTACCCATGGTACCCTACATCCACTCTGGTGGCACAGCAGAAGTCCACCTACCACCCCAGCCAAAACCCGTGTGAGTCTCGATGCCCCAGGCATCTGACGTAGCGACTCGATATTCACTCCGCCCTTCTCCAGGGCGAAGCTCGGATCGCCACACAGTCGCATCATCGCGTGGCCCTGATTGGCCGTGGGAGTGATCAGTCGTCCTTGTATGGGGATCCTCAAAATCCTCCATACATCCTCTAGTGTGGGAGTCATCTCCCCTGTCGGTAACCAAAAATAGGAAGAACCCGGATACCACCTCTCTGCTAGGGCTGTCAATAGCCCCATATCTGTAGAAACTTGTGGCATGTCTGCCACATGCTGCAAGCCGACCTGTGCCAGCTGATCTCGCTCTGCCTGCGACAGGGCGGCCAAGTCATCCCTCAACCCACCATATTTCCATTCTCTGCTCTTTAGTAATCCTCTCTGCAACATAAACAAAATCAACAATAAAAATCATTAATAAATCATTAATTAAAAATGCAAGTCAAAATAAGTTCAATTTCATAAATGATGATATCGTCCACAATTGGACGATATCGTCCCCAATTTGAGCAAATTCGTCTCCGATTTTGCCAGTCGAAATCGTCCCCTTTTTGACGAAATCGTCCCCATTTCACCGATTTCGCCTCTGGACGAAATCGACGATATCGAGACGATTTCGGCGAAATCGAGACGATTTCGTCTCGACGACGTCGACGGCCCAAAAATGGCCGCGATGCTCAAAAATCAAGCAAATCTAGTCTAAAAAGCATTAAATTCTAAAGTAAAGCATTCTAAACTAAGTTTAGACCCTTACCCGTAGCCCGCGTCGGACCTCTGTCGATCTGTGCGCTGTCTCGACCATTTTTGTCTCCAGAGCTCTAAAAACCAGAAAACTATAAAAATGAACAGTAACAATGAATTAGGGTTTTACCCTATTTTTCTTAATTTTATTCAAAAAACAATTAAAAACATTTTAAAATTTTGCTTTTCCGCGTTTTTACCTCAAACGTTCGATTTGGGTAAAAACACGGAGGGGGCACCATAGTAAGTTGTCGTACGATTCGACCAAGAATCGTCGCCTAAAAATGGGAATAATTTTTGCTTTCTCGTAGATCGAGAAGAACTCATCTTTAACGCATTTTCTTCGAAAAATTCGCTAAAGAGGGGGCAAAATGTAGCACCCTAAAATTGGCGCGAGTAAAACCTTAATAATTACAATTACTCTAGTAAATATTCAAATTCAAATTTCAACCCCCAAAACCGCTCCCAAACCGTCGTTTAACCCGTTTCCTCCTTTCCCGTGCCATTTTTAGAGTTTGTTTTGACCGTTTGACGATATCGTCGCCGATCAGACGATATCGCCTCGGATCGGACGATTTCGTCTGGACTAGGACGTCCAGACGATCTTGTCCCAAAACTAATTTTTCTCAATTAGCCTCTGTTCCAACGGCGTCTCTAATCCGGGCAGAAGCGTGTCTACGCCGTTAGAGACCCTCCCCGTTGGAGATCTCCCAAATTGGGATGATCTCCAACCTCCTAACCTCCCTCCTAAGCCTATTTAAACTTAGGCCCTCCCCTTAACCTACCCCTGGCTGATATTTCCTGTAACTTGACTTTACACGCATTAGAACATTCTGAATTACCATCTGCACTTGTCCTATCCAAATTTTGTTGCAGGAACCTTAGTATTTTTCAGCCGGAGCAAGCTCAGTTCGTCGTGGACGATCCTGTTCAATTCGAGATGATTTCGTACCAATCCGAGACGATTTCGACTGCAGTCTGCATTGGGGGCAATCACTGCCCAGAGTTTGCATTTTTCTCTTTTCATCTCCTATTCTATTCTGCATCTAGTTAGTTTATTTATTATTTTCTGCTATTCTGCATCTTGGAGTTCACCCATGTAGTTTAATTGCATAATGAAATCATGATTAATTATTAAAACATTGTAATTTGCTTGCATTCCTATTTAGGATTATCTGTTAACATCTTTATTGTCATTTTACATCTTTATCCTCTATTAGCATTGCTGTATTTTTTGTATTTTGTGTCTATTTCTCTTTTTGCAGGTCTCTGACGAATTCGTCAGATCTCAGACGATCCTGCAGGTCGGAGACGATTCTGTCAAATTCCAGACGATCCTGTCTGCTTCAAAAATCAGAATCTCCATCAGACATCCGGATCAGGTATGGCTCTGTAATTTAGCTCTTTCTCTCTGTTTCTGTTCATATTTGTCTGTTGTATTTCATCTAGTCTGCATTTTCATAATAGATCAACTTAGATTCATTTGGCCAAACCTAGGACTCGAATGTTTAAAGATAAAACTGAACACATTAAACACATTCCCAACCTAGGCGTGGAAAATGCCATTCAAACGTTTCCTGGTGAACCCACCATCCATCGAAAAATCACCATAATACACCTCCCCGAGAGGCGGGACCTTCGCAAGGCCTCTCAGTCCGAGGTACCGTGCCATCCTTTTCACATCCCCCTTCCGGGCACAGATCCTATAGCCTGAAGGTAAGGGTGTGAAAAATTTGGAGCGATACAGATATCATTATAAAAGCTTTCAACAATGAGTCCCAAGAAGCCTGTGGTGTCATTTCTCTTCCCCACAAGGTTGGGTCTAAAATATTAGATACTTTGTTTTATGTGGTACATTGACCTACATATTTTAATCTTCTTTTTTTATGACCTTGGACTCATGCAATGAAGGTCATCCCTTCTACTCTTCATCAATGCTTAAATTTTGAATTTAAGAATCAAGTTGTCACCATTTTGGGTGACCCTCAACCATTTGAGTTTTATTCAAATGTAGAGCGAGCTCGATCTGAGTTTAACCTATGTCCTATTTATTTAATGGTTTATCCACCTTCCTCCTCTCAGAATTCAAAACAATTTCAAAATTTAAAAGTAAGGAACACATCTTGAATCACCCATATCAGGATCATAATAATCAATTTCTTCAAGAACCTCTTTTGGATCTAGCCAAGCTACCACCATCACCAAGAACCATGGGTTTACCCCATAAGAAAGGTGATGTTGTACACATTGGCACATGTACCTTTATATTCATAGGAACTACCTTCAAATAAAATATACATGGTAGAAACCCCTCTCCCATTGAGCGTTATTTTGCTCATTGTTACCTTTCTAATGATTACCCACTTTCTAAACATGATCCTATCTAGTATGGGATATGTAGGCAAAGTTTTTGGGCCACAACAAAAGGGTATTCAAGAGCCTTTGGATATCGATATCTGGCTTGGGAGATGTGGCATAGGTTTTATACCTAGTAAAGATCAACCTTTACCATTTGACAATGATGGTCACCTTATAACTTATGCTGATATATGGATTATCAAAAGTTAGGAGTCGGTGATGAGGATGATGGTCCCCCTTATTATTTTGATATCTTGTTTTGAATATGATTGATTTTGTATGCTCTAAAAATAAGCCTTATATTCTAGATATAGATCCTACTTGGTTGTCTTATATGATCTTTATATTAAAAAGAATGATTTTATTCACAAGTGTATTGATTATCGTGCTATGACTATCAAAGAAAGAGCCACGAAGGAGGTTCTATGTGATTTTCATCATCGATATGACTTACTTTCTAGGGATTTATTTAAGTAAATAGTTCATGGTGTGAAGACAAAACATGACACCAAGCAAATGCTAAATAAAACAAGAATTCAAATAACCATATATTGCACAACAAATGAGATTTATATTAAATGGGGGGAGCCTAAAAACTCCGTTGTTACAATAGTGGATTTAAGAATCCTCTTTGATACAATTTTTACAAATATTTCTAGGGTTCTCCAAAACCCTAGCCACAAAAAATGGTGGTGTCTTCAGTTGTGTTCTGCTCCCAATAGGTGTGAGTGGGCTTCTACGTATCCGATGTCGGGCCACTCCAGCTTGATCAACTATCCAATGCTTGTGTAGCACCTTCAAATCTGCACACAATGACACAACAAATAAGTTAGTAATACCTATGAGGGCTCCATAGTGTGAGACCCTCTATAAGTAATAATAAACCCTAACTGATATGATACTAATGAAGTGAATATAAATGAAAATGCATGAAATAAAATGATAATAAATAATGATTTACCTTGCTCCTTGCTGGTTGTCTTTTGATAGTTGGATCTGTTGTAGGTCGATGGCGAAGGTGTGCCCTAGCGACACCCAAAGATCTCACTTGTCATCAGAATAGGACTCTAAAATATGGTAGGGCTCTCAGGAAGAGTAGCAGGGTGCTCATGGAGAGCGGCAGGGCACTCAAGGCTATGGCAGAGAGCGGTAGGGCGCTTGTAGAAAGTAGTAGGGCACTCGAGGTTGTGGTAGAGAGTGGTAGGGTGCTCATAGAGAGTGGTAGGGCACTTAGGAGGTCATATCAGATCTATAGAAGTAGATCTGATGATGGTGAAGGATGCGATAATGGTGGCGGTGAGCGAGTGGATGGGGAATATGATGGATGGAGTGAGGCTAAGGTACAAATGCTGGATTGGAACTCTAAGGCACTTCGAAAACTTAGGATATTAGGGAAATCAAAAACTTAGGGGTTGAGCCATCAAAATGGCTTCTATTTATAATCCAACCTAGGGCATGCTAGGGTTTCAATGACACTAATCGTGTGGCTGAGATTAAAGCATATCTAAGGGTGGATATTAAATTTAGGGTGTGGCATGGATTGATGTGAATGGATGGATGAGATTAAATGAAATCGGATGGCTGGGATTAATTTATTTATATAAATATATATTTATTAAATATATATAAAATATTATTATTTAAATATATATAATAAATATATATAAATAATGGGTAAAAATGGTGGGAAGGCTAGGATGGAGGACAAGTGGCTATGTTTTGGTGGTGGAGATGGTGGGAAAGCATGGATGGAGGACAAGTGGCTAGATTTTGGTGTCTATAGATGCCCCTTTTTGTACCATGTTGCGTGAAACACAATATGGTGCAAAAATATGAGACACCTGATCGGGCTAGGCACAGAAGTAACTTCTCTCTCTTGTTGGAATGTGGAGATAAAATTGAAGGTAAAAGAATAAAGAATTTTGGAGTTATTGCGTAGCTTACCCCCTCAATTGGTGAATGAGTTGCGGATGAATCTCACGAGCCAATTGAAAAAGAATGAAATGTTGTGCAAAGAAGGAAATGGGAATGATGGAATGTGCAACTATTTTTGACCCCAACGGTTGAAGGGTGATTTGTGGAATGGGAAATATGAATGCATCTATTTTTTCCCCAACATATGAAGGGTTTTGGGAGAAATGATGATGATGATTGCATCTATTTTTACCCCAATAGATGAAGGGTTTTGTGCCAAATGTAGATGTCATGATCATGTAATATGTATCCCTTTGTGGGAAAATCATAATCAAATTTAGTTGCCCCAAATTTGGGGTGATTCCATGATGTTGAATAAATTTTTTCGTATGGCCTCATTGATATGCAATATGAAGATGCAAAAATAAAATAAAGAAGTCAACTTTGGAGGGCCTGCTAGTGACTATAGGATAATTCCTCTCAATGGAACCAATCACCCTAGCTAGAGCCAGTCGCTATGATGACTATCAAGGAAATTGGGAATGATGTGATTTGATTTTGTTCATGTTTTAAGCCCCATGAACTAGGCCATCAATGATAGCTTTTTAGCAAGATTAATCTTGTCAAAGGTTCACTTGAAATGTGAGGAAGCAAATTTGATTGTGCTTTCGAACTAGGAGATATGGAATGATGATGATGACCAAGTGTTCTTATGGTGATTCATTCATCTTACCGAATTGCATGGATGCAAATCGTTGCAATCGCCAAGTATATAGAACAAACCACTATATACAAGATTCACTTGAAATTTGGCACATGTGGAAAGAAATGGATGATGGAGTATGATGTTGGTGAAATTTGAAATTTTGAGGATGAAATGTGATGATTTGTGAAAAATAGAACTGATTGGTGAACATTGGATAGCATGTTGGTCAATTTTGCATCTTTGGACACAAAATTTGATTTATTGAGCCAAATCAACTCAGATTTTCATAGAAATTGGTGGGATGATGAGAATTATGATGTAGATGATGAAGATGGTCATTTTGTGAAAATTTGGACTAGTTTGATATGTTTTGTAATTGGAATTGTGCTTTTTATGACTTTTGGTCACAAACAAAAATTATGCATCCAAACTGATTTTTGTTTTCACAAAACCTGATTTTATGATGGAATTGATGTGTGGGTGAAATTTGGTGAAATTTGGAGGAGGTAAGCTACCAATTTGATCGATTTTACCTTTTCTGGATTTATGCATCAAACACCTACGTGCATTTCTGAGATGCAGGAAACACTCGACTATGCTTCAGGGCACCTGGAAATGCCCTTGCATGCTTCAACATTCTGGCAAGTACCCATGCATGCTTAAGCTTATCTAAAATGCCCCAAGGTACTTCAATGCACCTACAATTGCTATAAATAGCCTACAGGTTGGAAAATGTAACTCATTTGTGCATTTGCAAGTTTGAGAAGTTGCATTCTGAGGAGTGAAGTGGAGTGAGGAGTGAAGTGAGGTAGTGGAATTTTGTGTGAAAGCTATGGTGGTGGAGGGAATGAGTGTTACGACTAGAGCAGAGGTAAGGTTTTCCAAGGTAATACTTTTGTGTTGTGCAAAATTTTGTTGTTTTGTTGTTTTTTTTAACTAATGAAATGTGTTGATTGCTATAGTTGCAGATTTTGGAGCCCCAACATCGATTTTCTCCTCTTGTTCTTGGGATGAGGAAATTATTGTCGGAGGTAGATTGGATGTGTACTGAAGGTGGTGGGGATAGAGGGTGCGGCCTGACTTGATGTGGTGAGGGCGGATGAGGGGTATCTTTCAGCTTTGGCTGAAATATGGGATGCGGATAGGGGGACCTTCCAGCTATCAATCGGGGAGGTGACCATTACCCTTGAGGATGTGTATCACATTCTCAAGGTGCCAGTGGAGGGGTGAAGGTGGAGGTGGGCTATGATAAGAAGGCCCATATGAGTAGGATGTTTGGGGATAGATGGGAGGAGGTGAAGGTGGAGAGTGGAGGGATTCCCTACTTGACCATGTATGTGGACAAGGAGTTGGATCCCCTCCCAGCCTTGGTGATGTTCATGTTGGTGAACATAGTGGTTCCCAATAGTACTAGCTGTAGGTTCCCATGGAACCTATTGGGATTGGTGAGTGATTTTCTCACCACATCATAGCCATATGCATGGGCGCTTGCTTTGTTGGTGCAGGTGTATCGAGAGTTGTATGAGGTGATGCAGTGGAAGAGGAAGGGCTTGGGATGCAACTTTCTTCTTCAATGTTGGGGATGGGAGCACTTCAGTGTGGCATGACTAGAGGGTCTACCCTATCATGAGTGGGATGGTGTGCAACCCTATGCTAGGAGATGGGTGGTAGTAGAGGAGGTACAATCGAGTCATCCGGTGCGCTCGAGCTAGTGGTACCAGGATATGTGGGCTAGACTAACATCCACCCAAGTGATGTGGAGGCCTTGGTGGGGGACTAGGTGGATTGGAGATAGGGAGAAGTTGCGATGGGTGAGGCAATTAAGGTGGATAGTTGGGAGGTGGTAGGGTGAGGTGGAGTACTTCTAGTTCTCATGGGTGTTGTGGTAGTTTGGCTTACCATAGGGAGTACTAGAGGAGTCGATGCTTTATAGGAGGTATCGAGAGGAGGTAGGGCTTCCATGTGTGGAGCCATGGAGGGTGGTGGTCAAGGAGGATGAGGAGTTAGAGGTCCTTGATGTGGATGATGTAGGGATGACCCTCGAGTATGTGGTATGGTTTGGTGCCCAACCAGTATGGGTACCTAAGGTGGTGGTTGATGGTGAGGATGATGTTGAGGAGTTTGATGGGACTTCGAAGTGATCGAGACCCCTCTGAGCTAGTAGTTAGAGGAAGAATTTGAGAGGTGTAAGGTAGTAGACTCCTATGGTTGGTAGAGGGGAGGATGAGGAGGAGGATGATATGGGGGAGATATCCAAGGTGGTGAGGCTATGGGCTAAGATGGAGTAGTTATGAGTAGAGTGGGAGGCTTTGGTGTAGTCTCATGATGAGATTGTAGCATAGCTATGGGTAGAGCTTAGTGCATGGGATGCGACTATAGCTCAGATGTAGGAAGAGTGGGTGGTTGGAGGAGCTGGTGGGGATGATCGGGAGATGATCATGAGGCTCCAGGTAGAGCTTCTAGGCAAGGAACATCGACATGGGTTGGACTTGCGATGACTTTGGGTGAGCGAGGCATATGTGCACTCCTTGGAGGATTTATGTATGGCTAATCATATCATGTTTCTAGATCCTCCATATTTCTCGATGATGCAGTCGACTAGGCCAGCTGAGTCTAGGTAGAGTTCTAGGTCTAGGGCTCCTAGTAGGTCACAAGGGTCCACTCATGGGCATTAGCTAGTGCTTAGATGCACTTTTTGTATATGAGCCTTGGTGCTCTATTGTATGTAGCCTTTGGGCACTCATTGTACATGCGATATTTATACATATATATATATATGCTTTTACCTTTTGTGTTTTATGTGTTTGTGAATGCTTTTGTGTTATGCATATTTTTTATTTATGATGAATGCATATGCTATGTTATGGATGATTAATGCAAGATGGAATATATGGATGATTAATGCAATATGGCATGTGCTAATGATCATTTATAGTTTAGATCTTTGCTTGACCATTTTCTAGCATTGTTGTTTAATCAGGGGCACCAGACTTGGTGGCATATGGGATGAATGGCTTTTTACGTGACATGGATGTTGACATGGAAGAAGATATGGATGTTGATATGGAAGAAGATATGGATGTTGATATGGAAGAAGATATGGATGTTGATATGGAAGATTGCCTATTTTGTAGAGACTCAAACATCCTAGTGGCATCAAACAAACTCACTAAAACTACCTAATCCCTCTAGGACCAAATGTGTGTGCAGTGAATTCATTTACCTAATCAAGAGCATGGTAATGACTCGAGGTAATCAAGAACCAGTGTGTGTGCAAGTGAGTTCATTAACTCATCTTGAGTAAATTGGGTAAACCTGTTATGGTTGAAACCAAGAGGCTAGCTTGTCCGTATGAGCGGTTAGAGGTCTCTTTTAAAAGAGACATGTCACCATGCATGAGCGTACTCCACTACCAGTCAAGCATCTATAGCTCCTATGGAGGCTAACTCCATAGTCCATGACTTTTGTTTTTGATCTCTTAAGTTTTGGGGATGACTACCTAACCGTCTGATTGGAAATGTAGTATGATCCTTACAACCTAATTGATCAGTGGTGTGTGATGTAAAATATTTAGAGTTTTTGTTAGGGATTTTTCCCTACTCTTTATTTTATTTTTGGAATTGTGATAGTGGTGAGAACCACTATTTTTATGGACTATGTTGCATGATGGGACTAGCAAGGATGACCCTTTTCACTTCAAGGTTCATACCAAGTATGGTGTTATCCCTCTTTGACACAAGATGTTTTTAAGATGTGAAATTGTGTTTGGTTCAAGAATGTTTTGGAGTCAATTCCCAAAACTCAAGATTTTCTTAGTGTATATGTGCAATGGTCCTAAAAGAACTCGACATGTATTTTGGAGGTTGCTTAAAACACTAGGAGTGGTTGAGTGACCGAAAACACCTAGGAGTTGTGAATGTGGCTTGTGCTAATGGCAATTTGACTTTGTGGAATTGTGTGGATGACATTGTGAAGGTGCCCTTGATTAAGGCAACATGACTTTTGTTGGACCAATTAAGACCTTGAACTTAATAAATGATCCCTATATGAAATGTGGAATGTGGAATGTGAATGTGAATGCAATGTATGACATGCAATTTTATGAAATGTGAAATGCAATATGAAATGTGGGTGAATGCATTGTTTTTGGAGTGTAAATGCAAGTGAAATGCAATGTTATGAATGAAGTGTATGCAAATGTTTTTGTGTATTAGCCATGTATATATATACATATATAGTAATCAAATCATGCATAGAATGCTCTCAAGTGTATAACATTAAGTGGTTCGGATTCTTCCTCTCCCTCTAGACTGGCAAGTCTATAAGTACCATTACCCACTCTTTGTGTAATAATGTATGGACCTAACCAATTAGCCATGAATTTATCATGAAGATGCGGTAATGCATTGGTATTTTGTTGGTTCTCTTTAAGGACAAGATCTCCTACTTGGAATTCATGTAGATGGACTTTGGCATTGTAAGCATGTTTGAGGTGGTCTTGATAAACTCGTAAATGCTCTAAAGCATTGACTCACCTCTCATCAAGAAGTGTGAGTTGGTCAAGATGTGCTTGTCTAGTTGTGTCATCATCTATGAATTCTTACAAAGAAATTTGCAAGGAAGGGATCTCGAGCTCAAGAGGCATGATTGCTTCGGCTCCATAGACCAATGAAAATGGTGTTGCCCTTGTAGGCATGCGGATGCTTGTTTGATAAGCCCATAATGCCAAGGGAATTTGTGTATGCCAATCTCTATGATTTTCTTTGACAAGTTTCTTGAGAATAGCAACTAAGGTCTTGTTGGAAGCTTCAACTTGTCCATTTTCTTGTGGGTAATAAGGAGTCGAGAAACTATGTTGAATGTTATATTTCTCACAAAGTGCTCGAACATCCTTGTTCTTGAAAGACTTGCCATTGTCTGAAATGATTTTTGAGGGTATACCAAAATGACAAATGATATGATGAAGTATAAACTCCACAATTCTAGGTCCTGTCATGTTGGTTAGAGGAATTACCTCAACCCACTTTGTGAAGTATTCAGTGGTTGTGATAATGAATGTATGTTGTCCCAAAGAAGGAGGTGAAATTTTACCAATTAGATCTAGGCCCCATTGTGAAAAGGGCCAAAGGCTTTGAATAGGTTGTAAAGCTTGTGATGGTACATGAGTTAAATTAGCATGTTCTTGGCACTTTTTGCAATGTTTGACATATGTGCAACAATCACGTTCCATTGTGGGCCAATAATAACCCATGCATAAAATACGCTTTGCAATGGCCATTCCACTAAAATGACCACCACAAGTACCATCATGGGCTTCAGCTATGGCTCTTTGAGCCTCACTAGCCTCAAGACAATGAAGGAGGACTCCATCATAACCATGTTTATACAACACGTCCCCCAAAAGAATGAAATGGGCTACCTTTTGCTTGAAAGTGCATTTGGAAGTTTGAGACATATCATATGGGAGTGTTCCAAACTTGAGAAAGGCTACTATTTGGCTTGACCAAGGCTCATATGAATCTGATTGGATAAAGCAAACATCCTTTTCATCTTTAGACTCAACATGAGTAATTGCAGATTTAGAGACTATTGAAATGATAAGGGGTTGTACCTCTCCAAAGGAGTATTTTGGAATCAATGATCCAAGGGAGGCCATCACATCTACAAATCTATTAGTCGAACGTGGCAAGCTATTGATTTCATACCAATCAAACTTAGAGAGCAATTTCATTGCTACTTCATGATAAAGCTTAATGGTAGGTTCTTTGCATTGGTATTCTCCATTGATTTGCTTGACGACAAGTTGAGAATCACCAAATATCCTAATACGCTTAATGCTCATAGCTATAGCTGATTGAAGACCTAAGATTAAGGCTTCATACTCTACAGTGTTGTTTGTGCATTGGAAGTCTAGTTTGAATGATAAGGGGATAGGTACCCCTTGTGGTGTGTGAAATATGACTCTAGCACCTTGACCTTTCATGCACTTAGAGCCATCAAAGAATAATGTGATATTGATATCTTCCTCTGGAATGACATCTTCTTCTTGCTCAGTGATAACAAATACTGAATCATCTGGGAGCTCAATAATCAAAGGATGATCACTAGGTAGTGGAGCTTCCACAAGTTGATCGACTATTACCTGACCTTTAATGGATTTTTGGCTAATGAATTCCAAGTCAAATTCAGTGAGGAGCATTATCCATTTAGCGGTGCGGGTATTATTGTAAGTGCGAGACATCATGTAATGCAGAGGATTTTCTCTAGCTATGATGTATGTTGTGTGGCTAAGCATGTAATGTCAAAGTTTCTTAGTGGCAAAAACCACTGCTAAGCATAGTTTTTCTACATAAGCGTATTTAGTTTCATAGCTTACCAATGTTCGACTAATGTAGTAGATAACTTGCTCTCGATTTTGTTCATTATTTTGTGCAAGCATTGTCCCTAATGCAAAGTCCATTGTTGAGATATAAAGATAAAATGGGACCCCTAGATGAGGAGGAGCTAAGACTGGTGGAGAAGCTAGGTATTGCTTAATGTCATCGAAGGCTTTTTGACATTCATCTATCCAAGAGAATGGCACCCCCTTTTGTAGTAGGTGATTGAATGGCCTACATTTTTCAGAAAGTTGCACAATAAAATGATGGATTGATTGGATATTTCCTTGTAAACTATGCAATTCCTTTAAGTTAGTTGGGGGAGGCATCTCCAAGATAGCCTTGACCTTGTTAGGGTCCACCTCAATGCCTCTTTTGGAGATAATGAATCCTAGTAGTTTTCCCGAGGTAACACCAAAGACACATTTCTTGGGATTCAACCTTACATTATGCTCTAGGAGTCGGTCAAAAACTTTCTCCAATACACCAATATGTTCTTGTCGAGTTTTGGATTTAGCCAAGAGATCATCCACATAGTCTTCGATAATCTTATGCATGTAGTCATGGAAAATGTATGTCATGGCACGTTGATAAGTGGCACCTACATTTTTGAGGCCAAAGGGCATCACCTTGTAACAAAAAGTTCCCCAAGGTGTAGTGAATGTTGTTTTGTGTTGGTCATCAGGATTTATTTGAATTTGGTTGTATCCTAAAAAACCATCCATGAGTGAAAGCATTTCATGGCCAGCATAGGTATCGACAAGAGTATCAATGTTTGGGAGAGGGAAGTCATCCTTAGGATATGCTTTGTTAAGATCTCGAAATTCAGTGCACACGTGTATCACCCCATTAGGCTTGCGAATGGGTACCATGTTTGAGAGCCACTCAGGATAGTCGATAGGAACTATGAAGTTCATGTCTAAGAGTTTTTGAAGCTCTATTTTTACCAAGAGGGCCATGGTAGGATGCATTCTCCTAAGTTTTTGTTTGATCGGCTTAGCATCAGGTTGTAAGGTGAGATTGTGGACAACCAAACTAGGGTCAAGACCAGGCATGTCCTTATAGGACCATGCAAATATACCCTTCTTCCTCTTGAGGAGAGCAATAAATTGCTCTTGTTCATCGGGTGATAAAATTTTGCCAAGCTTGACAATTTGGGGATTGTCTTTGTCTGAACTAAGGTCCACATCGATGGTATCTTCAATAGACATGTGGGAACCTTCCTCAAGCTGATGGGGTATAGGGATAAAATGAATATCATCTAAGATGTCATCAAACTCTTCTGGCTTATCCTCATCTATTTCTTCCTGGAAAACCTTGGGATCCGAAGGTGAAGGTGAAGGCGAAGGTGGAGGGGATGGAGGAATGTAGTTGGTGGAAGCCCTTAACAATTCCTCGGATAAGACAAATTTGGCAAAGGATGGAGGTGAGGAAATCCAATCCATATCAATAAGGCTTATGTCAATTGGAATTGGCTTAGCCGGATCATATGGATTATGGAGTGGGGTGAATAAATCAACAGGATTCATGTTGACTTATGGGCAAGGTGGATGAGGTTGGATGAAATGGATGGAAATTGTTGAGCAAGGTGTAGCAAAAGTATTGTCATTATTTTCAACATAGTCAGATAGATCGGTTGATGCAGTGGACAAGAGTTCAAAGGTTATTCAGAGTATGTACAGTGATTTTCCAAGAAGACCGAAGTGGCCCATATACAAAAGATCAAAGAAAAATACAAGTAAGAAAAGTGTCGCGATATCACGACATATACAACAGGCAAGAAAAATTGTCGTGATTTCGTGACATGTTGGAAGAGAGAGAAAGTAGAAAAAACTATCGCGATTTCGTGACATGTTGGTAGAGAGAGAAAAAGCAGGAAAAATTGTCGCGATTTCACGACATGTTGGAAGAGAAAAAGGCAAGAGGAAAAACTGTCACGATTTCGCGACATGTTGGAAGTGAAAAAGGCAAGAGGAAAAACTGTCACGATTTCACGACATGTTGGAAGAAAAAAAGGTAAGAGGAAAAACTGTCGCGATTTTGCGACATGTTGGAAGAGAAAAAGGCAAGAGGAAAAACTGTCACGATTTCATGACATGTTGGAAGAGAGAGAAAAAGCAGGAAAAACTATCATGATTTCGCGACATGTTGGAAGAGAAAAAGGCAAGTGGAAAAATTGTCGTGATTTCACAACATGTTGGAAGAGAAAGAGAAAGCAGGAAAAACTATCACGATTTCGTGACATGTTGGAAGAGAAAAAGGCAAGTGGAAAAACTGTCGTGATTTCGTGACATGTTGGAAGAAAAAGAGAAAGCAGGAAGAAGTGTCACGATTTCACGACAAGTTCGAAGAAAGAGAACAAGTAAGAAAAGTGTCATGATTTCACGACATGTCGCATTTTTGCGACTAAAATAGGAGAGAGAAAGTAAGTTGGAAAAGTGTCGCGATTTCGTGACATGTCGCATTTTCACGACTAAAATAGGAGAGAGAAAGTAAGTTGGAAAAGTGTCGCAATTTCGTGACATGTCGCATTTTCACAACTAAAATAGGAGAGAGAAAGCAAGTTTGAAAAGTGTCACGATATCGCGACATGTCGCATTTTCACGAAAAAAGAAAGAGAGGAAGCGTACAGAAGCAGAACTGTCACGATTTCATGACAAAAGCAGAAAGCAAGACTTCGGAAGTAGAAGTGTCATGATTTTGCGACAAAAGCAAAGAAGAAGACTTCGAAGGCAGAAGTGTCACGATTTCATGACAAAATCAAAGAAGCTAAGTACGAAGCAGAAGTGTCATGATTTCATGACAAAAGCTAAGTTGAAGACTCCAGAGGCAGAAGTGTCATGATATTGCGACAAAAGCAAATTCGAAGTCTTTAGAAGCATAAGTGTCATGATATTGCGACAAAAGAATAGAGAAAGCGTACAGAGGCGAAAGTGTCACGATATCGCGACATGTATTTTCGTGGGCCAAAGCTAAGAGAAAGAGCAAGGAGAAAAAGTGTCATGATATCGCGACATGTAGCATTTTCACGGTTCGATGCAAGGAGAAAGAGAGAAAGAAAAAGTGTCGCGATATCGCGACATGTGTTTTCACGGCAACAACAACAAAAGAAGCTTCAGAGGCAAAAATATCATGATTTCATGACAGGTTGTATGTGCGCAAGACAAGAAGAAGAACCCAACTAAAATGAGAAGTATGACAGTGGATCGACATCTCTATAGCATTTACAAGGGCAGATACAGAGTGAATTCATGCAGCTAAAATATGAAGAGTGAACAAAAGTCAGTGCAATGGCTACAGGGACTGTTACCGAATGAAATCTTCGAGCGGTGGAATTACCGAATATCTTCATGAGTTGAAATCGACTAAGATCGATGACAGCCGACTAAGATTAGGTTTTACATTTTTTATGCAAACCGACTAAGATTAGGGTTTTCATAATGAAAATATTGTTATAAAAGGATGGTTTTTTGGAGAGTTGTGTAGTTGAATAAGTCATTGAATGTGTGTCGAAGTGTGAAATGTGGTCGTAAGAGCGTAGAAAGAGCAGAAGCGGAGAGATGATGGTGAAGTGCGCAAAGTGAGTGAAGAGTCGTGTCAAATTGTCCTAAGTGTGTCTGTGAGTTTGTAGATAGAGCAAAGTGCGTAGAGAGTGAAAAGGTTAAAATTCGACCAAGTGCGGCTATGATTACACAGAGAAAGCAAAATGCACAGAGAGTGCAAAGGGTGAAGATGAACGCAAAGTGCAGCTGTAAGGGCGCAGAGTGTACGAAGACAGTACGTAGAGGGTGCGTAGAGAAGTGACTCAAAGAAGGCGAAGTGCGGTTGTAGATCGCAGAAGATGTGTCTGTTTCGTAAACAGTGAGAGAGATTGGGTAAGCAATAGACCAGTCAGGGTCTTGTAAAAGCGAAGGTATTTTTTTTTGTTAAACTTATAGATTCAAAATTGAAGTCCAGAGTTGCGACTTGGCATCAGGGGTTGGTGCTCCTTCCATTAGGTGCTTGGTAAATCAGGGGTTGGTGCTCCTTTCTGTTGGTGCAGATAAATAATGGGTTGGTGCTCCTTCCAGTGGGTGCTGGTAAATTGATTGTAAAGTTGGTGCTTTGCAAAGGCTATATTTGGATGGTAGTCCAAGCAGTCATTCTTGAGGAGTAGCCAAATTGGTGAACCTCGTTAAATCTTGTGTTGTGTGATGTTCTCTTGTGATACTTGTTTTATCTGGTTTTAAGGTTTCATTATTTCAGTTTTAAGAGCTGTGAATTTAAGTTTAAATAACTACACTACTGATTCACACCCCCCCTCTCAGTGCCATTGTAAGACTAATAGAAATTAGGAATCAATGCTTAGGGGTTTGGTTAACCTGAACATCAACATGTAATACAAATAAATGCATTTGTCTAAATTATATATTTACATATGCAATACCAAGAAATAAAATGTTTTTGATATTTGAGTTTTTTTTTGTAGTGATGATAACCACTACTTTTTTGTGTTATGTACATATGTTACAAATTGGCTTATGAAATGGCTTAATAGAATAGAGGTGGTGCTTCACCAGTAGGGACAGCTCACTCTTGTGGAAGAAGCAAGCAAAGGATGGGGAATATCTTGAGATAATACTCATCTTGTTTGGTATGGGGAATGATGGGTTCTTATTCTTCTTTAGATTCATCTAAAATTATCGATATATGTTCAAATTCTTCATAGATTTCCTCATCAAAATTATTGGGATGGAGGGCTTCTTCCCCTAAATTGAGTTTAAGCCTTTGGAATGCTTGTTCAAGATAAGAGGTGGTAGAAAGTGGGTGGTAACCTAGACCTAAACGGTCCTGCACCTCTTGATATGGAACATCAATAGGTTGATGCACTCCCTATTCATGTAATCCTAGGCCATGGCCTTGCCAATTGATAATGTGGAAATATCGATATGGAAATCTTGACATATTTGGAATGTTTGCAAGAACCGGTTCTCTGGGTTCTTCTATGGGATCTGGATTTGATGAAAAATAAACTCCCCCATATTCAAAATTTATGTTATTTTGAGTTGAACCCATATTATAGACTGCTCTTATTGCTAAAGGTTAGTCACGTGGATGACAAAAATACTTAGCACTAGGAATTGTGAGGGGCGTGACGGTGGTGTCTTGTACCACATATTCACCAATACCAAGATTAGTGAGGTGGAACTCAACTTGGAATAACATGGGAGGATCATGATCAGGTGATGGATCAAAAAATTATGGAAATAGAGATATCTCACAATTCATCAATTTGACTTGTGAGACATTAGGTGAAGGATATGGATTGGATCAGGAAGGCTACTGAGTTGATGACAATGATGTTGATGATGTGGATTGACTATGACCACATGTACATGTAGTCAATGATGATGATGATGGGGATATGGAGGTTTTATGAGGTTTTGTTATGGGGAGCTCTTCAGGTATGCGATCCTTTGATGAAGAGATGGGTAAAGTTGTGGATGGATTGGATGATGGAAAAAGAAAAATTTGAGTGGAAGGAAGCATGGACTCATAAGGATTTAAGATGAAATTACTGTTGACAATTCTGTCACATTACACAAGGGGTAGAAAAAAATCAAAAAAATTCCTTTTGTAAAGTGTTTCTTTTGTTGCTTCAAAAGCATTTGTAAGTGTTGCAGCAATTTTGGCTTTCAATGCCATCCCCTTGTACACAGAATGAAGAAGGAAAAGCTTCGCTACCAAACAGGCAAAAGAAAATAGCTCCACCAAAAGTGAGAAAGGTGGTCGCGATATCGCGACATGAAAACGGTCGCGATATCGCGACAGGTCGCATTTTCGTGACCGACAGCAAGGAGGAAGGGCATAAACAGAAAATGTCGCGATATCGCGACGTGTCGCAAAATCATGGCTCATAGCAAGGAAAAGTGCCAGAATGAAAAACGGTCGCGATATCACGACATGTCACAAAATAACGACCGACAGCAAAGAGGCAGAGCCAAAGAGAAAAGCCATTGTGATATCGCGACATGTCGCAAAATCGCGATCGACAACAAAGAGGCAGCGCCAGCGCGAGAAAGTCGTCGCGATATCATGCATGTCACGTTTTCATAGCCGAAGGCAAAGAGAAAGCGCCAAGAGAGAAAAGCGTCGCGATATCGTGACGTGTTGCATTTTCATGATGTAATAAGAGGAACCACGCTGAAGGCATAAAGGTGTCGCGATATCGCGACATGTCACAAAATCGCAACCGACAGCGAGAAGAAGGTGCAGCAAGGAAAAACCGTCGCGATATCACGACGTGTCACGTTTTTGCAGCTCAGATCCATAAAGAAGTGCCAGAAGGAAAAACCGTCACGATATCGCGACATGTCGCAAAATCATGGCCAAAGTCAAGGAGAAAGCGCCAAGAGAGAAAAGCGTCGCGATATCGCGACATGTCGCATTTTCATGACTTAAAGCAACAAAAGAAGACAAAGACATAGACATGTCGCGATATCGTGACATGTCATATTTTCACGATGCAACAAGAAGAATCAAGCTGAAGGCGAGGAAATGTCGTGATATCGCGACATGTTGCTTTTTCATGATGGGCACGTGCTTCAAGCCGGGTATCTTCCTAAGACAATTAAGTGCCTCGTAAATGCATTCTTTCTTGCCCAATAAGCTCGCTGTTCTTTTTTGGCAATTGGAAGCGAAGTGTCAGTCCCTGAAGGAGAAGTTCAGCGAGCATGGCGGCCACTCGAGCATTACACCAGGGATACTTAGGCGGTTCATCAATGCATATTTCTACGGTTGACCAGGTCACAGTTACCTATTCTGGTAATGGATTAGAAAGCTCAGTCTCGAAGGCCGCAAGAAGCTGACTTCTCAGATCTCAAGAACATACTTCGCCATTCTATGTAATAATGACTCAGAGGGTCGGGTCCTCTATAAAAACCCAAATTTTATAATGTAAAAGGGGGGGAACTATCTGCTAGAAAGCTGCTGTAACTTGATGTCCTGCGATTAATACTAAGAGACTTTGAGCTCAATTCTTCTCTTTTATGTTGCCTTCTGTGCTTGATTCTTCTATCTCTCTTTGTTTGTAGACTGAGATGCTGAACTCTGCATCCGGGGTGCAATCAAGGACAGTGTCCTGAAACTCGTTCAGAAGGATACATAGGAGTTAGAAAAATGTCATATAAGCTTTCTTTTATGCTGCTTGGTGGGTCATGGTTTCTGTTATTCCCTTGTCTTAATCGTTGTTACTCTGAACCCTGAATTCCAACGAGAGAGAAAGGAGAACCCTATGAACTCATCCAGAGGATACATAGGAAAGTGAGTATCGCGTTTCTTTCGTTTATTCTTGGTGTTCTTTGCTGCTATTCGAGTTGTCAGTTAGTGATCGTGCTTCCTGTTCTCTCCCACCTCAAATCATCAACCTCTCTCCCTTAACCCTTTTATTTCTTTCTCTAACCCTACTCCTTTTATCTCTTTCCTGTACTCTTGTCTTAAAACACCCAAGTAGTTTAGCATAGGAGTCGGCCTTTCTCCGAAGATCGACATGAGGGGCATCTCTTCCCCTCGACCTTTCAATGTTGGTCGTAGGTCCAGGGCGCGCAAACCCACCGAAAGTCCTTTCCTGTGTGAATTTGATGACCAATAATTACAATACTTAAATGATTTGACATTCATCGGTATACAATGTACTTGTTCCTTATGAACATATTTCAAACATTGATGTAGTATTGAAGGGACACATCTCATTTCTCTAATCCAAGGTCGTCTAAGGAGTACATTGTATGCTATGAATACTTCAAAGATTGAAAACATTATGTGCAACATTTTAGCCCCTACTTTGATGGGAAAAATAACAGTGCCAATTGTGGAACACAAAGCATCATTGAATGCTTTGAGGGTGAAGGATGATTTGGTGATGTGAGATGGAGGAAGATTCAAATTATTTAGTGCAAATGTGGTGATAATATTGATAGAGGAGCCCATATATATTAGGACTCTTTTAAAAGGCTTCTTTTCAATTAGAGCCATGATATGCAATGGAGGGTCTATTGATTCTGATGATATTGGCTTAATATCAAAGTCATAAAATGTTATGGAAGGCTCCATGCATGTTTGGATGCTCTCCACAAAGTTGCTAAAGGTATTAGGATATTGCGATTACAATTCGATGGATTTCAAAATATCCATTAATGCCTCACAATGTGGAGGAGAATGTTGGATTAGCTCATAGATCAACAATTTGGTGGAAGCCATTTTTAGACTTGTAGTTATCCAACTACTCAATGAGATGATAGGTCGAGGTGGACGATTGATGGGTGGATTTGAAGGATTCCATTGACTAGGGATATGAATGGGTGATGAAGTATTAGGGTTAACTTGGATGGGTGTTGATATATAAGGTTGTGACACACTTGCCTAAGGTGGTTGCATTTTTTGGTTATTCCGTTGACCTCTAGTGACCAAATGAATGGCCCCTACAAACCCTTGGTATTTTTTAATGTAATTGAATTGATTAGGAGGAATTTTGGTGTTAACTCCCCCTATATTTGGTTGCACCTCCTCATGATGAGGAAGTGGTGTTTAAAATATACCAAGGTTTTGGTATTGTTGAGTGAGAGGATTATCAGGACTGATTTCCCCCAAGTCAATGAGATATTGGACTATGTATATAAACACATGGTAGTTGTTAATGTCATGTCCATTTTGCCTATTATAAGGATAAAATAGACGTTCTCGATGGTTTTTCCAATGTTTTGCAGGAGCATCCGGTCTAATTTAAAGCAAAGCAAGTTTATTTGTCTCATACAACCTTCTAAAAGGAAGCATATGATTTGGCTAAAGGTGTATATTGGTGAGTTTGTCAAATAGACTATCTTCGGGGATGGTTTTCCATAGGTGGCACTATATTTTACACTATTAGAGCTTGTGTTGTTGAGGGGACTGTATGATATGAAATTTGTTGCAATATTTGTTGCATAGGTTGTTGTTGTTGAGCCATTACCAACTGGTTCATGACCACTTGATTGACTTGATTGGATTGGGTGGCTGGAGTAGCCTGTGTTGATTTTTGTTGACCAAAATAGTTACTCTTGTATTGGCCCTTGTTTAACCATTCTTTATTTTTAGGCTTTAATATGCTTTTTTGGATTTTGATATCCTCAATGATACTAGCCTAAGCTAAAGCTTCTTAAAATGATTGATAATTTCGTAATTGGATCATCCAAGAGATAAGTTTTAAGCAACTCTTGGTGAATTGCTTAATTAGCTCATCCATTGGTAGGGTGAATGGCAATTTAGTGATGATAAACATCCAATGGTTTCTAAAATTTTAGATAGATTCATCATCTTACTGTCTTAAAGCATAGACACCAGACAATGAGATCTTCTTTTTAACATTTAGGATGAAACAATAAAATAATTGATCAATGAATTGCTTAAAAGTATAGATATTGTGGATTGGCAATTGATTGTACCATTCTATAGCATCCCCTCCTAATGTTTGAGGAAAATTTTGAAGCATGAGAGCATTATCATATTGAATTTTAAAGTACGCATGAACAAAGGTGCTCACATGTGAAGAACATGAACTTATACTGAGAGGGGGGGTGAACAGTATAAGACTTAACCATTTAATAATTTTAATTTCAGATAGCAGTGGCATCAACATAAAATTAAACAAGACAGAAAGCACCACACATAAAAAACCCATTTTAACGTGGTTCACCCAAGGTGGGCTACTCCACGGATAAAACTTTCCTCTAAAGTTATATCAAAGTCCTCTAGGAATCCTTCCCGATTACAATGTTTATGAGCCTCGGCTCAAAGGAGATACCTTCCCCTAATTTTGCTTTGCTGGTGATCCTCTAGAAGACCTCTATCTCCTTTGCCCTTAGCAAGTGGAACTCTCTCCACAGAAAACACCTGTCTTCCCTGCTCTGGTTGGAGATCTCTATCCTCAACTCTGTCACTGCAAAGTTGGTCCTCTTATCTGCACCAAACACAGTCCTTCGATCTGGCACAATTGTCCTCTTCCTCTGTTCTTTTTTGTACTTGGTTGAAAACAACTTTTCACTGTCTGCGCAACTACGGCAGCACAGTCTTCTCAAATTACAGCAGCACTATCTTCTCAACTTAGCTTCTGCTCTGTTGCACATACACCGCAGTGCAGTCTTCGCACAATCTGCTTTCTTTACACAGTCTATGTAAATACTGCAGCACTCGATCGCACAACAACTTATGCGCCTATGTGCAGCCACAACAACACCTTCTTCGTACAGTCTGCTTCTCCTCGATCGAACTTCTTCCTACACTCTGCTTCTACGAAAGTCGCACTTCGAACACACCCTTCGATCGATTCGATACGACTGCTCTTTGCGCACAGCAGACTTCGCTTGCGCAAACTCGACACACACATTCGATACTTGAAACTCGAAAATAGTCCTCCTTTTATAGCAATAATTCATGATTAAATTCTTGATCTTAGTCGGCTATATATCCTTAAAACAATCGTCGATTGCACAACCTTACACTTCGTCGACAAAGGTTAACTCTGTCGGCTTCAACCGCCTCTGCTGTTCTGTAGCTTTCCTAGCGCGAAACTCAAACATGTCACGATATCGCTACGCCTTTGTCCACCGTACACCTTGTATTACTTGCTGTCACGAAATCGTGACACTACTACCTGTTGTGCGCCTTCTTTGGTTTGTTGTCACGAAATCGCTATGCCTTCTGACTTTGCTGACGTCATCATGATTCTTGTCATGAAATCATGACGCTTTAGTCTGCAGGGCCTTACTCTCTGCTCTTGTCATGAAATCGTGACACATCTGCTTTTGCTGACGTCATCAGCAACTCTGTCACGAAATCGTGACGCTTCTTGCTTCTTCAACCTTTTCTCGGTTTGCACTAGCGAAAATGGAACATGTCGCGAAATCGTGACGCTTTCGCTGCCTTAAGCTCTTTTCTGCCAACTGCTCATGAAACTAGAACATGTCATGAAATCGTGACGCTTTCGCCATCTGCAAGCTGCCAACTCAACCTGTCATGAAATCGTGACACTTTCTGCATCCGTACAACTTCTTTGAAACCTGTCACGAAATCGCGACACTTTCTGCAACTCAACACTGCCAACTCAACTTGTCACGAAATCGTGACACTTTCTGCATCCGTACAACTTCATTGAAACTTGTCGCGAAATCATGACACTTTTGCCTGCTTTGCCTCTGCCTTCCAGCATGTCGCGAAATCGTGACAGATTTGCCCGAACTTTCTCTCTCCTAAAACATGTCACGAAATCGTGACAGTTTTGCCAGCTTTGCCTCTGCCTTCCAGCATGTCGCGAAATCGCGACAGTTTTGCCAGAACTTTCTCTCTCCTAAAACATGTTTCCAGCCACCTGCAAACTTTTTCTAACTTATCTTTTTCTTGATCTTTTGCAACTGGGCTACTCCGATTTTCTTGGAGACTTACTGACCAACTGAAACCTTCATCAAAACACATACTTAGACAACAAATCAAATTGCTTCAAGTATTCCTTGACATCAAAGACAACAACTACCAAGAGCTCCTTTGACATCAATGACAACAACTATACTTGAGCAAAGGCAATGTACTCAAGGTACCCAAAATTGCCAACAATCTCCCCCTTTGTCATTGATGGCAACTTTTAACTTAAAACATATCTTCAAGAGCCAAAACTGAACCAACTGATCCATCAACTGAGAATTCTGCAATTGAAGTTTTTGCTCCCCCTGACTTGATGCTCTTCTCTTCACTTGAAGCACTCCCCCTTACTCATATCTCTCCCCCTTTGTCATCAATGGCAAAGGGTCACCTTTGGGGCTCGGGACTAAGAAAGAGCCTCTTGGCTTTGTCCCTCCCCCACCTCCTGATGAGGTGATTAATTTTGAGGTGAGAGTACAACTCCCAATTTCTCCCTTAGATACTCAAACGTATCTCTTGGAAGGGGTTTGGTGAAGATATCTGCAATCTGCTCTTTAGTGGGTACATACTCTAGCTTGACCTGCTTCTCTTGCACTTTCTCCCTTAGAAAATGATATTTGATAGAAATGTGCTTCATCCTTGAGTGCATTACCAGATTTTTAGAAATACTTATGGCACTTGAATTATCACAAAGAATAGGGATAGGTTGTTCATGCTTGACTTTGAAATCCTCCAAGGTTGTTTTCATCCATAAAACCTGAGTGCACCCAGCCACTGCTGCTATGTATTCAGCTTCTGCTGTAGATAAGGAAACTGAAGGTTGTTTCTTACTCAACCAAGAAACCAGACTCTTTCCCAGAAAGAATGCTCCACCACTAGTGCTTTTTCTATCATCAATACTGCCTGCCCAATCTACATCTGTATAGGCTGTGAGGGTGAAATCATCGCCTTTGGGATACCAAAGCCCAAAATCCACAGTGCCCTTCAAATATCTGAATATCCTCTTGACTGCTACAACATGAGATTCTTTTGGAGCTGCTTGAAATCTTGCTACTAATCCAACAACTTGCATGATATCCGGTCTGGTAGTCTGTACTGTATAGTAAACTTCCAATCATAGATCTGTACAATTTTTGATCTGCTGCTGGAGATTCATCATCCTTACTCAGATTGCACCCTGTAATCATTGGAGTGCATACAGGTTTGTTGTCCATCATCCCAAATTTTTTTAACATCTCTTTGATATACTTTTCCTGAGAGAGAAATATACCATTTTTTGATTGCGCAATCTGCAGTCCTAAAAAGAATGACAGACTCTCCAATCATAGACATCTCGAATTCCTTTTGCATGGTGTTAGCAAAAACTTTGCACATCTGAGTATTATTTCCCCCGAAAATAATGTCATCAACATAGACAACTATGATAATCATATCATCACCTTTATTCTTAATGTACAAGTTGCTATCTGCCACGCCTTTCCTGAATCCTTGTTCATTAAGATACCTGTCAAGTCTTGAGTACCAAGCCCTGGGTGCTTGCTTTAACCCGTACAGTGCCTTTTTTAGTTTACACACATAGTCTGGCTGTTCTGAGAGAGACACACCTTCTGGTTGTTCTATGTAGACTTCTTCATCCAACACCCCATTTAGAAAAGCAGACTTTACATCCATTTGAAACACTTTGAAAGATTTGAAACTAGACAAGGCCAAAAACATTCTGATCGCTTCAAGACGAGCAACAAGCGCAAACGTCTCTTCGAAATCAACACCTTCGACTTGAGCATACCCTTTACAGACTAACCTGGCTTTGTTCCTGACAATCTTTCCATCCTCATTAAGTTTATTTCTGAAAACCCATTTTGTGCCAATGACATTCTTGTTCTTAGGTCTTGGAACCAAATCCCAGGTTTCACTTTTCTCTATTTGATTTAGCTCTTCATCCATTGCTTTTACCCAAAAATCATCTGTACATGCTTCACTGAAATTTTTTGGCTCAATCTGAGATAACAATGACACATTCGCAGATTCATGTGAAGAAATGACTCTTCTTCTTGTTTGCCTGCTATTTGGATCACCAATGATCAAGTCTTTGGGATGATGTTTCTGAACATACCGTGAAGGAGTTTTGGGAAGCAGTTGTTGTCTTTCCTCTTCTTCATTTGACACTTCTCTGAATTCTTCTTGACAGATTCCATCATTGAGTTCCTTGACTGGTTCTCTTATCCCTATTTTTTCATCTACTGTTACATTTATGCTCTCTACAACTGTATGAGTTCTTTTGTTGAAGCATCTGTAGGCCTTACTTTTGCTTGGAATATCCAAGAAAAATTCCCTCATCACACCTAGGATCAAACTTACCCGGATTTTGATCTTCCCTTCCGATGAAGCACTTACTCCCGAACACTTTGAAGTGTTTAACCGTAGCTGGTCTTCCTTTCCACGAGCTCATAGGGAGTTTTATGATGATTGACTCTGAGTTGAGCCCCGGTAATGATGTGGACTTCGTATTTACTGCTTCTCTCCAAAAACCATCTGAAAGTTTTGACTCATCTAACATTGCTCTAGCCATATTTTCAACAGTTCTGTTTTTTCTTTCAACTACTCCATTTTGTTGAGGAGTTCTTGCTGCTGAATATTCTCTTTTGATTTCGTGTTGTTCACAGTATTCCACAAATTCATTTGAAGTGAACTCTCCTCCTCTATCTGATCTTAAGCATTTGATTCTCTTGTCAGTCTCATTTTCAATCATTTCTTTAAAAACTTTAAATTTTTCCTTGAGAAAAGTAACCCAAGTCATTCTTGAGTAATCATCTATAAACAACATGAAATAGCTATCTCCCTGAATGCTCTGAGTTCTGGTGGGACCACACAAATCAGTATGAATAAGATCCAAGGGTTTGGAAGAAGTATACCCTTTCGATTTGAAACTGGTTCTGGTCTGTTTACCATGTTGACAAGGACCGCAAATGATGTTTTGGGGCCTTTTTATTTTGGGCAAGTCTCTAACTGCTTCCTTGTTACTAATACTGACCAGATTATCAAAACTCAAATGTCCCAATATTTTATGCCACAACCAACTCTCATCTTCTTGAGTTAGAAAGCATTTTTCTCTTTTTATCTCACTCAACATGTAAAGATTGTTTGGAGTCCTTGTAGCCCTAGCAATAAGTTTTCCATTTAATTCTTTACTTATCTCACATCTATCTGAATAGAAAGATACTATGTGCCCTTGATCACAAAGTTGACTCACACTAAGCAGATTATGTCTTAGCCCTTCTACATAAAGCACGTTTTTTGTTTTGGATTTCCCATCCAAACTAAGAGTCCCTTTACCACAGATCTTTGCGGACCTGTTATCTCCAAAACTGACTGTTCCTCTGTTTGTTTCTTTAAAAGACAAAAAATTTTCTTTTTCACCAGTCATATGTTTTGAACAGCCACTATCAAGATACCATTTTTCTACTTTGTCTTGAGCATGAAAAGCAGTTTGAACTATCATTGACTTAGATTTTATCTCATTCCTCCTTTTTGAGAACTCAAGACTAAATCTATCCAAACTGCACATCCTTGCTATATGCCCAAAATTCTTGCACTTGTAACACATGATATTTTTATTCATAAGAGGTGCAAATGAGTTAACATTTTCCTTACTATGACTCTTCAGAGACTTATTGCAATGCATAGCTATGTGACCAAATTTTTTATAGGAAAAACAATATCCATGAAAGGTATTATGTAACCTGTTTTGATACCTTGGAAGTTTGTTCTTTTTGCGATCAACTGGAATCCATTGCTCTTCAGAGTGAAGATTGTTCTTGCTTGAAGACCCTGTTTCATGAATGGTAATGCCATCCTTCTTTTCACACGAAATATTCTATCTGAGAGTTGACTGATCTAACTTCACTCTAAGAGACATAATCTCCCCTTCTAGTTTCTCACAATCAGCTACCTTTCCTTTTAGAATCTCTGTTAGAACTTGTTCAATCTTCTTCCCTTCTTCAGCTAGAATTTTGAAATCTATAACACTTTGAGCCAATTCTGATCTTGCTATCTCTTTTTCCTGACAATGCTGCTTGAGGACAGAATTCTCTTCCCTGAGTTTTTCAAGCTTTCTTAAGGCCAAGAAGAATTCACTCTTGAGATCGAATTCAACCTTTTCTAAATTTATATGTTCCTCTGTTAGATCCTTCTCCAAGTTGTTAGGCTTTTTCCGGAGAGACCTGCTCTGATACCAATTGAAGAACATGAACTTATACTGAGAGGGGGGGGTGAACAGTATAAGACTTAACCATTTAATAATTTTAATTTCAGATAGCAGTGGCATCAACATAAAATTAAACAAGACAAAAAGCACCACACATAAAAAACCCATTTTAACGTGGTTCACCCAAGGTGGGCTACTCCACGGATAAAACTTTCCTCTAAAGTTATATCAAAGTCCTCTGGGAATCCTTCCCGATTACAATGTTTATGAGCCTCGGCTCAAAGGAGATACCTTCCCCTAATTCTGCTTTGCTGGTGATCCTCTAGAAGACCTCTATCTCCTTTGCCCTTAGCAAGTGGAACTCTCTCCACAGAAAACACCTGTCTTCCCTGCTCTGGTCGGAGATCTCTGTCCTCAACTCTGTCACTGCAAAGTTGGTCCTCTTATCTGCACCAAACACAGTCCTTCGATCTGGCACAATTGTCCTCTTCCTCTGTTCTTTTTTGTACTTGGTTGAAAACAACTTTTCACTTGTCTACGCAACTACGACAGCACAGTCTTCTCAAATTACAGTAGCACTATCTTCTCAACTTAGCTTCTGCTTTGTTGCACATACATCGCAGTGCAGTCTTCGCACAATCTGCTTTCTTTACATAGTCTATGTAAATACTACAGCACTCGATCGCACAGCAACTTATGCGCCTATGTGCAGCCACAACAACACCTTCTTCATACAGTCTGCTTCTCCTCGATCGAACTTCTTCCTACACTCGCTTCTGTGAAAGTCGCACTTCGAACACACCCTTCGATCGATTCGATACGATCGCTCTTTGCGCACGATAGACTTCGCTTGCGCAAACTCGACACACACATTCGATACTTGAAACTCAAAAATAGTCCTCCTTTTATAGCAATAATTCATGATTAAATTCTTGATCTTAGTCGACTGTATATCCTTAAAACAATCGTCGGCTGCACAACCTTACACTTCGTCGACAAAGGTTAACTCTGTCGGCTTCAACCGCCTCTGTTGTTCTGTAGCTTTCCTAGCGCGAAACTCAAACATGTCATGATATCGCTACGCCTTTGTCCACCGTACACCTTGTATTACTTGCTATCGCGAAATCGTGACACTACTGCCTGTTGTGCGCCTTCTTTGGTTTGTTGTCACGAAATCGCTACGCCTTCTGACTTTGCTGACGTCATCATGATTCTTGTCGTGAAATCATGACGCTTTAGTCTACAGGGCCTTACTCTCTGCTCTTGTCATGAAATCGTGACACATCTGCTTTTGCTGACGTCATCAGCAACTCTGTCACGAAATCGCGACGCTTCTTGCTTCTTCAACCTTTTCTCGGTTTGCACTAGCAAAAATGGAACATGTCACGAAATCGTGACGCTTTCACTGCCTTAAGCTCTTTTCTGCCAACTGCTCACGAAACTGGAACATGTCACGAAATCGTGACGCTTTCGCCATCTGCAAGCTGCCAACTCAACCTGTCGTGAAATCGTGACACTTTCTGCATCCGTACAACTTCTTTGAAACCTGTCACGAAATCGTGACACTTTCTGCAACTCAACACTGCCAACTCAACTTGTCACGAAATCGTGACACTTTCTGCATCCGTACAACTTCATTGAAACTTGTCGCGAAATCGTGACACTTTTGCCTGCTTTGCCTCTGCCTTCCAGCATGTCGCGAAATCATGACAGATTTGCCCAAACTTTCTCTCTCCTAAAACATGTCGCGAAATCACGACAGTTTTTCCAGCTTTGCCTCTGCCTTCCAGCATGTCACGAAATCGCGACAGTTTTGCCAGAACTTTCTCTCTCCTAAAACATGTCGCGAAATCGCGACGGTTTTCCAACCGCCTGCAAACTTTTTCTAACTTATCTTTTTCTTGATCTTTTGCAACTGGGCTACTCTGATTTTCTTGGAGACTTACTGACCAGCTGAAACCTTCATCAAAACACATACTTAGACAACAAATCAAATTGCTTCAAGTATTCCTTGACATCAAAGACAACAACTACCAAGAGCTCCTTTGACATCAATGACAACAACTATACTTGAGCAAAGGCAATGTACTCAAGGTACCCAAAATTGCCAACAACATGTTCTTTGGGATCCTTAGTTCCCTTAAATTTTTTAAATTAGGTATCATAAATTTTGTTGGATATCATGATGATGGTACTGAAGGATGAATTGGTTGATTGATAAATTGGCGTAAGGTTGGTTTTTGGTTTGAAAAATTAGGAGTAAATTGCATCAATTGATCTATATATTTCTGCATGGCCTTAATTTGAGGGTCTTCCTCAGGAATGTGGAAGCCCTGAATTACCTAATGATTTTGTGGCAGCGTGGAGAAATATTGCAAAGTGATTAAATGATGAGGATATTGGTACTTATGGCTAGGTGAATTGGATGGAATATGATGAATGGAGGATTGTTCATGAAAATATGAAGAATTATGGAATGTTGTTGATGGATGAATATTATGGCTAGGTTGGCCAATGGGAATAGAATGGATAATGGTATGACTTGATGGGGGAATAGGGATGGAAACCATAGAAGACTATGGTACCCATGATGGACCCTGGTTGACAAGGATAGTTTGAGTAGAGAAATGTAAGGGCTTAGGGTTTGCTTGTACTTATTATTGAGTGTTTTTATGCTATCTAAGCAATTTTTTTAGGTGTTCCCATGCCTCACTAATCTCTTTATCAGATGCTAAGGTTATGGAGGTAGATGGTATGGAATATGTGGCTTAGGGACAAGTTACACTAGGAATGGTGACTTGTGAGGCTGGAGCTTGTGAAGTAGCATTGACTTGTGCCTCATACAAGGGGTTGGTGTAAGTGGAAGTATATTAGGTTCTATGAGCACATGAAGTTTGGGAAATGCACACATGGGAGGAAGGTGTAATTGATACCTCAAAAATAGGGTTAGTATACACCCGAGTAAAGGTGGATGGGGGTTCGGAATAAATAGGCTCTTGTTATAAAGTAGACTCTTGTCTAGGTGAATTGGGAATGGACTCTAAGACATAATTAGAAGACTTCATGAAAGCTTCTACTCTTGCCATGTCTATATGGGTAATGTGATTGTCAATGGTAGGGGAGGTTGACTCCTCTTGGGACATGGCCATATGGAAGGTTGTGTATGGTAGGGAATGTGAGGGACCTGCAGAAAAGTCTTTCTATGTCATATTCAAGGAATCTACCATAGAAGTGGTGGGAAAGGTGGATGAAGGTTCCATTAAATTATCTTGACTCAGATTTATTTTGGTTTCTAGTTAATACCATCAGGAAAATAAATCAAAATACAAATTAAATTTATCAAATTTAACACAAAAATTGAAATTCTTAAGGAAAAAAATAACCAATGCTAAGTTTTAACCATTGTGGCTTACCTTGTTCATTGATTATCTCATTTTAATGTGTATTCATTTTAGGTGTCAGTCTTGTGTGTTTTGATGTTCTAATGTTAATTAAACAAACGTAAAACCTATGGAAAATATTGGGCAACGCAATTCTTGCTGGTGATGAAATCCAACAATTTTTCTTGAGGGCATCCTATGGTTTCTATGGGTAGATATTGGTGGATGGAGATGAATGCCACCGTCACCTAATCTCAAGAAATGGTTGGTGATGAAATCCAACCACTAATAATTTGAGTGAAACGTGTTGTGTGTGAATTCCTTTTAATGTTTATATTTACTAATGTATATAAACAATGTTGAAAACAATTAATTTCATAGATCTAAATTAGAAGCCAACAATAGAATGCCAAGTTCTCCAAAGAATATGAAGTACATCGCTTAAGATCCCCTATCTAAATAACAACCAGAGGGTTTTTCCACCCCTCTACCTGGAATCACCCAATGGCAGGGATACTTTTGACACCCTAATGATAATCCTACTTAGATAAACGAAATGAGGTGTTTCTAACCCTAAAATGAAATACTATGTTATGTAATTTCTCAATTCATATGCAAACAAAATGCAACATTTTGTATTTGTGAATACATTTAAAACAAAAACCATAACTGAAATGTGTGAATGGATGCAAACCTAAAATGCACACTAGAACGAGTTATTTTCCATATTACTTAATGATTTTTAATTTTATGCTTATAATATATAAAATACAACAAAGAACCCAAAATATGTAAAAATAGAAACTTGGATTTCAGATAGCAGACTTATTGAATAGCCTACATATTTGCTCCAAATAATCGTAAAACATAGCTAGGTGCTTTTAGAATGCCCTAGGGTTCTTCTGTAATGCCTCCATGTATTTATATAATACCTCAAGGTGTGTTTGGATGATCCCCGAGTGCTACAGAGCGTTTTTGCACTTCCTACAGCCTTCTGCAACTCCTCAGAAACCCTAATAGGTGAAAAATGCCTGATTTTTGCTCCTAAAAATATGTAAAATAGGATATCCAACAACAAGTTAGAATTCAATATAAATAAAAAAATTAAACCCTTAGGGGGTCCCACCATAATCACCATTTGTGAAGACAAAACATGACACCAAGCAAATGCTGAATAAATAGAATTCAAATAACCATATATTCCATAACAAATGATATTTATATTAAACAAGGGGGTCCTAAAAAATATGTTGTTACAATAGTGGATGTAATAATATCTTTTGATACAATTATTACAAAGGTTTATAGGGTTCTCTAAAACCCTAGCCACAATAAATGGTGGTGTCTTCAGTTGTGTTCTACTCCCAATAGGTGTGAGTGGGCTTCTACGTATCCGATGTTGGGCCACTCTAGCTTAATTAGTTGTCCAATGCTTGTGTAGCACCTTCAAATCTGCACACAATGACACAATAAATAAGTTAGTAATACCTATGAGGGCTCCATAATGTGAGGTCCTCTATAAGCAATAATAAACCCTAACTGATCTACTGCTCATAAACTGAACAAAAATGAAAATGCATGAAATAAAACGGAGATATCTCACAATTCATAAATTTGACTTGTGAAACATTAGGTGAAGGAGATGAATTGGATTGGGAAGGATGCTGAGTGGATGACAATGATGTTGATGATGTGGACTAACTATGACCACATGTACATGTATTCAATGATGATGATGATGGGGATATGGAGGTTTTATGAGGTATGGTGATGGGGAGCTCTTCAAGTATGGGATCCTTTGATGAAGATATGGGTGAAGTGGTTGATGGATTAGATGATGGCGAAAGAAAAAGTTAGTGGAAGGAAGCATGGACTCATAAGGATTTGAGATGAAATTGCAATACTTAAACGGTTCGACATACATCGATATGCAATGTACTTGTCCCTCATGAACATATTTCAAACATTGATGTAGTATTGAAGGGACACATCTCATTTCCCTCATCCAAGGTCATCCAAGGAGTACATTGTATGCCATGGATCCTTCCAAGATGTGAAATATTGTGTGCAATTTTTTAGCCTCTACTTCAATGAGCAAAAAAATAGTGCCAACTATGGAACACAAAGCATCATTAAATGCTTTGAGGGTGAAGGATGATTTAGTTATGTGAGATGGAGGAAGATTCAAATGATGGAGAGCAGATGTGGTGATGATATTGATAGAGGAGTTGATATCAATTAGGACTCTTTTAAAAGGTTTCTTGTCAATTAGAGCCATGCTATGCAATGGAGGGTCTATTGATTCCAATGAGATTGGCTTAATATCAAAGTCATAAAATATTATGGAAGGCTTCATGCATATTTGGATGCTCCCCACAAAGTTGTTGAAGGCATTAGGATCTTGCGATTACAATTCGATGGGTTTAAAAATATCCATTAATGCCTCATGATGTGGAGGAGATTGTTGGATTAGCTCATAGATCGACAATTTGGTGGAAACTATTTTTAGACTTGTAGTTAGTCAGCTACTCAATGAGATGATAGGTCAATGTGGATGATTTATGGGTGGATTTTAAGTATCCCATTGACTATGGATATGAATGGGTGATGAAGGATTAGCAAAAAATTGAATGGGTGGCAATGTAAAAGGTTGTGAAACACTTACCTAAGGTGGTTGCATTTGTTGGTTATTTCGTTGACCTCTAGTGACCAAATGAATGTCCCCTACAAACCATTTGTATTTTTGAATGTGATTGACTTGATTAGGAGGAGGTTTGGTGTTAAATCCCCCTACATTTGGTTGCACCTCCTCATGATGAGGAAGTGGTATTTGAAATATACCAAGGTTTTGGTTTTGTTGAGTGAGAGGATTATTAAACTTGATTTCTCCCAAGTCAATGAGATCTTGGACTATGTCTTTAAACACATGGTAGTTGTTAATGTCATACCCATTTTGTCCATGATAAGGATAAAATAGATTTTCCCGATAGTTTTTCCCACATTTGGTAGGATCATCCAGTATATTGTTGGGTAAAGAAAGTTTATTTGTCTCATACAACCTTCTAAAAATGGAAGCATATTATTCAGCTAAAGGTGTATATTGGTGATTTTGTAGAACAAACTATTATCAGGGATGGTTTTCCATAGCTGGCATTGTATTTTGCACTTTTAGAGCTTGTGTTGTTGAGGGGACCGCATGATATGAAATTTGTTGCGGTGTTTTTTGCACAGGTTGTTGTTGAGCCATTATTGGCTAGCTCATGACCACTTGATTGACTTGGTTGGATTGGGTGGCTGGAGTAGCATGTGTTGATTTTTTTTGGCCAAAATAGTTACTCTTGTATTGGCCCTTATTTTGCCATTCTTTATTTTAAGGATTTAATATGCCTTCTTGAAATTTGATATCCTCAATGATAATAGCCTGAGATAAATCTTCTTCAAATGATTGATAAGTTCGTAATTGGAGCATCCAAGAGATATGTTTTAAGGAACTCTTGGTGAATAGCTTAATTAGCTCATCCATTGGTAGGGTTAATGGCAATTTAGTTATGATAACCCTCCAATGGTTTATGAAATCATAGATAGATTCATCATCTTGTTTTCTTAGAGCATAGACAAAAGACAATGAGATATTATTTTTAACATTTAGAATGAAACAATCAAAGAATTGATCAATGAATTTCTCAAAAGTATAGATATTGTGGCTTGGTAATTGATTGTACCATTATATAGCATCCCCTCCTAATGTTTGAGGAAAATATCAAAGCATGAGAGCATTATCATCTTGAATTCTAAAGCACACATGAACAAAGGTGCTCACATGTTCTTTGGGATCCTCAGTTCCCTTAAATTTTTTAAACTTAGGTACCGTAAATTCTGCTAGATATGGTGATGATGGTACCAAAGGATGAATTGGTTGATTGATAAATTGGCGTAAGGTTAATTTTTGGTTTGAAAAAATAGGAGTAAATTGCATCAATTGATCTATCCATTTTTGCATGGCCTTAATTCGAGGGTCTTCCTCAAGAATATGGAAGCCCTAAATTACCTGATGATTTTGTGGTGACGTGGAGAAATTTTGTGGAGTGATTAAATGATGAGGATATTAGTACTGATGGCTAGGTGAATTGGATGGAATATGAAGAATGGGAGATTATTGATGAAAATATGAAGAATTATGGAATGATGTTGATGGATGAAGATTATGGCTAGGTTGGTCAATGGTAATAGGATGGGTAATGGTATGACTTGATGGGAGAACAGGGATGAAAACCATTGAAGATTGTGGTGCCCATGATGGATCCTGGTTGAAAAGGACAGTTTGAGTAGAGTTATGTAAGGGATTAGGATTTGCTTGTACTTGCTATTAAGTGTTTTGATGTTATCTAAGCAATTTTTTTAGGGGATCCCATGCCTCACTAATCTCTCTATAAAATGATAAGGGTATGGAGGTATATGGTATGGAATATGTGGCTTGGGGACAAGTTACACTAGGTATGGCAACTTGTGAGGCTGGAACTTGTGAAGCAAAGACTGACTTGTGAATAACACAAGCTTATACTGAGAGGGGTGTGAATAGTATAAGACCCTTTTTTACTTTTTCTTTCAATTCAATATTATGTAGTGTATATATAGTAGTATCAATAGCAGTAATTAAAGTAATGCATAAAACATCATACACAATAGAGACACCATAATTCACCCAATGTGGGCTACTCCACGGAGAAAATATTTTACTAAAATTTTCTCAATCAATATCTTTGGGAATCCTTTATAATTACAATGTTTATGGACTTCTGTCCAAAGGAGATGTTGATACCCTAATCTCAAGTTTGTGGATCTCTTCCATAGGAGAACCCTTTCTCCTTCTGCTCTGGCTAGTGATATTTTAGAAGACTTTGTCTCTCTGCTGCACCGACTAGTGGATCTCTCTCCACTTGAAGACTCCTCACTCATATTTATCTTCAATTGTCCTGGTTGCTGGATATCTATCCACTAAGACTCTATCCTCCATAATATGTCGCCTCCAAAGCTCTGTCTCAATAGGTTCACTCAAAACATTATCAAATATGCTCAAAAATCTCACTCAAAACTTTTCCAAATATGCTCAACAAGCTCACTCAGAACTTGTCTAAATTTGTTCAATAGGTCCACACAGAACCTACTCAAATCTGCTCAACAAGTCCACATATAACCTGTATAAATTTGTTCAACAGGTCCACATAGAACCTATCCAAATTTTCTCAATAAATCCTCTCTAGGACTTGCTAAAATCTACATAGCAAGCTTCCACAAAATCTTACTCAAAATTAGTCCACAAGCCTTCTCAAAGACTTGTCTTAAATCTTCTTAACAAACTCACACAGAACTTGTCCAATCTCATAGAATCATAAAGAGAATTGTTAGAGAATTAATATGTTCTATACTTAATGCTCAATCAATATATCAACTCATTCTCATAGAATCATAAGGAGAATTGTTAGAAACTCAATATGTTCTATACTCAAATCCCAATCTCAACTCAAATCAATCTCATAGAAGAATAAAGAGAATTGTTAGAGACTCTATATGTTCTATACTCAAATCCCAATCTCAACTCAAATAAAAATCATAGAAGCATAAAGAGAATTGTTAGAGACTCTATATATTCTATACTTAAATCCCAATCTCAACTCAAATCAATCTCATAGAATCATAAAGAGAATTTTTAGAGACTCTATATGTTCTATACTCAAATTCCAATCTCAACTCAAATCAATCTTATAGAAGCATAAAGAGAATTATTAGAGACTCTATATGTTCTATTCTCAAATCTTAATCTCAACTCAAATCAAGAATATAGAATAGTTTTTTTTTATGGAACTTGAACAACCACATGCATCCACTTGACTAGGCTCAATCAACTCAACTCAACCAATCACCTCAATGAACAACTCTTTCTCACAAACCCTAGTCCAAGAATGTATCAATTAACTCAAAATATTTCCAACAATGCTCAACAACAAATCTCACATAACAATGATACTCATATTCTCTTCTAACTCAAGTTCAAGTTCTTGGCACAACAAATGGGCTCCAACAACAATGCTTATAAAACAAGGTTTAATCACAAATTTCAATCCAAAAAACCTTGAAGCATTAAACCAATCACTTTCAAAAAGGAAACCACAATCAATCCTTTTCACTCCAAAGATATTTTCAAAAAATCAACCACCATAATAAATCAGTAGGAGAATGTGCCCATACCTTTAATGAAGATGAAGAAGCCTCTTTGGAAATCTGCCACAATCACAATATTCTTTTGCCAATCTTAACAAGGGTTAGAAGATCACAAAATAATCAACATTACTCCACTTCACAATTATATTCACCAAGGCTTTTAATTAGAAAACCTTCTTAAGAATTAATGCAAACTTCTTTATCACTCCTAAAACCACTTGTATCATAAAATAAAATAAATCAAATCATTGCATAACCTTGTCACTCCATAAACCACTTATACCATAAAATAAATCAAATATTTTATATCCTTCCTTTAAACACTTTTGCACTCAAAAATAATCACAAAGCTTTCTTAGGCAATATCTCACATTAATAAAATATCAAACCTTATTAAAATATTAAAGCTTGCTCAACCTTATATCTCCCAAAAAAATCATAATCAAACCTTAGAAATCAAATATTTTAATTAAACTATTGACCCCCACAAATATCAGAGTCAGAGTGCATACCTCAAAGGATCCCACGAAGGGCCTTGGCATTTCAAACCTCTACCCACCATGTTGCCAAGCGGCAACTAAGCCGCGTGAGCTAACACTGCCCACGTGAGTGCCTTGGGCACTCTCTTCCTTAAGCCACGTGCACTTTCCTCACAAGGTGCCAAAACTTTGACCATCCACGACTTGAATTCCCACGTCACACTCCATGAAATTCACTATGCAATATTCGGATGTAGAAATACTTTGGGTTTTCAAAAATCATGTCACTCCTTCGATTTTTTTTAAAATGGAAAACCTTTGGCTTATTTATATAAGCCATCCTTCAATGTGAATACGTCGGCCCTTTTAAAATTGCCCTCATGACGTTGATGACGCCAATAATAAAGGAGGGAAAAACATTTTATTTAATTTTAAAATTTAAATTTAAATTTTAAATAAATTTTAATTTTAATTTTAAATAAATTTTAATTTTAATTTTAAATAAATTAAAATTTAAACTAAACCTTTAAAATTAAATTTCTCCATCATCGGGGAACCTTTTTCGATGAAACAAAAAGCCAACTTGGGTTTTAAGAAAAACCCATTTCAAATATACCATTTATTGGTTTTAAATAAAACCTTTCCTTGCCTTCCTTGGTTTTCATAAAAACCTTTTGCTAAGCTTCCCTTGAAGCTCCTTTTGGAACCAAATGCCATGCATCCCTTCTAGAACATTTTATCAAAACCTTGGCTTCTCATGAAGCTCTTTGTGGAGAAAAATCATAGTGCTTAATTACATAGGTCCTTTTGACATCAATGACAACTTTTAGCTTAGGGACTCAAAATGTCCAAAAATCTCCCCCTTTGTCATTGATGGCAACCCATATTCATTTTACTGAAACCTAACATTCTTTTCTACTCCCCCTGGGTCTTTGCTCCCCCTGGCTCAATGCTCTCTCAAATATCAAATCTCATATTAAATCTCTCCCCAATGCACAAATCTCTCCCCCTTTGACATAAATGGCAAAGGGTCACCTTTGGGGCTCGGGGCTAAGAATGAGCCTCTTAGCTTAGCCCCTCCCCCACCTCCACATGAGGTGGTTAATTTTGGGGTGGGAGTATTTCTACTCCCCGAAAGCACAGATATGTACCTTTATCTTTCTCTCTTCTTCTATGATTCTTTTGAATCCTCTCACTGTTTCTTTCCAAGTCATCATCAATGTTTCTGTCGTCACTTTTGTTCTTGTTCCTGTTCCTATTCTTGTTCTCATCCATGTTCCTGTTTTGATTCTCATCCTTTTTCATGTTCTTATTATTTTTTGAGTATCTATTATTTTTCAAGTCTCTATTCCTATTCATCTTCTTGTTTCTGTTCATATTCCTATTTTTGTTCATATTCCTGTTCCTGTTCATATTCCTATCCCTGTTCATGTTCCTGTTCATGTTCATGTTCCTATTCTTGTTCATGCCTATTTTTGGAATATTTGCTCTACACCATCTTGCTATGTGACCATCATTATTGCACTTATAACACTTGATGTTATTATTCCTTGTATGTGCAATTGTCTTAGGATTTCTCCTAATGAAGCCATATCTTCTTCTGTCATCAACCCTGCAATTCATTGCCTTGTGACCAAAACTATTGCATGAGGAGCAATAACCTTGTAAAATATTTTATTTTCCATATACCTATATTTCATGAGTCTTGCACTATGAAGCCATGTGTCCAAACTTGTGACATGAAAAGCATCTTCCATTTAATCCTCCTTGTCTTGACCTCATTGGTCTCCTATTCTGATTGTTATTCCATATGTATATTCTTTGTGTATTTTTCCTCTCTTTGTTGAACTCTTTGTTGTCCAACTCATCCTATGATGTCCCACTTTCACTTAAATTGTCTTCTTATGATGTATCTTCTTCTGAAGTTTCTTCTTCATTAAGACTTGAAGTAGATTATTTTTCCTGTTTCTTTTGAACCTTTTCAAATCCAAGACCTGTTGAACATGATGTTCGTTGTTGTCCACAGATGAACTTATCCAAGTTCTTAGAGCTATTTGTGAAACTCTTCATCTTGATATTGGAGTCCTTTAAGTCTTCTTTTAGAGTAGCCACTTCTTGTGCTAACTTCTCAAATTCTAAAATATTTTCTTCTAACTTATCCTTGAACTTGCTTACCTTAGCCTTTGATTTCTCTAAATCCTCTATGAGTAATAACCTTTCTTCATCACATTCTTAAAACTGACTTTCAATCTTGGAGTGTTGCTTTCTAACCTTCTTTACTATGTCAAGGGCATAAATAAGTTCTCCCTTGATATCATAACCATTCTCTACTAAAAAATATTCTATTTTTTTGCGTTTGTCCTTATCATTACTTCCTTTTGACTTGTTTTCTATAGGATCACTTTCTTTATCTTCCAAATCCATTAGAATATTTGCATCTAGTATTTCAAGTGCATCTTCAAAATCATCATCACTGAAACTATAACCATCCCTAGTGCAATCATCTTCAAGATGTCTAAATTTACCACATCTAAAACACTTAAGAATAACTAGAGTCATTTTCTTAACAGGATCTTTCTCTTTAACCATAAATAAGACTTCATCTTTATCATTGTCTGAAAAACTAGCATCACTGTCAATTGAGTACTTACTTGAATTTTTTGCATAGTAGCTTCTCTTTTGTCTCTGGAAGAAATTTTTTCCTTGTCTATTTTGTCCATCCTTACTTTTCTTCTGGTACCTATGTCTTTTTGATTCCCTGTATCTGTGATCCTATTTTTCTTCATCATTGTTGTTCTTTGGCTCTTTCCATTCTGTTGCATAGTGTCCATACCATCCACAATTGAAAAATTTGATAGATCTTAGACCTATGGGTCTTTTGGAACCTCTATCTCTTTTACCATAATTTGTTTCTTCATCACTGGATGACTCACTACTTGATTCTATCTTCTTTCCCTTTTTATTTTTTTCTACTTTGAAAGTAGCTTCTTTTGAAGGAATAGGATCTTTTGTTCTTATCTCAAAATTAGTAAGCATGCCAAGCAAATAATTCCTTGTCAAATAATCACTATCAATTGATGTTTCTATAGCAAAAACCTTTTCACTATACTTTTTGGAAGAGTCCTCAAGATCTTATCACAAGCATAAGATTCATCAACCTTCATTCCAAGACCTTTCATCTAATGTACAAGTTCATCAACCTTGTTGAGACAGTCATGAATTTTTTCATAATCCCTCATTATTAGGTTATCAAATTCTCCTTTGAGATTTCTTATCTTAGCCATTCTGACTCCTTTATCTCCTTCATATATTTCATGCAGAAGTTCCCACATTTCTTTCGCTATTTTACATTCCATAACCTTCATAGATTATGATCTATGCATCCCTTTTATAATTGTATTCATAGCTCTTGAATTTTCATGCATTAGAATATTACCTTCCTTATCTGTAGGAGGATTGGCTATAGAATCATATCCAAGTTCCATTGCATCCCAAACTTCATTGCCAAGTGCCATCAAGTAAAATCTCATCAGCATACACCAATATAAGAAGTCACTTCCATCCAAGACTATTACTACATTATTAAAGGGTTTGTCTCTTTGATCCTTTTGATCCATTGTGTTCTTACACCACTTTTCCTTCAAGCCGTCAAACTCTTCTGAAGGAATCTGCTCTAATACAAATTGAAGAACATAAGCTTATATTGAGAGGGGGGTTGAACAATATAAGACCCCTTTTTAGTTTTTAATTCAATTCAATATTATGTAGTGTATAGATATCAGTATCAATAGAAGTAATAAAAGCAATGCATAAAACACCATACACAATAGAGACACCATAATTTATGTGGTTCACCCAATGTGGGCTACTCCATGGAGAAAATATTTTACTAAAATTTTCTCAATCAATCTCTTTGGTAATCCTTCCCAATTACAATGTTTATGGACCTCTTTCCAAAGGATATGTTGATCCCCTAATATCAAGTTCATGGATCTATTCCATAGGAGAACTCTTTCCCCTTCTGCTTTGGCTAGTGATCTTCTAGAAGACTCTATATCTCTGCTATACTGACTGGTGGATCTCTCTCCACTTGAAGACTCCTCACTCAGATATGTCTTCAATTGTCCTAGTTGTTGGATCTCTATCCACTAAGACTCTGTCCTCTATACCCTTTCACCTCCAAAGCTATGTATCAATAGGTTCACTCGAAACCTTCTCAAATTTTCTCAACAAGCTCACTCAAAACTTGTCCAAATATGCTCAACAAGTTCACTCATAACTTGTCCAAATATTCTCAACAGGTCCACACAGAACCTGCTCAAATATGCTCAACAGGTCCACATAGAACCTATCCAAATCTGCTCAATAGGTCCACACAGAACCTGTCTAAATATGCTCAATAAGTCCTCTCTAGGACTTTCTTAAATTTGCATAGCAAGCTTCTACAAAAGCTTACTCAAAATCAGTCCACAAGCCTTCTCAAAGACTTGTATTAAATCTGCTTAACAAGCTCACACATAACTTGTCCAATATCATAGAATCATAAAGAGAATTATTAGAGACTCAATATGTTCTATACTTAATGCTCAATCAATATCTCAACTCAATATCATAGAAGCATAAAGAGAATTGTTAGAGACTAAATATGTTCTATACCCAAATCCCAATCTCAACTCAAATCAACATCATAGAAGCATAAAGAGAATTGTTAGAGACTTTATATGTTCTATACTCAAATCCCAATCTCAAATCAAATCAATCTCATAGAATCATAAAGAGAATTGTTAGAGACTCTATATATTCTATACTCAATTCCCAATATTAACTCAAATGAATATCATAGAAGCATAAAGAGAATTGTTAGAGACTCTATATGTTCTATACTCAAATTCTAATCTCAACTCAAATCAACCTCATAGAAGCATAAAGAGAATTTTTAGTGACTCTATATGTTCTATTCTCAAATCTCAATCTCAACTCAAATAAAGAATATATAATAGTTTGTTTTATGGAACTTGAAAAACCACTTGCATCCACTTGACTAGGCTCAATCAACTCAACTCAACCAATCACCTCAATGAACAACTCTTTCTCACAAACCCTAGTCCAAGCATGTATCAATCAACTCAAAATATTTCCAATAATGCTCAACAACAATTATCACATAACAATGATACTCATGTTCTCTTCTAACTCAAGTTCAAGTTCTTGGCACAACCAATGGGATCCAACAAAAATGCTTATAAAATAAGGTTTAATCACAACTCTCAATCCAGAAAACCTTTAAGCATTAAACCAATCACTTTAGAAAAGGAAACCACAATCAATCCTTTTCACTCCAAAGACATTTTCAGAAATCAACCACCATAATCAATCAATAGGAGAATGTGCCCATACCTTTAATGAAGATGAAAAATCCTCTTTGGAAATCTACCACAATCACAATATTCTTTTTCCAATCTTCACAAGGGTTAGAAGATCATAAAATAATCAGCATTACTCTACTTCACAATTATATTCACCAAGGCTTTTAATTATAAAATCTTCTTAAGAATTAATGCACAACTTCCTTATCACTCCTTAAACCACTTGTACCATAAAATAAAATAAATCAAATCATTGCATAACCTTGTCACTCCACAAACCACTTATACCATAAAATAAATCAAATATTTTATATCCTTCCTTTTAACACTTTTACACTAAAAAATAATCACAAAGCTTTATTAGGTAATATCTCACATTAATCAAATACCAAACCTTATTAAAATATTAAAGCTTGCTCAACCTTTTATCTCCCACAAAAATCATAATCAAACCTTATCAAGCAAATATTTTAATTAAACTATTGACCCTTGCAAAAATCAGAATCAGAGCGCATACCTCAAAGGAGCCCATGAAGGGCCTTGGCATTTCGAACCTTTGCCCACCGTGTTGCCAAGCGGTAGCTAAGCTGCATGAGCTAACACTGCCCATTGAGTTCCTTAGGCACTCTCTTCCTTAAGCCACGTGCGCTTTCCTCACAAGGCATCAAAACTTTGATCGTCCATGACTTGACTGCCCACGTCACACTCCACGAAATTCACTACCCAATATTTGGATGCAAAAATGCTTTAGGTTTTCGAAAATCATGTGACACTCCTTAGGTTTTTTTTTAAATGGAAAACCTTTGGCTTATTTATATAAGTCATCCTTCAATGCAAATACATCGGTCCTTTTAATATTGCCCTCATGACATCGACGACGCTAATAAGAAAGGAAGGAAAAACCTTTTATTTAATTTTAAAATTTAAATTTAAATTTTAAATAAATTAAAATTTAAACTAAACCTTTAAAATTAAATTTCTCCATCATCGGGGTACCTTTTTCGATGAAACGAAAAGCCAACCTGGGTTTTAAGAAAAACCCATTTCAAATCTGCCATTCATTAGTTTTAAATAAAACCTTTCCTTACCTTCCTTGGTTTTCATAAAAACCCTTTGCTAAGCTTCCGTTGAAGCTCCTTTTGGAACCAAATGTCATGCATCCCTTCTAGAACCTTTGATCAAAACCTTGGCTTCTCATGAAGCTCTTTGTGGAGCAAAATCATAGAGCTTACTTATATAGGTCATTTTGACATCAATGACAACTTTTAGCTTAGGGACTCATAATATCCAATAACTTGTGCCTCATACAAGTGGTTAGTGTACGTGGAAGTATATGAGGTGCTAGGATCACATGAAGGTTGGGGAATGGACACATGGGAGGAAGGTGCAACTGATACCTCAAAAAGAGGGTTAGTATACACTTGGGTAAAGGTGGATGGGGGTTGGGAATAACTAGGCTCTTGGTGTAAAGTAGACTCCTATCTAGGTGAATTGGGAATGGACTCTAAGACATAATTAGAAGACTTCATGAAAGCTTCTACTCTTGCCATGTATATATGGGTAATGTGGTTATCAATGGTAGGGGAGGTTGACTCCTCTTGGGGCATGGCAATATGGAAGGCTATTGATGATAGGGAATATAAGGGACCTGCAGACAAGTCTGCATGTATAACATTCAAGGAATCTACCATAGAAGTGGTGGGGAAGGTGGATGAAGGTTCCATTAAGTTATCTTGACTTATAGATTTATTTTGGTTTCTAGTTAATACCATAAGCAAAATAAATCAAAATACAGATTAAATTTATCAAATTTAACACAAAAATTGAAATCCTTAAGGAAAAAAACAACCAATGTTAAGTTTCAACCAATGTGGCTTACCTTGTTCATTGATTATCTCATTTTAATGTGTATTCATTTTAGGTGTCAGTCTTGTGTGTTTTGATGTTCTAATCTTACTTAATGAAACAAAGGTAAAAACTATGGCGAAGATAGGGCAACATGATTCTTGCTGGTGATGAAATACAACAAGTTTTCTCAAGGTATCCTACGGTTTCTATGGGCATATATTGGTGGATGGAGATAAATACCACCATCACCTAATATCAAGCAATATTTGGTGATGAAATCCAACCACTACTATTTTGAGTGAAACGTGTTGTGTGTGAATTCCTTTTAAAATTTATGTTTACTAATGTGTACAAACAATGTTAGAAACAATTAATTTCATAGATCTAAATTAGAAGCCAACAAGAGAATGCCAAGTTCTCCAAAGGGCATGAAGTACACCGCTTAAGATCCCTTATCTAAATAACAACCAGAGGGTTTATCCACCCCTCTACCTAGAATCACCCAATGGCAGGGATCCTTTGGCACCCCAATGATGTTCCTAATTAGATAAATGAAATAAGTTGTTTCTAACCCTAAAATGCAATACTATGTTATGCAATTTCTCAATTCAAATGTAAACAAAATGCAACATTTTGTATTTGTGAATACATTTAAAATAGAAATTCTAACTGGAATGTGTGAATGGATGCAAACCTAAAATGCAAACTAGAATGAGTTATTTTCCATATTACTTAATGATTGTTAATTTTATGCTTAGAATCTGAAAAATATAGCAAAGAACCCAAAATACATAAAAATAGAAACTTGGATTTTAGATAGCAGACTTACTAAATAGCCTACGTATTTGCTCCAAATAATCATAAAATGTAGTTGGGAACTTTTATAATACCCCAAGGTGCTTCTAGAATGCCTCCACACATTTCTATAATACCTCAAGGTTTTACTGGATGATCCTTGAGTGTCGTAGAGTGTTCGCGCACTTCTATCAACCTTCTACAACTCCTCAAAAACCTTAACATATAAAAAACACTTGATTTTTTGCTCCTAAAAATATATAAAATAGGACATAAAATAGCAAGTTAGAATTCAAGATAAATCATAAAATGAAACCCTTAGGGGATCCCACCATAATCGTAATTTATGAAGACAAAACATGACACCAAGAAAATGTTGAATAAATAGAATTCAAATAACCATATATTGCACAAAAAATGAGATTTATATTAAATAGGGGGAGCCTAAAAACTCTATTGTTACAATAGTGGATGTAAGAATCCCTTTTGATACAATTATTACAAAGGTTTCTAGGGTTCTTTGAAACCCTAGCTACAATAAATGGTGGTGTCTTCAGTTGTGTTCTGCTCCCAATAAGTGTGAGTGGGCTTCTACATATCCGATGCCAAGCCACTCCAGCTTGATTAGTTGTCCAATGCTTATGTAGCACCTTCATATTTGCACACAATGACACAACAAATAAGTTAGTAATACCTATGAGGGCTCCATAGTGTGAGGCCCTCTATAAGCAATAATAAACCCTAACTGATATGTTGCTAATGAAGTGAACAAAAATGAAAATGCATGAAATAAAATGGAGATATCTCACAATTCATAAATTTGACTTGTGAAACATTAGGTGAAGGATATGAATTGGATCAGGAAGACTTCTGAGTGGATGACAATGATATTGATGATGTGGACTAACTATGACCACATGTACATGTAGTCAATGATGACGATGATGGGGATATGGAGGTTTTATGAGGTTTGGTTATGGGGAGCTCTTTAGGAATGGTATCCTTTGATGAAGAGATGGGTGAAGTGGTGGATGGATTGGATGATGGCAAAATAAAAAGGTGAGTGGAAGGAAGCATGGACTCATAAGGATTTGAGATGAAATTGCAATACTTAAATGGCTCGACATCCACCAGTATGCAATGTACTTGTCCCTCATGAAAATATTTCAAACATTCATGTGGTATTGAAGGGACACATATCATTTCTCTCATCCAAGATCATCCAAGGTCATACAAGTAGTCCATTGCATGCCATGAATCCTTCCAATATGTGAAACATTGTGTTCAATATTTTAGCCCCTACTTCGATGGGTAAAACAACAGTGCCAACTGTGGAACACAAAGCATCGTTGAATGCTTTGAGGGTAAAGGATGATTTTATTATGTGAGATGGAGGAAGATTCAAATGATGAAGAGTGGATGTGGTGATGATATTGATAGAGGATATTGTATTAATTAGGACTCTTTTAATGTTAGCATATAGGTTTAGGATAGTCGACATATAGATAGTCGATAGTTTATGGTTGGCAGTTTAGAGGAGAAGTTAGTTTTTACTTCTCTTTGCATTTCCTATTTGTTAGTGTAGTAGTTAGTGATATTTCTACCTATATAAGCTATTGTAATACTTATTTTTCTCTAATGTGAACTTAAGTTTCATAATTGGTATCAGAGCAACCAGGTTAGGGTAAGGGATTTGGCATCCTCAGGAACACATCCCGAGGAGCGGCCCATAGAGGAGCCTATGCAACGGGCATGGCAGCCCTAGGCATGCATCTCGAGGAGTGGCCCGTAGAGCTGGAACTAGCCCACAACACGAGCACCGACATCGCATGCGGATCGAGGAGTTGATGTGGTGAAGCTAACGAGAAGCTAACGTGGTGGACGACACAACTCATGAGGCAAGAGCTGACATGGTGAGCTAACATGGCAGAGCTGACATGGTGGATGACAAGCTGATGTGGTAGATGACACAACTCTCGAGGTAGAAGCTGACGTGGCGGACACCTAGCGCTGATTGGGCATGGGAACCTAGACACACGTGGCACTATTTCATTGGCTACTGAGTTGGTGGAGTTTTATTGGCTATTGAGTTGGTGGAGTTTGATTGACTGTTTGGGTGGCAAAAGGTCAATTTTTTGATTGCTCGAAGGCAATCAGTTACGTAGGGCATGTTTTTGCTTTTAAATCACCCAAGCATTGCCGTAGGGGCAATGTGGGACTAAAAGTCCCAGAATTTTTTTTACTTTGCCCGATGGACAAAGGTAGAAAGGGAACCTTGTTCCCTTTGGTACCCATCGGGTACCATAGCCCGACTGATAGAGCCTGCCAGTCTAGGGCGCTCGTCCACGATCGAGCGCGGATCGAGTCCCGTCGGGGCTTAAAGTTTTAAAAAAAAATTATTGCTCGGGCTCTTTAAGGTGAGGAGGCCTCACCTTAGCTCATGGCAGGTGAGCTACCACGATGGTTGAAGGCCGAGTGGTAAGGCCCAGGGCCATAAGGTCGAGGGTTCGAAACCCTCCGACCCACCAAAAAGGTTATAATTTTTTTTTGCATAGTTTATATTAATTTTATCAAATAGTTTTTTAATAATTTAATTTTAATTTAATTAAAAAAAGCATTTTATTTAATTAAATGTTATTTTTTAGTTAAAATTAAAATTTTATTAGTTAAACCTTTGATAAGGTTTTTATTTATGCAATAAAAATAAAAAAAAACTTGCAAATTACCTTTAAACAACCAAAGGGGGATTATTCTCAATTTTATTCCATCCTAGCACTAAGGGGGAAATTTTTTGTGGTAAAATTTTTCACTATTGCCTAAGAGGCAATTTTTGTAAGTGATTCGCACCATTGCCTAAGAGGCAATCTTTGTAACAAGAAAAAAAGGGAGCATAAAAAGTGTTGATTTTCTGCTTTAAAGGGGGAATATTTTTGCAACAAAGGGGAAATTTTGCAACCATTAATGTTAAGGGCAACTGGAAGCTACTTTGCCCTACAATCTCTTCTAGCCAGAGAGACCCCTGAATCCTTTGATGAAAAGGTGTGAATATATGGACTGAACATTGTCTTCAGTTAGCTTCACAATGTTGTAATAGCAAACCTAAGAGCACCGGACCTTGGATACGATGGTGATTCTGAAGACAACCATTTCACTGATAGCAGATCTGAAGAGTCAGTTCCTATTGAAATTGCACCACAGGAACCTGAGATCATTTATTTGAGTGATAGTGAATCAGTTGAAATCGTGGAGCTAGAACCGCATTCACCTGAAGTCATCATTGTTAGTGACGACGGTGATTCAGTTGCTGACAACTTTGTCAATCAAGTGATAGGAGAACCTATGCAGGTAGAACTTTGTCATTGTTAGTGACGACCATGTAAGATTTGATTTAAATCTATAATTTTTCCTTTGCAAAGCATAGTTCACTATTTGTATTGAGAAATAAAAGAAAGTTTTTCTAGTTTATTTCAAAAGCTATGGCATCAAATAATAATCTACCCATACCTGAGTTTCATGGGTTAGATTATGAGTACTGGTCTATCAAGATGAAGACCCTACTCATTGGCAAAGGTTTGTGGGATATAGTTGAGGAAGGCTACAATGAACCTCAAGATTGGACAACCTTGAGTGCAGTTGATAAGACTACTAAGAAAGATGCCCAAAAGAAGAACTCATTCGCTCTCTACCATCTCCAAGCAACCTTGGAGAAAAGCATCTTTCCCAAGATTGATGCTTGTACAACAGCACTCGAAGCTTGGAAAGCTTTGAAAGAAGGTTATCAAGGGAGCGATCAGGTGAAGCAAGTGAGGCTTCAAACCTTAAAGCGAGATTTTGAGAATCTCACAATGCAGGAAGATGAGAAAGTTGGTGACTACTATGTATGAGTGAAAGCAGTTGTCAACAATATGGAGACCCTTGGAGAAGACATAAAACCTGAAATGGTTGTGAAGAAAGTGTTGAGAACACTTCTTCATAAATGGAACCATATTGCTATCATCATTGAGGAATCTAAAGATCTTTCTACTCTAACTTTTGATGCACTAATAGGTTCCTTGATGTCTCATGAAGAAATATTACAGGGGTCTACTTCAACAAGCTATGGAGGTGATGATAAAGCTTTCTCATGAAATGAAGGTGTAGGCAGAGGCCAAGGAAGAGGCCAAGGCAGAGGACAAAGAAGAGGTAGAGGAAGAAGTAGCTCAAGAGGTGGAAATCAAGGCAGAGGTGGAAATCAAAATAGAGGTGGAAATCAAGGAAGAGGTGGCAATCAAGGAAGGAGTGGAAATCAAGGAAGAGGAGGTGATAAAAAAAATAAAGCTTGTTTCAATTGTGGCAAGCTTGGTCACTTTGTGAAATATTGTTGGTCCAAGACTTCTCAAGGTGGAAGAGGTCAATATGGCAACTATGGTGAAGAAGAAGGAACTTCAAATCTATTTCTTACTTATGGAAAATCAGATCAAATTCTAAATGACACTTGGATTTTGGATACTGGTTGTTCCAATCACATGAGTGGCAAGGAAGAGCTCTTTGCTACAATGGATTCCACCTACAAATCAAGAATCAAGTTGGGAGATGACAAAGATCTACAAGTTGAAGGTATTGGAGCCATGGAGGTTCCAAAAAAAGAAGGCACCAAGAAGGTAAATGACATCTATTACACCCCCAAACTCCAACATAACTTGCTTAGTGTTGGACAAATGATGGAGAAAAATTATAGACTTGTTTTTTATGAAGGCAAATGTGTAATTTTTGATAAGAACAATTGTAATAGAGTTGTTACCCAAGTACCTATGACACAGAATAGGTTGTTTCCTCTTAATTTTGGGGAAAATGGGGGTGCTCAACTTGCTAGTATTGCTATAGCAAATCCAAGTGTACTTTGGCACTTGAGATATGGTCACCTAAATTCTGCAAGCTTGAAATTGTTAACTTCTCAAGCTATGGTGTGTGGACTTCCAAAAGTTGATGAACACAAGGAGGTTTGTGAAGGGTGTGCTTTGGGAAAGCACTCTAGATCCAAGTTTCCAAAAGGACAAGCATGGAGAGCTAGCTATCCACTCCAATTGGTGCATTCGGACATTTGTGGTCCCATGCAAACCAAAAGCATTGGTAATAATTCTTACTTTCTCACTTTCATTGATGATTTCTCTAGGATGTGTTGGATCTATTTTTTGAAAACTAAAGATGAAGCTTTTGATTGTTTCATAGATTTCAAAAATAATGTAGAGAAACAAAGTGAGTTTGTTGTAAAGAGTCTAAGGACTGATAGAGGAGGAGAGTATTCTTCAAATGCATTTCTAAAATATTGTAAATATTGTGGAATCAAAAGGTAATTCACAACTGCCTACACCCCACAACAAAATGGTGTGGCTGAAAGAAAGAACCACACCATAGTAGAAATGGCTAGATCGATGCTTCAAACTAAGCATCTCAGTAACATGTATTGGGCCGATGCTGTTAGAACTAGTGTTTACATTTTGAATAGGAGTCCTACTTCTAGTCTAGATGGGATCACTCCTTATGAAGGATGGAATGGCAAAAATCCAAATGTAAAACACTTTAAGGTTTTTGGTTGTCTTGCATATGCCCACATTCCTGATGAAAAAAGAAAGAAACTTGACCCCAAAAGTCAAGCATGTATTTTTGTTGGATATTGTGAGTCTACCAAAGCATATAGACTCTACAATCCCAAAACACATAAAATTGTACTTTCCAAGGATGTAATTTTTGATGAAGGGGGAGAATGGGGTCATCAAAAACTTTTTGTTGATGATGGATCTCATGATGCAAGTTCCTCTCAAGTGCAGCAAGTGCTGCCCAAAAATAGCAAAGGAAGTCCTCCAAGCCCAAGTATGAGTACTACTCGAGATGCTACTCCAAGTCCTTCTCCACAAATATCAGTAAGTTCTTCACCTATGGATATTGATTCTCCATCTAGAGGTAAAAGAATTCTTCAGCACCATCCCTCTGTTCAAATGTTGGATAAGAATTTCCAGAAAAGATACACTAGAAGTCAAGCTAGTGAAATGAATGCAATTTTAAAAAGACTTGAAAATATGCATATGTATGGTGATGATGACTCCCAAGAGCCTAAGGGAGATGTAGTCAATTATGCTTTAATGACTAGTGCACAGCTAGAGCCATCTAGCTATGAGAAAGCATGCACTCATGATGTATGGCAGCAAGCCATGGAAGAGGAAATAACCTCTATAAAAAAGAATGATACTTGGGAGCTAGTGAAGCTTCCTAAGGGTAAAAAATGTGTTGGATGCAAATGGGTCTACAAGACCAAATTCAATGTTGATGGAAGCATTGAAAGACACAAGGCAAGACTTGTAGCAAAAGGCTTCACTCAGAAGTATGGGATTGACTATGAGGAGACCTTTGCTCCTATTGCTAGACAGGAGACAATCATATCAGTACTTTCCTTGGCTGCCCACAAAGGGTGGAAAATTCAGCACATGGATGTAAAGAGTGCCTTTCTCAATGGGTACTTGAATGAAGAGGTTTTTGTGCAACAACCTCAAGGTTTTAAAGAACAAGGTAAGGAGAACCTTGTATACAAACTGAAAAAAGCACTATATGGCCTCAAGCAAGCACCAAGGGCATGGTACTCTCGCATTGATGGCTACTTTAAGGAGTATGGATTCACTCGGAGAAAAAGTGAACCTACTCTCTACTACCTAAAGCAAGGTAAAGATATTCTCATAGTATGTTTATATGTGGATGATCTAATATTCATGGGTAGTAGTGACAAGATGAATAAGGAGTTCAAACACTCCATGATGAAAGAATTTGAAATGAAAGATCTAGGCTTAATGCATTATTTCCTAGGCATGGAAGTTCATCAAAAAGATAAAGGAATCTTCATATGTCAACACAAATATGCTCAAGATATGATTAAGAAATTTTCCATGGAGCAATGCAAATCTGTTGCAACTCCAACGGGTCATGGGATCCAATTGAGCAAAGATGATGGAGCACCAAAAGTTGACATGACCACTTACAGGAGCATGGTTGGGAGTCTGATGTTTCTCACCAACACAAGGCCCGATATTCAGTATGTTGTTTCTCTTGTTTCAAGGTTTATGGTTGATCCATCAGAACTACATTTTCAAGCAACTAAGAGAATTATGAGATATGTAAAGGGTACATTGGATTTTGGGATCCATTACCACCGATGTAATTCTGTAAAATTAGTTGGCTTCAGTGATAGTGATTGGGGCAGCAATATAGATGATAGAAAATCTACATCAAGGAACTTTTTTAGTCTTGGGTCAGGACTAATTACATGGAGTTCCAAAAAGTAGAATGTTGTAGCATTGTCTTCTACTGAGGCTAAGTATATAGCAATCACACATGCTAGTACTCAAGCTCTATGGTTGAGAAAAGTCCTTGAAGAGATTGGAGAGCAACAAAGTGGTCCTACAAGATTGTACTATGACAATATGAGTGCCATCCAATTGGCACATAATCCCATCCACCATAGCAGGTCAAAACACTTTGATATGAAGTATCACTTCATTCGAGACATGGTGGAGAAACAGGTAGTTGAGCTTCAACATTGCAGCACTTTGGACAACATGGCAGACATCTTCACCAAAGGCATTGCTAAAGCTCAATATATAAAGTTGAGAGACTATCTTGTCAGCCCTCTCAACTTTAAGGGGGAGAATGTTAGCATATAGGTTTAGGATAGTCGGCATATAGATAGTCGACAGTTTATGGTCGACAGTTTAGAGGAGAAGTTAGTTTTTACTTCTCTTTGCATTTCCTATTTGTTAGTGCAGCAATTAGCGACATTTCTACCTATATAAGCTATTGTAATACTTATTTTTCCCTAATGTGAACTTAAGTTTCATATTTAAAAGGCTTCTTTTCAATTAGAGCCATGATATGCAATTGAGGGTCTATTACTTTTGATGAGATTGGCTTAATCTCAAAGTCATAAAATGTTATGGAAGGCTCCATGCATGTTTGGATGCTCTCCACAAAGTTTCTAAAGGCATTAGGATCCTGCGATTCCAATTCAACGGATTTCAAAATATCCATTAATGCCTCATGATGTGGAGGAGATTTTTGGATTAGCTCATAGATCAAAAATTTAGCAGAAGCCATTTTTAGACTTGTATTTAGCCAGCTACTAAATGAGATGACAGGTCAAGGTGGATGATTTATGGGTGGATTTGAAGGATTCAATTGACTAGGGATATGGATGGGTAATGAAGGATTAGGCAAAACTTGGATGGGTAGTGATGTAGAGGGTTGTGACACACTTTCCTGATGTGGTTTCCTTTGTTGGTTATTCCGTTGACCTCTAGTGACCAAATGAATGGATCCTACAAACCATTGGTATTGTTAAATATGATTGACTTGATTAGGAGGAGTTTTGGTGTTAACTCCCCTACATTTGATTGCACCTCCTCATGATGAGGAAGTGGTGTTTGAAATATGGTTTTGTTGAGTGAGAGGATTATCAGGCTTGATTGCCCCCAAGTCAATGAGATCTTGGACTATGTTATTTAAACACATGGCAGTTGTTAATGTCATGTCCATTTTGCCTATGATAAGGACAAAATAGATGTTCCCAATAGTTTTTGCCTCGTTTGGTAGGATCATCTGATCTAATGTCGAGTAAAGCAAGTTTATTTATCTCATACAACCTTCTAAAAAGGGAAGCATATGATTCGACTAAAGGTGTATATTGGTGAGTTTGTCTGAAAAACTATCATCAGCGATGGTTTTCCATAGCTGGAACTATATTTTACACTGTTAGATCTTGTATTGTTGATGGGATCGCATGATATAAAATTTGTTGTGGTGTTTGTTGCACAGGTTTTTTTTTTTGAGCCATTATCGATTGGCTCATGACCACTTGATTGACTTGATTGGATTGGATTGCTAGAGTAGCCTATGTTGAATTTTGTTGGCCAGAATAGTTACTATTGTATTGGCCCTTGTTTTGCCATTATTTATTTTTAGGCTTTAATATGCCTTCTTGGATTTTAATATCCTTAATGACACTAGCCTGAGCTAAAGCTTCTTAAAATGATTGATAAGTTCATAATTGGAGCATCCAAGATATAGGTTTTAAGCGACTCTTGGTGAATTGCTTAATTAGCTCATCCATTGGTAGTGTGAATGGAAATTTAGTGATGATAACCCTCTAATGATTTCCAAAATTGTAGATAGTGATGAGGCCTGGAAATGCCTCAATCATAACATGTTTTGTACACTAAAAATGCCTATAAACTCTTATGTTTTATCTGATATGTTAGTTAAGTTGATTTAATATGCTGTATATTAACCATTTTGCATGATCAATGTATTTGAGATATTATATGCTGATTTTACAGCTTTTTGCATAGTTTTGTGTTCTTTTTGTTATGATTTGCTACAATGGGATATGCTTAGAATAAATAGCAGCATTTCACTAATCATATTCTGATTTGTTTCAAGCATTTACTTCACCTAAATGCGCAACAGTGCAAGCAAACTGTTGTTATGCAGCAAAAATTGGTCTTTCCCATATAAATTCCGGCCCAGTTGTCCATAAATAGCAAGGCATGGAATTCACATGAGGAAAGGGATGAAGACCATTAGAATTTGATCTTAGGAGATAACCCACCTGAGATATGCAGAAGAAACCAATGGAAAGCATACATTTGTTCATTACGAAGCATCTTCGGAATGAACAGATATCTTCGGAATGAAGAAAACACGGCATCTTCGGAATGAGCGGATCTTCGGAATGAAGAAAGCAGCGTCTTCGGAATGAGCGGATCTTCGGAATGAAGCATGCAGTATCTTCGAAATGAGCGATCTTCGGAATGAGAATGCAGTATCTTCGGAATGAGCGATCTTCGGAATGAAAGCTGCCTTGTCTTCGGAATGAAGCCACTTATCTTCGGAATGAATAACAGAATGTGTTTTTGACCTTTTTGACCGATTTTTGAAGGCAAAAAAGGAGAAATAAAGGTTGGAAAAAGTAAAGAGAAATATCCTCCATCTGTCTTTGCCGTCATTGCCGACCAAATCCATCATTAAGGGAAAGATCAGGTTTTAGTCCTCTTCTAGGATAAAACCGAGAATTTGTTGCAACATTTTAGGATTAGATCTTTTGAGATATTCTTTGTTTGTAATCAGATCATAGGATAGCTATAAATATTGCTCCCGTTCAGGTTGAGCTATAGAGAAGGGGGTAGAGAAATAGCGAGATAGATAGAAAATAGAGTAAGGAAGCTAAATACAAGTATAACTAGGAATTGGCTGTTACGGTCCTGTAGTGATTTTTCGAGTAATTCTTGTAATCATGTCTTTTGATCAATAAAGTGCACCAGTTCTATTTCAATTTACTTGTAAATGAGTGTGATTAAGATTTAGAAAGAGAGAGAGACTTACACCTTCTTACGGACAAAGAGGTGGCCACTTCCGGACCTAGGAGGAGGACTAACGAACGAGGTTTTTATTCCGATTTTCTTTGCGACGAGAATGAGTTGCGAGAACTTGTTATGTAAATTGCTTGTGAATAGTTGATAATATTTGCGGTATTAGTTTATTTATGCTAAGATAAATCTTGTGCTTAATGTTTTAGTTGCAATCTTACTTTCAGCTAAGCTTTCACTTTATTTTCGAATCTGTTATTTCTAGAATTTCTTGTTTTTCAGCAATTTCTTGCATTTTTATGTTTTGCTGTCAAAATCTGAACAGAGGATTGACAACCTTACATTACAGAATTTTGATAGTTTTTATTTCCACATTAGATCTAGACTTTCATTACTACAAAAGTAATTAGATTTCCTTTCTGCAATTAGAATCAGACTTTCAATTCTATAATTGTTAATTTTGCAATATAATTAGGTCTTATTCTGCAATTGTAATTAGGACTTCATTTTTGCAGTTAGTGATTAGTTTCCAATTCTGCAACTTAGATTAAGATTTAATTCATGCAATTTAGAGATAGGAATGTTCCAAAACCCCCCACCAAACCGATTCCACCAATAAAGACTTGTTGCCCTAGATTGACCTAAGTTATAGGTTGTTTCACTTCTTCTTCCACAGATAGCCTTGTACACTGCCCTGGATTGATAGATTCTTTGAGAATTAATGATGGTATAATGACTACGCATCATTTTGGCACCGTTGTCGGGGATATAGTGTTTCCAGAAGAAAACAAATAGTCCAATAGTTGTAATCAGACTAAACTGTGAACATTCAGGTTAAAATCTGAATATAACAGTAGAGTAAGATAACAACTATTGACTTAATTTATGTCATTTAGGAGTAAACATGAATGAGTAAGTCTAGGGAGACCCCAAAGGATCCCTGGCTTGTCCCATTAAGGAGATCTTCATGCCTAAGGGGTGAATCACCGTGTTTGAACTACCGAAAGAGCGATAGAAAAATCACCGGTCTCACCATCGGTAGAACATTTTGAGAAAGGAAAATCACCAATTGTATCAACAGAATATCTTAAGGAAGATAATTCATCAAACTCATCAACAGAAAAGCTTGGACCTCTTGAGAGAAAAATTTGGGAAGCTTTAACTTCTCCTAAGAAACAAGAAACTATGGCAGGCAATGTAGATGGCCAGCATGGCTATGTTCATAATGAAGGGGATGATCAGGATGTGCTCCAACCGTCCAGAACATTTGAATATCCTATTCATCTGAATCCAACACAAAACTCTCCCATGAAGACCATTTCACCTTCAGTACTTCCCACCTTTCGAGGTGTTGTATCTGAAGATCCTGACCAATTTTTGTTTGAATTCAAGGTAGTGTGTCGGACTTATGATTATATAAATGACAATAAAAAACTTAAGGTTTTTCCCTCAACTCTCAAGGATTCGACATTACGTTGGTTCATGAGCTTAGAGCCAAATTCCATAAGAACACTGGGATCAAATGGAGGCTGTCTTTTTAGACAAATATCGGGAATACTGCCGTGTAAGGAATAGAAAAGATGAGTTATTTAGAATCAAGCGGGGAAGATGATGAGACCTTGGAAGATTACCTTGATAGGTTCTCCTTTGTTCAAAGGAGATGTGGACTAGTAGAACCGAGAATTGTGTAAAACTATCTTTTTGAGAGGATTGCAAGATGAATCCGAGAGAAGTTACGGATTTGATGGGAAAAGGGGATGTAACCACTCTCGGTAATGAGGAAATTATGGATCTCTACGGGAATTACTCTCGCACTAAGCGAGAGAAGAAGAAAAAGCCGCACAAATGGCACCGATGTAAAGGACACGATAGAGGAACTAGCAAATTTCAAAGCTGATATCCTAGTGCATCTAAACACTACTTTAGGGGAAATCTCTGCAAAAGCTAAAAACACGGAACCTTTGGCAATTTATTGCCCAAGATGTAGAAGTAAACATGCTTTCCGGGAATGTCCTTTGAATAAAACAACCATCTCGGCCATTTGTAGTATACTGTTCAAAAAGGCATTCAACCGATCAATGCCACCTGCTACCACAACTCAAAACTATGTTAGAAAACCAGACTGAGGAACTCAACTATATTGGACCAAAACAGGGGGGAATTTCTCTCAATATCAAAATCCCCCTCGTTTTCCTACAAATTGGGGGCATAATCCTGGTACTATGCCTTGGGGACAATCAGAACCACCCCAACGTCCTTGGAATTATCCTCAATGGACAAATTCCCAAGAATGGCCACAATCAAATTGGAGTAATCCAGCCTGGAATCAGAATCAAAACAACCCCTCATGGAATTAGAATCAAAACAACCCCTCATGGAATCAAAATCATACTAATCCACATTGGGTGCAAAACCAACCACAATGGAATCGGCAATACCAGTCCTATCCAAGGCAGCAAAGGAATCAAGGTCAAACTCAACATTTGTTGCCTGCACCTAATCAGAATTTTCAAGAAAAATAGCAAACACAGCAAGTGAAGCAACCTCAATTGCCAGCTCAGCCAGTCACTAATCCCAATAGTGTAAGACAGACACCTCTTGTCTATGTGGCTGAAGCTGAAGAAAATATTGAAATTAATGTTCTTGATTGTAGTGATATTCAACTCCGTTCGGGAAAAGTTGTACACGAACCGGTTTTAATGGAAACCAAAGATAATGAAGAGCAAGAATCATCAGAATCAGAGAGAATTCAACCAACAAAAGAAACAGAAAAATTGGATCCAACAATAGAAAAAGAGACACAAGCAGAACAATTACCAAGGATAGTTCCATATCCTGAAAGACTTAATGCAATACCAAAAATTTTTGAGTCAGAATTGGTCAAAGAACTAAAAAAATTGACTATCTCATTACCCTTATTGCAAGCCATTAAAGAAATACCAGAAATTAACAGTACTGTCCGAAATTTGTGCATTAAAAGAACAGGGAGAAAGAAGAAAGCATTCCCCAAGACTGTGCAGGTTGAAGGAAAGATAGCTGATCTCTTATCTGGAAAACTACTACCTCCAAAGTATAGTGATCCGGGAAGCCCGATTATCACGAGTCACCATAGGTTCAGTACCAATATCAAATGTTTTAGTGGATCTAGGAGCTGCAATAAATGTCATGACTAAAGATACAATGGAACGATTCTGACTCAAACATCTCGGCCCCACATTTTACGAGTTTTAGAAATGGGTGATATGTCAGTAGCAAAACCTGAAGGAATCATTGAAGATGTCCCTATAGAAGTTTCTTCTTGGGAATTCCCTGCAGATTTTTTGGTTTTACTGACCAAGAAATTCAGCACATGGATATCCCATTATTTTGGGAAGACCTTGGCTTGCAAGCTGCAACGACCTTCATAGGCTGCAGATACTGGAAATATGACCATTTCAAATGGTATTGAGCTGAAACAAATTTCTTTATATCCTCCTGCCAAAACCATCTAGCAAATTTTTAGGCCGAGTTATGGTTTTCGACTCGGATGAAGAACCGAGAAGAGGTCATTTCTACACTAGCTACCTTAGTAGTAAGAGAACACACGAGAAGACCTCGGTGACACGAGAAAACTTAGAAAATGAAACAATCTGATGAATGTTACTGCATGAACAAAGTTTAGAAGGGGAAGCAACAAATACCCAACAATTGATAAGTAATGAGGAGAATCAAAAATATGAAGATGAATCATCTGTGCTATCACAAGGAAACTCTGTTTCACTATCACATGGATGGCACCATCATCTGATTTTTCCTTCTCACTTGTTCCATACAAGAAATGCTTCCCTCAAGCGGCAATGAAACAGAAGCGCTTCGTTTCTCCAATCACGGCAATGTCCTCTTAATCCCTTAATCACCAAGTATGAAGGAGTGAATTCAGTCCTTCTAAATACAAAACAAATAGAAGTCCAGCCAGGAAAATTTTTGAATATCTACAGCCAGCTTACTAGGGAAGAGGAAGAAAAATTGATAGTTGTTTTGCGGAAGCATGTTCATGCTTTTGCTTGGAACTACAAAGATATGTAAGGAGTTCATCCTGATATATGTACCCATAAGATCTATACCGAAGAAGTCAAGCCAGTCAGACAATTTCAAAGAAGATTGAATCCTGCCTTAAGAGATATTGTGAAGGAAGAAATTGAAAAACTCCTGGAAGTAGGATTCATTTACCCAATTTCCGATAGTCAATGGGTTTCTCCATTGGTAATAGTTCCTAAGAAAAATGGAAAAATGAGAGTATGTGTAGATTAGAGAGAATTGAATAAGGTGACATACAAAGACCATTTTCCATTACCTTTCATAGATCAAGTGTTAGATACTCTTGTTGGAAAAAGATACTTTTGTTTTCTTGATGGATTCGGTGGGTATAATCAAATTCAGATTGCAACTGAAGATCAAGAAAAGACAACTTTTACATGTCCATGGGGAACATTTGCCTATAGGGTTTTACCTTTTGGTTTGTGTAATGCCCCGACAACTTTTCAGTGAGCGAGTCCTAGCAATTTTTGCTGATCCGACCACCAAAAGTGTTGAAATTTACATGGATGATTTCACGAGTATGTGGACAAACTTTTGATTTTACATTGGAAAATCTTGACAAAGTCTTAACTCGTTGTGAAACATACCACTTATCCTTAAATCCGGATAAATGCTTCATGATGATGAAGGAAGGGATAGTTCTTGGTCATCACATCTCTCCTGAAGGGATCCAAGTTGATCCAAAGAAAGTTGAAATTATCAAGAACCTCCTTCCTCCTAAAACTCGGACTAATGTCAGAAGTTTCCTAGGACACATTGGTTTTTACCGCAGGTTTATTCCCAACTTTAGTACAATAGCCGGTCCTATGTTTGCCTTATTGACTAAAGATTACGAATTCTCTGGACTGCAAAGTGTCGGGAAGCATTTGAAGCTACGAAAGAGAAATTGATAACTCCACCTGTGCTTAGAGGACCTAATTGGACATTACCATTTCACATTCAAGCTGATGCCTCCAATACGGCAATTGGAGCGAGCATTAGGACAAATTGATAATGGTGAACATTATACCATCTACAACATTAGCAAAAACTTGACGGGAGCGAGAGAAAAATTATACAACGCGAGAAAGAATTCCTAGCGGTGATTTATGCCATCAACAAATTTAGGCATTATATCACGAGGTTATCAAATATTTATTCACACGAGATCATACGACCATTAAGTATTTGATGAATAAACCTATGGTAAGTGCAAGAATTATTCGTTGGTTCGTTATTCTTTGCAAGAATTTGATATTACCATAATCAACAAACCAGGGAAAAGCTAATGTTGTAGCAGATTTTTTGTCCGGGTTGCGAGAACACGGATGAAGGGGAATTAGTTGATGACACTTTTCATGATGAAAAACTATTTGCTATATCAGTTCAATCACCTTGGTTTGCAGATATAGCCAATTATTTGGCCACAGGGAAAGTTCCTCCACATTTCACCTCAAAACAGAAAAAACAATTGATCAAACAGAGTTCTTCTTTTGAGTGGATTAAGGGTATGCTTTTTAAGTGCGATCCTGACCATGTGTTACGTAGGTGCATCCGAAAGGATGAAGTGTATGATATCCTTAGAGCTTGTCATGATGAACCCTCGGGTGGACACTATTACGTAAAAAGCACGGTTAGAAAAATCTTAGGGATAGGATATTATTGGCCATCTCTTCACAAGGATGTGAAAAAGTACACGAGGCATTGTGATGCATGCCAAAGAATGGGGAAACCCACTCATACAAATGAGATGCCATTGCAGCCTCAAATGGTTTTAGAACCATTTGAGAGGTGGGGAGCTTGATTTTGTAGGACCTATTGATCCACCTTCTCAAGGAAAGGTGCATATTCTAGTATGCACCGATTACTTGACAAAGTGGGTAGAGGTGCGTGCTTTCAAACATGCTCGTGAAGAGAAGGTCAGCTGATTTCTTGTATACTCGGATTTTTCGAGAGATTTGGAGCTCCACGGTCTATCACCACGGACCAAGGACCCCAATTTGCATCCAAAGTCATAAAAGTATTTACAGAATTGTATGAAATCAAACATAGGAAATCATCACCTTACCACCCACAAGCAAATGGCCGAGGTTGAAGTAACAAACGAGAGAACTAGAACGCATCTTGACAAAAACAGTAGCTTTTCATAGGAAAAATTGGCTAGACAAACTACAGAAGCGGTTTGGGCCTACAATACTACTTGGAAGTCCACTCTTTGGATTCACACCTTATGAACTAGTCTTTGGTAAAAAGCCTCTCTTACCTATTGAATTTGAGCTACTAACATTGCGCACGGCACTGGAAATTGGAATTGACTTGTCGCGAGGCACGAGATAGACAGGATTACTGCGGTGAATGCATTGGATGAACTTAGATTGGATGCTCTGCACCAAGGCGAGGTAATTCGGGAGCGAGAGGAAGCTATGGCATGACAGTCACATTCGGCGAGAGGAAACTCCAACAAGGAGATTGGGCTTTCTTGTTCGATTCTCAATATGAGGACTTCCCTGGAAAATCGAGAACTAGATGGTTGGGACCTTCTTTGGATTGAAGAGGTATTCAACAATGGAGCGGCTCGTTTATCCCCCATTGATGGGTCACGAAGAAAGTTGGTAGTGAATGGACATCGCCTCGGGGTATACCATACACCTACGACTAAAGAAGAATTCTTGCAGCAACTTGATAGTTTGGATACACGACAGGTGGAAGAGAATCCTTCTTCCACTTCAAAACAATCAACATGATCAGTGGATTTCAAGAAAATAGAAAATACAAAAAAATCAAAAAAATAGAAAACAAAAAGATGAATAAATTCTGAGTATGAATTCCTTCATGGGCATGGTTTCAGGGGAAATCATGAAATTCCTTCATGGGCATAGTCAGGATCAAGAAAAAAAAAAAAAAAAGAGAGAAAAGGAGAGGTAAAAATAAAAAAAATGGGGAAAATAAAAAAAAAAAAGAGAGAGAAAAATGAATAACTCAGTAGTGAAAACCTTTTTAAGGCACTACTGGGTTGGTATGCATGAAAACCAGTTTTACGGCATGCATAACCTTGAGAAATTTTTGAATCATCATTGTACAAATTCACCTAGTGCACTTGTTTTGAAATGTTGCGAGAAAATCTCGGACGAATATCAACAAAAGCGAGTCATTCTTCAAAGCGGCATTAACTAGTTTTTATCAGGTATATATTTCTTACATTTCTTCATTGTAAAATGATTGGTATATAGTATGTGACAATTAACCATTAGCATAAAAGGTATTCATAAGAGTTGGCATACTTAAAAACATGTTTTAAGAATGATAATATTGATTTCTGCCTAATCTTCGAAACAAGAATGCCAAAAACAATACTTGCTGTATTATCTTCGGAATGAAATTGTCTTCAGAATGACAGCAAAATGAATGTTGCACTTTATCTTCAGAAAGAAACTTTGTCTTCGGAATGACAATTTGTCTTCAGAATGAAACTTGGTCTTCAGAATGACGATTTGTTGCATCATCTTCGGAATGAAGATTTGTCTTCGGAATGAAGATCTATCTTCGGAATGAAGGTCTGTCTTCGGAATGACGATTTACTTTCACAATACAGCTTGATCTTCGGAATGAGGATTAATCTTCGGAATGAGGATTGATCTTCGGAATGAAGATCTATCTTCGGAATGAAAATTCTGCAAAGAGGATTTGTCTTCGGAATGAAGACCTGTCTTCGGAATGAGGTCATAATCTTCGGAATGAGGATTTGTCTTCGGAATGAAGACTTGTCTTCGGAATGAGGTCATAATCTTCGAAATGAAATTTCGTTTGCATTTTCGGAAAGAGCATTTCCACGTGGCGTCCAAGAAAATAAGATACGACAAAATTAAGATTTTTTCTTAGTTGCATGCGAAGAAGGGACACGTGTCAATCAGCACATGGTCTGTTTTTGCACTCATTGGAAATACGGAGAATCTGCAACCATATGCCACTAGTTTTTAATGTCAATTAACATGCACGTGAGAATCTGCAAAGCGATGACGTGGATCGACGGCAAGGACATCCATGCAATTATCAACGAACGGGTGTACGGTGCGAAGTAGATATGTGTGCCATCCTTCTTTCCGAAGACGTGTTGCGAGGTACAGTGCACAGAATACGGCTCATTCCGAAGAAGACGAAGAAGAAGGAGAAACGGGGCAGCGAAGGTTCTAAACTCTGCAAATTAGCAACGGGGAAATAGCCAAAAAATCTTGCGGTAGGACAGCGACCGCGAGTGTACAAGTTTTAAACGAGAGAAAAATGGGACGCAAGATCGGAACGGAACTCGCGAGATACCAATTTCCTCCGAGAAAATTCGGCAGTTGTGCAGATTTTTGAAGACGGAGGGTTTATGACATTTTTGGACAAATTCAATGGGTCTTCAGAAGATTTAGCTGGCATGTTTGCCCACACGTTCAGAAACAACCGAGCACATGTCAACGACATGTCTATTGAGGTAAGCCCTAAAATTTTAAGTCAAATTACGGAGTCTGCCATTAGAGGGAATTTCAATTACTAGATCTGGCAAGAACACATTGGCAAATGTAGTTAATCAGTTTGTAGAAGAGAATGATAGAGAACCTGAATATTTAACCCATAACAACACATGCAAGGGGTTAAAAAGGGCTAGCCTTGCAAGAACCCTGGGATGAAGTAGCCACCCGGGTGATTAAGTTTTTGACCTGTGAAGGGCGGTATGTCCTATTGTCAGGGCATCATCTACGAATTTTAAACCATCTCGGACATGGTAGACAACAACCGAAGTTAGGGTTAATCTTCCCCTGTATTTGTACCAAGAGTTAAAGAACATGGCAAAAAGATATCGGGAGGGTAAAGGAAGCCTTCGCCATCATGGCCTTATCAAATTAATTTGCCAACATCATTTCGGAGGAAACCCTAGGAGTTTTGACGGGTTTTACTCTAATTTAAATGATGTCATTTTTGGGGATGAAAGTGAAGAAGAAGAGGAGTCAAATACGTTGATGTTTTCGCGAGAAGAGGAAACAGATTGCTACAAAAAATATTGCGAGAAGTTGCTACGAGAAAATGTTGCGAGAGGTTGCTACGGAAGAAGGCTGCAGAAGATGCCCCTGAAGCTATTACAGAAATTGCTCCTGAGCCTTCAAATTCACAGGCTAAGAGACAAAAGAAAAGAGGATCGGAACTAGCGGTAGAGCAGGAAAAACAAAAGAGAGTTCGGTTTCTTGAAGCTGCAAGCGACTTGTCGAGACGAGAGAAGTGAAACAAGGGAAACGAGAGGCATCAAAAAGCGACCCCATGACCCCTGCTTGTCACCAAAAAATAGAGCAAAAAGAAGAAGTTTGCATACGGAACTAGGAGGTCTACAAGAATCCATTTGAAAGAGGCTGCGAACGGGTCATGGAGGAAGAAGATAGACCGGGTAGCCCGGATGTCACGGAGATACAACCGACATCGACAATTTTCTAGAATTCCACTGAACAGATAGGTGAAGTAGAAAGCGAAGCAAGTTGGTTTGGAAGAGGCTACAATTCAACGGAGGCTACGAGATATGGTGGATGTCCTTGTAGAGCAGTCTCACGAGCCTCCTGAACAAGAACAGAATGTTGCGACGAGAAGAGGAAAATTTGGTTGAACGACCAAGCGCAAGCGATTTGTCGCATCGGCTTACGAAGCAGAAACAGAAGTGGAAGACATCATCTGAGCGGTGAGGGCAGCAAGGAGTGTTGTCAAGACACAGACCGAGATGGATCACGAGAGAAAGAAAGCATCATTGAGATGCAAGAAAGAAAAATTACGAACTCCGGCAGGAAGTGGCGAACTAAAAAAGTTGTTGGCACAATCCGAAACGACCAGTTGTGTTCCATGATGAAGATAATTTGGCTCAATTGCTTCTGGGTTTATCAAGAGCGAGATGATTCTGTTGAGGCGGACATAGAAGTTCATCTCGAAACAGCACTCCTTCATTACGAAGAAGTGCCTGTTCATTACGAAGCAGTGCCTTCTTGTTCTGAAGATGCTTCAGAAATGGTGAGGAATATTGCAGAGGATGCTGAAAATGAGCCACCAGCACAAGAACAGTCCCAACAGCAAGAAAAAGTTCAAGTAAGTACTCCTACTGAGGTCCCTGCATTTCAACTTGTTACACTTCCAATAGAAACAGCAGATAAGGGGGTACAAGTAGAAATACTATTTGATGATAACCCCATAGAAATAGCAAATAAGGGGGTGCAAGTAGAGATATTGACAGATGAACAGCCAGTGGAAGTGGCGAGAAAAAGGAGTTCGGACAAATCTGGTGCCTAGGATCCCCACCGTAGTAAGACCACCTAATACTTGTGTCCTTAGAGCGGTACAATGCGGACATAGCTAGGCTGGATGATTAGATATGAACAGACTTGCCAATAAAACTGAAAAATTCAAACTGGAAGCAAAACGGCTAGAAGCCAAGGACACAGAAATTCGGGCATTGAAAGAAAAGGTATCCGACTGTGCCAAATTGCTTGAGTTTTTAGTCCAATTTAGACGGCCAGCCAGATTTTACAACCTTATTTTGAAGGAAAAATACCTTAGATGGCAGGTCATGAGGATTACTTCAAACCTTCCATACAAATTGGACACTATTGAAGATTTTTTGGAGGCATATTTTGACAGTCCCTTTGAACAGAAAAATCTCCTGTGTGAACTGTTTTTGCATAGTTTCTTCATTCCAGAGGAAGTTGACTCTCATCCTCAAATCTACATTGGAGATGTTCAGTTGAGAGCATTTATGTCTACCTTGCAAAATCAGCTTTATTGGGATCATGAGAAAAGGCAGAATAAAGTGATTGAAACAAGGGCTGAGTTGTTAGTCAGAGCAATCCAGCCAAATCACCTAAATATCACTCGGCAGCACTTTTCAATGATGAACAAGGGATGATATTAAGAGAATGTACTTGAACAATTTGAGGGATTGTGTGACCAGATTTAACAATTTTCGTGATCACAATTTCTTTCCAGGCATTGTCGGTATGCGAGAGGCAGATGGAATGAACTTTCCATGTCTTTAAGGAAAAGAGAACCTATCTCCCCCATCAATCTAGAGTGGTCCAGAAGAAGAGCGAGAAGGTGTAGTCCAACTGATCCAGATCATGCAGCATAACTGGATAGGTCTCAGGTTCAGGCCTCCAACCATCATTACTCCAGTTCCATTTTACTTTGAGGAAAATGAACAGCCTGATGAACAATTTGAAGATTGGCTTAGAAACATTCAGGAAAATAGGGGATATTACATAGGCAAGAAGTTATTCTACAGGTCATGGAATCTAAACATGGACATATGTGATTCCATAGCCCAACAGAATGCATGAGGGCATGCATCAATATAAGTTGGGGGGAAAATGATGAGGCACTGGAAATGCCTCAATCATAACATGTTTTGTACACTAAAAATGCCTATAAAATCTTATGTTTTATCCGATATGTTAGTTAAGTTGATTTAATATGTTGTATATTAACCATTTTGCATGATCAATGTATTTGAGATATTATATGCTTGATTTTACGACTTTTTGCATAGTTTTGTGTTCTTTTTGTTATGATTTGCTACAATGGGATATGCTTAGAATAAATAGCAGCATTTCACTAATCATATTCTGATTTGTTTCAAGCATTTACTTCACCTAAATCTGGCAACAGTGCAAGCAAACTGTTCTTTGTGCGACAAAAGCTGGTCTTTCCCATATAAATTCCGGCCAGTTGTCCATAAATAGCAAGGCATGGAATTCACATGAGGAAAGGGATGAAGACCATTAGAATTTGATCTTAGGAGATAACCCACCCGAGAGATGCGAGAAGAAACCAATGGAAAGCATACATTTGTTCATTCCGAAGCATCTTCGGAATGAACGAGATATCTTCGGAATGAAGAAAACACGGCATCTTCGGAATGAGCGGATCTTCGGAATGAAGAAAGTAGCGTCTTCGGAATGAGCGGATCTTCGAAATGAAGCATGCAGTATCTTCGGAATGAGCGATCTTCGGAATGAGAATGCGGTATCTTCGGAATGAGCGATCTTCGAAATGAAAACTGCATTGTCTTCGGAATGAAGCCACTTATCTTCGAAATGAAGAACAGAATGTGTTTTTGACCTTTTTGACCGATTTTTGAAGGCGAAAAAGGGAAATAAAGGTTGGAAAAAGTAAAGAGAAATATCCTCCATCTGTCTTTGCCGTCATTGCCGACCAAATCCATCATTAAGGGAAAGATCAGGTTTTAGTCCTCTTCTAGGATAAAACCGAGAATTTGTTGCGACATTTTAGGATTAGATCTTTTGAGATATTCTTTGTTTGTAATCAGATCATAGGATAGCTATAAATATTGCTCCCGTTCGGGTTGAGCTATAGAGAAGGGGGTAGAGAAATAGCGAGATAGATAGAAAATAGAGTAAGGAAGCTAAATACGAGTATAACTAGGAATTGATTATTACGATCCTGTAATGATTTTTCAGTAGAATTCTTGTAATCATGTCTTTTGATCAATAAAGTACACAAGTTCTATTTCAATTTACTTATAAATGAGTGTGATTAAGATTTAGAAAGAGAGAGAGACTTACACCTTCTTCTGGACAAAGAGGTTGGCCACTTCCAGACCTAGGAGGAGGACTAACGGAACGAGGTTTTTATTCGATTTTCTTTGCAGTGAGAATGAGTTGCGAGAACTTGTTATGTAAATTGCTTGTGAATAGTTGACAATATTTGCGAGTATTAGTTTATTTATGCTAAGATAAATCTTGTGCTTAATGTTTTAGTTGCAATCTTACTTTCGACTAAGCTTTCACTTTATTTTTGAAGCTGTTATTTCGAATTTACTTGTTTTTCGAGCAATTTCTTGCATTTTTATGTTTTCTTTGTCAAAATACGAGCAGGAGGATTGACAACCTTACATTACTGAATTTTGATAGTTTTTATTTCCAAATTAGATCTAGACTTTAATTACTGCAAAAGTAATTAGATTTCCTTTTTGCAATTAGGATCAGACTTTCAATTCTGTAACTATTAATTCTGCAATATAATTAGGTCTTATTATGCAATTGTAATTAGGACTTCATTTACGTAGTTAGTGATTAGTTTCCAATTCTGCAACTTAGATTAAGATTTAATTCATGCAATTTAGAGATAGGAATGTTCCAAAACCCCCCACCAAACCGATTCCACCAATAAAGACTTGTTGCCCTAGATTGACCTAAGTTATAGCTGTTTCACTTCTTCTTTCGTAGATAGCCTTGTACACTGCCCTGGATTGATAGATTCTTTGAGAATTAATGATGGTATAATGACTACGCATCATTTTGGCACCGTTTTCGGGGATATAGTGTTGCCAAAAGAAAACAAATAGTCCAATAGTTGTAATCAGACTAAACTGTGAACATTCAGGTTAAAATCGAATATAACGATGAGAGTAAGATAACAACTATTGACTTAATTTATGTCATTTATGAGTAAACATGAATGAGTAAGTCTAGGGAGACCCCAAAGGATCCCTGACTTGTCCCATTAAGGAGATATTCATGCCTAAGGGGTGAATCACCTGTGTTTGAACTACCTGAAAGACTGATAGAAAAATCACCAGTCTCACCATCAGTAGAAGATTTTGAGAAAGAAAAATCACCAATTGTATCAACAAAATATCTTAAGAAAGATAATTCATCAAACTCATCAACAAAAAAGCTTGGACCTCTTGAGAGAAAAATTTGGGAAGCTTTAACTTCTCCTAGGAAACAAGAAACTATGGCAGAAGGAGGCAATGTAGATGGCCAGCATGGCTATGTTCATAATGAAGGGGATGATCAGGATGTGCTCCAATCGTCCAGAACATTTGAATATCCTATTCATCTGAATCCAACACAAAACTCTCACATGAAGACCATTTCACCTTCAGTACTTCCCACCTTTCGAGGTGTTGTATCTGAAGATCCTGACCAGTTTTTGTTTGAATCCAACCCCTCATGGAATCAAAATCAGACTAATCCACATTGGGTGCAAAACCAACCACAATGGAATCAGCAATACCAGTCCTATCCAAGGCAGCAAAGGAATCAAAGTAAAACTCAACATTTGTTGCCTGCACCTAATCAGAATTTTCAAAAAAAACAACAAACACAGCAAGTGAAGCAACCTCAATTGCCAGCTCAGCCAATCACTAATCCAAACAGTGTAATACAGACACCTCTTGTCTATGTGGGTGAAGCTGAAGAAAATATTGAAATTAATGTTCTTGATTGTAGTGATATTCAACTCCGTTCAGGAAAAGTTGTACCTAAACCAGTTTTAATGGAAACCAAAGATAATGAAGAGCAAGAATCATCAGAATCAGAGAGAATTCAACCAACAAAAGAAACATAAAAATTGGATCCAACAATAGAAAAAGAGACACAAGCAGAACAATTACCAAGGATAGTTCCATATCCTGAAAGACTTAATGCAATACCAAAAATTTTTGAGTCAGAATTGGTCAAAGAACTAAAAAAATTGACTATCTCATTACCCTTATTGCAAGCCATTAAAGAAATACCAGAAATTAACAGTACTGTCCGAAATTTGTGCATTAAAAGAATAGGGAGAAAGAAGAAAGCATTCCCCAAGACATGCGGAGTTGAAGGAAAGATAGCTGATCTCTTATACTGGAAAACTACTACCTCCAAAGTATAGTGATCCAGGAAGCCCGATTATCACAGTCACCATAGGTTTAGTACCAATATCAAATGTTTTAGTGGATCTAGGAGCTGCAATAAATGTCATGACTAAAGATACAATGGAACGATTCATGACTCAAACATCTCGACCCCACATTTACGAGTTTTAGAAATGGTCGATAGGTCGATAGCAAAACCTCGAAGGAATCATTGAAGATGTCCCTATAGAAGTTTCTTCTTGGGAATTCCCTATGATTTTTTGGTTTTACAGCCAAGAAATTCAGCACATGGATATCCCATTATTTTGGGAAGACCTTGGCTTGCAACTACAGCAGCATTCATAGACTGCAGATCTGGAAATATGACCATTTCAAATGGTATTGAGCTTAAAAAAATTTCTTTATATCCTCCTGCAAAACCATCTAGCAAATTTTTAGTCCAGTTATGGTTTTCTGACTCAGATGAAGAACCAGAAGAGGTCATTTCTACACTAGCTACCTTAGTAGTAAGAGAACACACAGAAGACCTCGGTGACATAGAAAACTTAGAAAATGAAACAATCTCGATGAATGTTCTGCATGAACAAAGTTTAGAATGGGAAGCAACAAATACCCAACAAATGATAAGTAATGAGGAGAATCAAAAATCTAAAGATGAATCATCTGTGCTATCACAAGGAAACTCTGTTTCACTATCACATGGATGGCACCATCATCTGATTTTTCCTTCTCACTTGTTCCATACAAGAAATGCTTCCCTCAAGCAGTAATGAAACAGAAACTGCTTCGTTTCTCCAATCACAGCAATGTCCTCTTAATCCCTTAATCACCAAGTATAAAGGAGTGAATTCAGTCCTTCTAAATATAAAACAAATAGAAGTCCAGCCAGGAAAATTTTTGAATATCTACAGCCAGCTTACTAGGGAAGAGGAAGAAAAATTGATAGTTGTTTTGCAGAAGCATGTTCATGCTTTTGCTTGGAACTACAAAGATATGTCAGGAGTTCATCCTGATATATGTACCCATAAGATCTATACTGAAGAAGTCAAGCCAGTCAGACAATTTCAAAGAAGATTGAATCCTGCCTTAAGAGATATTGTGAAAGAAGAAATTGAAAAACTCCTGGAAGTAGGATTCATTTACCCAATTTCTGATAGTCAATGGGTTTCTCCATTGGTAATAGTTCCTAAGAAAAATGGAAAAATGAGAGTATGTGTAGATTACAGAGAATTGAATAAGGTGACATACAAAGACCATTTTCCATTACCTTTCATAGATCAAGTGTTAGATACTCTTGATGGAAAAAGATACTTTTGTTTTCTTGATGGATTCAGTGGGTATAATCAAATTCAGATTGCACCTGAAGATCAAGAAAAGACAACTTTTACATGTCCATGGGGAACATTTGCCTATAGGGTTTTACCTTTTGGTTTGTGTAATGCCCCAAAAACTTTTCAGTGAGCAGTCCTAGCAATTTTTGCTGATCTGACCACCAAAAGTGTTGAAATTTACATTGATTTCACAGTATGTGGACAAAATTTTGATTTTACATTGGAAAATCTTGACAAAGTCTTAAATCGCTGTGAAACATACCACTTATCCTTAAATCCAGATAAATGCTTCATGATGATGAAGGAAGGGATAGTTCTTGGTCATCACATCTCTCCCGAAGGGATCCAAGTTGATCCAAAGAAAGTTGAAATTATCAAGAACCTCCTTCCTCCTAAAACTCGGACTAATGTCGAGAGTTTCCTAGGACACATTGGTTTTTACCGCAGGTTTATTCCCAACTTTAGTACAATAGCCAGTCCACTGTTTGCCTTATTGACTAAAGATTATGAATTCTCCTGGACTGCAAAGTGTCAGGAAGCATTTGAAGCTCTGAAAGAGAAATTGATAACTCCACCTGTGCTTAGAGGACCTAATTGGACATTACCATTTCACATTCAAACTGATGCCTCCAATACAGCAATTGGAGCAACATTAGGACAAATTGATAATGGTGAACATTATACCATCTACAACATTAGCAAAAACTTGACGAGAGCAGAGAAAAATTATACAACTGAGAAAGAATTCCTAGCAGTGATTTATGCCATCAACAAATTCAGGCATTATATCATAGGTTATCAAATATTTATTCACATAGATCATACAACCATTAAGTATTTGATGAATAAACCTATGGTAAGTGCAAGAATTATTCGTTGGTTGTTGTTGCTGCAAGAATTTGATAATACCATAATCAACAAACCAGGAAAAGCTAATGTTGTAGCATATTTTTTGTCCAGGTTGCAGAACACAGATGAAGGGGAATTAGTTGATGACACTTTTCCTGATGAAAAACTATTTGCTATATCAGTTCAATCACCTTGGTTTGCAGATATAGCCAATTATTTGGCCATAGGGAAAGTTCCTCCACATTTCACCTCAAAACAAAAAAAACAATTGATCAAACAGAGTTCTTCTTTTGAGTGGATTAAGGGTATGCTTTTTAAGTGCAGTCCTGACCATGTGTTACGTAGGTGCATCCAAAAGGATGAAGTGTATGATATCCTTAGAGCTTGTCATGATGAACCCTCAGGTGGACACTATTATGTAAAAAGCACAGTTAGAAAAATCTTAGGGATAGGATATTATTGACCATCTCTTCACAAGGATGTGAAAAAGTACATCGGGCATTGTGATGCATGCCAAAGAATGGGGAAACCCACTCATACAAATGAGATGCCACTGCAGCCTCAAATGGTTTTAGAACCATTTGAGAGGTGGGGGCTTGATTTTGTAGGACCTATTGATCCACCTTCTCAAGGAAAGGTGCATATTTTGGTATGCACCGATTACCTGACAAAGTGGGTAGAGGTGCGTGCTTTCAAACATGCTCGTGAAGAAAAGGTCACTGATTTCTTGTATACTCAGATTTTTCAGAGATTTGGAGCTCCACGGTATATCACCACAGACCAAGGACCCCAATTTGCATCCAAAGTCATAAAAGTATTTATAGAATTGTATGAAATCAAACATAGGAAATCATCACCTTACCACCCACAAGCAAATGGCCAGGTTGAAGTAACAAACGAGAGAACTAGAACGCATCTTGACAAAAACAGTAGCTTTTCATAGGAAAAATTGGCTAGACAAACTACCTGAAGCAGTTTGGGCCTACAATACTACTTGGAAGTCCACTACTGGATTCACACCTTATGAACTAGTCTTTGGTAAAAAACCTCTCTTACCTATTGAATTTGAGCTACTAACATTGCGCACAGCACTAGAAATTGGAATTGACTTGTCGCAGGCATAGATAGACAGGATTCTGTAGCTGAATGCATTGGATGAACTTAGATTGGATGCTCTGCACCAAACTGAGGTAATTCAGGAGCAGAGGAAGCTATGGCATGACAGTCACATTCAGTAGAGGAAAATCCAACAAGGAGATTGGGCTTTACTGTTCGATTCTCAATATGAGGACTTCCCTGGAAAACTGAGAACTAGATGGTTGGGACCTTATTGGATTGAAGAGGTATTCAACAATGGAGCAGCTCGTTTATCCCCCATTGATGGGTCACGAAGAAAGTTGGTAGTGAATGGACATCGCCTCAGGGTATACCATACACCTCTGACTAAAGAAGAATTCTTGCAGCAACTTGATAGTTTGGATACACAGCAAGTGGAAGAGAATCCTTCTTCCACTTCAAAACAATCAACATGATCAGTGGATTTCAAGAAAATAGAAAATACAAAAAAATCAGAAAAATAGAAAACAAAAAGATGAATAAATTCTGAGTATGAATTCCTTCATGGGCATGGTTTCAAGGGAAATCATGAAATTCCTTCATGGGCATAGTCAGGATCAAGAAAAAAAAAAAAAAAAAAAAGAGAAAAGGAGAGGTAAAAATAAAAAAAAATGGGGAAAATAAAAAAAAAGAGAGAGAAAAATGAATAACTCAGCAGTGAAAACCTTTTTAAGGCACTACTGGGTTGGTATGCATGAAAACCAGTTTTCTGGCATGCATAACCTTGAGAAATTTTTGAATCATCATTGTACAAATTCACCTAGTGCACTTGTTTTGAAATGTTGCAGAAAATCTCAACAGAATATCAACAAAAGCAGTCATTCTTCAAAACTGGCATTAACTGTTTTTATCAGGTATATATTTCTTACATTTCTTCATTGTAAAATGATTGGTATATAGTATGTGACAATTAACCATTAGCATAAAAGGTATTCATAAGAGTTGGCATACTTAAAAACATGTTTTAAGAATGATAATATTGATTTCTGCCTAATCTTCGAAACAAGAATGCCAAAAACAATACTTGCTGTATTATCTTCGGAATGAAATTGTCTTCAGAATGACAAAAAAATGAATGTTGCACTTTATATTCAAAAAGAAACTTTGTCTTCGGAATGACAATTTGTCTTCAGAATGAAACTTGGTCTTCAGAATGACGATTTGCTGCATCATATTCGGAATGAAGATTTGTCTTCGGAATGAAGATCTATCTTCGGAATGAAGGTCTGTCTTCGGAATGACGATTTACTTTCACAATACAGCTTGATCTTCGGAATGAGGATTAATCTTCGAAATGAGGATTGATCTTCGGAATGAAGATCTATCTTCGAAATGAAAATTCTGCAAAGAGGATTTGTCTTCGGAATGAATACCTGTCTTCGGAATGAGGTCATAATCTTTGGAATGAGGATTTGTCTTCGGAATGAAGACTTGTCTTCGGAATGAGGTCATAATCTTTGAAATGAAATTTCGTTTGCATTTTCGGAAAGAGCATTTCCACGTGGCGTCCAAGAAAATAAGATACGACAAAATTAAGATTTTTTCTTAGTTACATGCGAAGAAGGGACACGTGTCAATCAGCACATGGTCTGTTTTTGCACTCATTGGAAATACGTAGAATCTGCAACCATATGCCACCAGTTTTTAATGTCAATTAACATGCACGTGAGAATTTGCAAAAATGATGACGTGGATCTGACGGCAAGGACATCCATGCAATTATCAACGAACAGGTGTACAGTGTAGAAGTAGATATGTGTGCCATCCTTCCTTTTGAAGACGTGTTGCGAGGTATAGTGCACATAATACAGCTCATTCCGAAGAATACGAAGAAGAAGGAGAAACAGGGCAGCGAAGGTTCTAAACTCTGCAAATTAGCAACAGGAAATAACCAAAAAATCCTGCAGTAGGACAGCAGTCGCAGTGTACAAGTTTTAAACAGAGAGAAATGGGACGCAAGATTAGAACAGAACCTGCAGATACCAATTTACAGGTGGATGCATTAGTTTAATGCATTTGGGTCCAGGAGGAAGTATTTATTTAAATAATTAAAAACCTTGTTAAGGTTCCCTTTAATTATTTTTAAATAAATATTAAATTATTGTTTGCAATGGGTTCTCCTAACCCATGGCGCTATGTTTTAAGATTGTGGGCGCTAGCCAAGACCTCCGCCGACGTGTTAAACTCCTTGCCGACGTCAAGAGCTTATGGTAAAAATGCATATAAATCTCCCTCAATGAAAATCAAGAATCATCCCATCCGTATTTTGAAAAGAGTTGCTCGCTGTGATTTCGTGATCCGTTGTTTGGATTTCTTCTCCGATTGTGTCTTCGTCGTTTTCGTAAACCTGCTGTTCGACTGTGTCTTCGTCGTTTTCGTGAATCTGCTGTGTACTCGTCGTTTGTCGTAAATCCGCCATAAGGTTTTCGTCTTCTTGTTCACGTCAGAAGAAAAGGAGGCACTGTTGTTTTATGTAATCCCTGGCGCAGAAGGAACAAGGCTAATAGCATGAGGTTTAAACCTCACCGGGTGCCTTTGGCGCATCGGTAGCGGCTAGGTTGTTGGCGCGCTACCCGAACGGGAGGTTCCGCGTTCGAATAACGCGAAAGGGTTTTTCATCGTGAAGTGGACGCAGCGGGTGGTGTTAGAATTCGTGCGCAATTTCTCCATAGCGCGATTTTTTATGTTGGCCAAGGTATTTTCGAAATTAATTTTTGCTAAGTGTATTTTGCGGATGGAGGAAGTTTATTAGAGGGCAAAACAGCTTAGGAGTTATAAGGAGTTTAAAGCTTGTTTTATTTTGATAAAAGATTCTTTTGAAGGTGTTGTTTGAAATATCTTATTGCATTCTTATGAGAAATAAATTTTATTTTTGATAAGACTATAAGGGAGAAATAAGGTGTATAAGGGATAAATTTTTCTTGTAATGTTGAGAGTGCTTTTGGTTGATTATGGAAATGAAAGCATGATGTTTTAAGGTTAAAATTGCTTCTTGTGTGAAGTTGTGAAACCTTAAGTGGGCAGCTTTGAGATTGACATTTGCTTTCATTAAATTGGTAATAATCAAGCTATTCTTTAATTGGTTAAAGTGTTGGGCTTACTCCTTTGTTGATGATTTGAAAAGTTGTTTTGTGCTTTGTGATTTGAGTTGGTGGATGCTTTTTGTTCAAACAATATTGGAGAGAAAAGGAGTTCTACTTGTTTCCTTTTCTGATGTTGATTGTGAAATGCTTCAAGGTTGTGTTTTGAGTTGAATGGTGTTGATTGAACCTTGGTTGATGAGCATTGTTGTTGAAGCCCTAATTGATGGTGAAAAGAACATGAGTATCATTGTTATGTGATTCTTTGCATAGTTGGAAATTGTTGGGGTTTCATGTTCTTGAAAGAAAGCATTCTATCCTATCCATTTCAGATATTGAGTTGAGTTTTCAGATTTGAGATTGAGTTTGAGCTGAGTTGATTTGAGTTGATTTTTGAGATTGGGAGTTGAGTATAGAACATATTGAGTCTCTAACAATTTTCTTTATGCTTCTATGAGTTTGACAAATCACATTGGGTCTCTAACAATTCACCTTGTGATTTCCTACTAAGAAAGTTTTTTTTCTTGGTGAGCTTGCTGAGTTTTTGGACAAGTTTCGGTGGGGACTTGTGGAGCGGTCTTGGACGAGGTTTTGGTGGGGACTTGTGAGAAGATTTGGACAAGTCCTAGTAGAGGACTTGTGAGTTGAGTTTGATAGTTCTATCAGAGAACTTGAGGACAAAGGTGCACTGGTTCTTTGAGAAGAACCCGAGGACAGATTTGGCAAGTCTTTGAGAAGGCTTGTGTGTAGAGGATTGATTTGTTCAAGCATTGGACAGATCTGACAGACAGAGGAAGACTTGTACTAGACCGATTGATTGTGTTTGGTATATGTTGCTTGAGCTACGTGGACGTGATCATAGAAGGCGAGAGATCTCTTAGGCTAAGCATTGAGGACAGGAGGTCTTCGCTGGAAAGGAGTTCCACATGCTGGAAAGAGGTAGAGGCAGTTGATCTTCTAAGGGATAATTTCCGAAGCGAGAGGGGAAGGTATCTCCTTTGAGCGAGAGGCTCATAAATTCGATTGGGGGAAGGTATCTCCTTTGGGCCGAGGCTCATAAACATTGTAATTGGGAAGGATTCCCAAAGAACTTTGAGATAACTTTTAGAGAAAAGTTTTGTGGACGTAGCTTGACCATTTTGGGTGAACCACGTTAAAATTGGTGTCACTTTGTGGATGATATTGTGCATTGCTTTGATATTGCTTTGGGTATATTGCTTTACTGTTTTGAAGTATAAAGGAAAAAGTAAAAAGAGGTCTTATACTGTTCACCCCCCCCTCTCAGTATAAGCTTGTGTTCTTCATAATGGAATAACAACTATATGCTATCTACGCTAACAGGTTACTCTAGCTTTAGTTTCTTTTTTTATTGGTAACCACCTCTAGGTTTTACTTTTGGTTTATCGTTAGGTCAACCTATGTATCGGCCACTAGCTCTTCCTCTAGCGCTATCTTTGGGTTGATCACTGGGTCTACCTATGGGTTTACTACCTCTAGATCTACCATTGGCTATGCCTATGGGTCTACCATTGGCTTTGCCTCTAGGTCTACTGCCTTTGGGTCTTCCTTTGGCTCGACCTAAGTATGTCATTGGCTCTACCTCTAGGGTTGTCATTGGCAATAAAAAAATTGTTAGTTTTTTATTATGGTTTTGCTTAGTGTATTGTAGATGTAACACCATCATTTTTGTTAGGATTTTGAGCCTCTTGCCTTGTCTTAAGTCCAAGTTCTATATAAGCCCTAACTTCTTTATAAGGGTTTTGGTTGGATTCTCAGTTTAACATTTCGGGGTGTGCTACCATACCACCTTCTTTTTTTTGTGATGAGTGTAACTATATTTTTTACTACATAGGATAATCAGTAACACGTATAGGTGATGCCACTATAAACCCTATTCTGCTAGGTTATATGAAGTCAATGGGACCCTCGACCCTCCAAGGCATTGAACTAGGGCAGCCAACCAAAAAACACTCGATCATTACCATCTAGCCTATCCCTGGTAAGACCCCAAGGTCTTACTATAAAATTATTAACAAATTAATGTAAATGTAATCGCAGGCCACTCAAAGGGGGCTCCCTTGTAATCGCTTTGCCACTATAGGGGGCTCCCTCCTTTAGAATCTATATTATTCTTCTTCTTATTATTCATGGATGATTTGATATGGATGGCCAACCTAATATATATATCTACCCTAAAGCTACGTTGGTGAAGAGACATGATGGTTCACGTATGAAGAGACGTGATGGTTCACGTTATGAAGGGTTGTGATGGTTCACTTTATAAGTTAATAATATAATAATTAAATGATTAATAATACTAACTAATACTAACTAATAATGTTAGGATTGAGGATCCTAACATGCCACCCTCCTTAAAAAGAGCTTTGTCCTCAAAGCTCAAATTGAGAAGCTTTGTCCTTTGTTTTCCAAGAAGGATTTGTGTAAGTTCTTGGACTCTTTTAATGGCATCCTTTCGTAGGCAGGGATATCGAGAAGGATGAAGCATTAGCGAGGGGTTGCCAAGAACAATAGTAGAATCTTCCTTAGGAAAATCATGATGACGATGGGAGGGCAACCCTTGGGGTTCCTCAAATACTTCATAATGATGCATCAAAAGTGATGGTAATGATTTCATATCCTTTTTTGGTTCCTTGGTAGAGCCAACGGAGAAGGAGTGTGTAGTCACTCTACGTTGGTTCCGAATAGGTTTGGTCATATGGCAAGAACTCACTATTGGTGAGTAAGGTATGTGTAGGTCTTGTAGAGTGCATGTTTGGCTAGCATTGATCACTTTGGGTATGTCTACCTCATCCTTGCTTGGTACATCAATCACTTCTTGCACATCGACCTCATTGTCTTCATTGCAGTGAGTAGGTGCACTGGTTGCTTCGGACACAACTACCTCATCTGCTTGCTCTATGGAGAGACAAGGATCAACTTCCTTCAATAAATACAATGTTAGTGTAGCACATTTATGGTGGGGTCCAAATTGTTCATCACAATTATCACAGAGTCCTTTTGCTCGTCGTTCCTTCATCTCCTCAAAGCTAAGATGTTTAATTCGTAAAGTTCGGTTAGATTTGGGGGTTGTGTAAGTGCTTTGTGCCCTTCCATTATGCATAGGTTTGGGAGCGATGTAAGTGGTCGACGATTTTTCCATAAGTGATTTCTCTAATCGTTGTTGTGCATTGATTTTATCTTTCACTAATTTTGCCAATCCATAGGTTTGCATCATGGTATAGGGATTGAACCTTGTCACCTCCATTCTAATTTCCTCTTTTAATCCCCTAATGAAGCCATTGATGAGAATTGATTCATCCAATCTTGTGTTGTGTTTGGTGATATCCTCAAACCGAGTTTGATACTCACGCACATAAGTGATTTGATGAAGATCTTTGAGCAATTCCCACATGATTGGGTCCCACATGGCTCGATACCAAATGGTAAGACCCCAAGGTCTTACTATAAAATTATTAACAAATTAATGTAAATGTAATCGCAAGCCACTCAAAGGGGGCTCCCTTGTAATCGCTTTGCCACTATAGGGGGCTCCCTCCTTTAGAATCTATATTATTCTTCTTCTTATTATTCATGGATGATTTGATATGGATGGCCAACCTAATATATATATCTACCCTAAAGCTACGTTGGTGAAGAGACATGATGGTTCACGTATGAAGAGACGTGATGGTTCACGTTATGAAGGGTTGTGATGGTTCACTTTATAAGTTAATAATATAATAATTAAATGATTAATAATACTAACTAATACTAACTAATAATGTTATGATTGAGGATCCTAACAATCCCCTTCTAGGTATATCATGGTTTGGACCTTGGACCTCCCCAAAGAGAGGCCAAAGTCCTAACCACTATGTTGTCCTTGTTGGATAAAAAAAGTATTATTCTTTTTACTAATACAAGGTACATTTTCAACAAAAAGAAAATATAGTTTGCATCTTCCTTAAAGTGCTATGTTTTCATAATCAACTCCTTAATATATTTTCATTAAGAGATAAAATCTCACTTGGCTATCAAAGGAAAAATAGGTGAGAATGATCTTCAAAGGGTACATGAGGCAATGTGGAAGCAAGAAAAAGATAAGGTTCTTCATGGTTGTGTAAGCAAGAAAAATACAAGGCATCCTCCGTGGTGGTATTTGCAAAGGAAAAATAAAAGGTTTAATTGATTTACCATGGTGGTACTTGCAAAGGAAAAAAAAATGTTTCATGGTGGTAAAGGTTAATTGATTTACCATGGTGGTACTTGAAAAGAAAAAAAAAATGTTCCATGGTGGTAAAGACTTCTTTTTAAAGAAATAGCCCAAAGGAGAAAATATAAATTATAATATTTAAATCTATTTAGATTTAAAATATTATAAAAATCAAAAGGTTAAAAAGGAAGCACCAAAGTCTTGAATTTGAATTAATTAAAATGGTGAGCGCCAAAGCATAAGGTAAAATTACAACTACTCCAAGCGCCGACATCCAAGTTCAAAAGGGCAAGCAAAAGTGTATAAAAAGGTTTAATTATTTGCATGGACTAAGGTTTTTTTGATCAAGCAAGAATCACATCCGTTCGAGCATGTTGTGGAGGCAGAGAAGAAGATAAATCATTTTACGCGTTTCGAAGGCAGAGAAGGTCAAGGTTGAAACACGAGGATTAATATTGAGATTGCTTGCATGGGCAGATAAAAACAAAAGGGGTACACTTACTTCAAGATAGGACAACGAAGAGATTAAAGAGGCAGCGCACATTTTTTCTAAGTGGGCGGATAGCCCAAGTGGCAGGTAGGGATTGCGAAGAGCATGGCAGGCGAGAGGTTACGCATTCAAATCATGGCAAATGTTTTTGTTTTAGTTGAGGAAGAAACGTCAAATGTAGCAGGTGAAAAAGGAGTGTGTGCTCCTTGGTGATCGTGTGGGCGGCTAGCCCACGTGGTGTCCTAGCTAGCGCTAGGGTGCGGGCTAGCGAGAAGAGGCAGGATCGAGTCACAGTGGTAGAGCTTGAAGCAAGGCAAAAATATTTTGATTAAATTAAGGTATGCATAGCGCACGACTCAGGGAGATATAAGGGTTAAATTTTTGTATTGTTTTGTGTGCAATTTTATAGGGAGACATAAGGTTGTAGATTTGCATAATAATTACTGTGTGACATTTCAGATTTTTGTGTTTAATTAAATTGAGATATATTAGGAGGTATAAGGTATATTGAAGTGGGATTTAATTTGTGATATGCACTTAGGGTTTCTGGCTGCTAATATTGAAAATCACTTAGGAGTAATAAGATGTGATAAGTTGCTTGACATCTTATTGTAATTATTGCATGGTGAAGAGAAAATATGAGAGTTTTTGTTAAGTATTAATGCTTTAATTTTGAGAACAAAAGAAGGGACTTAGAGCATCATTTTCGAATTTCATTGTGCACATTCTTTTGAAAAGAAAGATCATGTGGAAGTTTTGAGAAAGTTTGCTATCTAAACCTTGAAGTGGCACAAGAAAGATTGGTTGTTTGTGAGACAGGTTCTTAAGGAGATTTCTTCATCAAAGCAAATTAAGAGGTATGAGGACATTACTCACTATTTGAGGTGTTTAGTTGGGTATATCTTTTTGATGTTACAAGGAAGATATATAAGAATTAAAGTCATGTGCATTGTTGGAAATATTTGAGATAGGTCTTGTGATTCATTAAATGAACTCCATTGTTGAATAATATCGGATACATTTGAGCTAGGGCTTGTGAAACAAATTGTGCATCCTAGTTAAAAGAAATTGGAAACACTTGTGTTAGGGTTTGTGAACAAATTATGCTTCATTGTTTGAGTGGACTTATGAAGCTCTTGGGCATTGGTTTGAGTGATATTGAAAGTGAATGTGCAAGTGTTAGAAATCATATTAGTAAAACAAATTTATACACCAGTTTGATTTGATTTGAAAGGGATTTTGTAAGAGGTAGAAATTGGATTAAATTAAAGCAAGATTTGTGAATGTGAAAAATATATTGAGTATTTGATAGTACATATCATTCTCTATATGTTCTAGAGGATAAACAAATTCTGAGTAGAATATATCTATTTTATGAAAGCATTTCTTAAAGAGATATAATGTTTGTTTGTATGCAATATTTGGAAATAATTGAGCAGGTTCAGTAAGCAGCATTGAGGCAGATTTGAGCAAGTCTTTTGAGAAGGCTTGAAGGTAAATTTGAGCAAGTCTTTTGAGAAGGCTTGAAGGCATATTTGATCAAGTCTTGTGAGAAGACTTGAAGCAACATTGAGGCATATTTGAGCAAGTCTTGTGAGAAGACTTGGGAAAAAGTTGAACAAAATTGAGGAAAGAATTGAAGTAGATTTGTGCATGTGACGTGTGCATATTTGGATAAATTTGTGAGCAGAGTTGGAGCATATTTGTGCTAGCCTTGTAACGAGGTTTGGTGCATATTTGAGATAAAAATTTGTGAGCAGATTTTGAGTAGATTTGTGCTAGCCTTGTAACAAGGTTTGGTGCAGATTTGAGACAAATATTTGTGAGTTGAGTCAGAGCATATTTGTGCTAGATTTGTGATGAGGTTTGGTGCAGATTTAAGACAGAGTTGAGAGCAGGCTTTGGAGTAGACCATAGCAGCAGGGATAGAGTTCTCATGTGGAAAGAGATCCACAAACCAAAGCAAAGGGAATAGAGTTCTCCTATGGAGAGAGATCCACAAACCAGAGCAAAGGGGATAGACTTCTCCTATGGAGAGAGATCCACAAAACAAATTGTGCATCCTAGTTAAAAGAAATTGGAAACACTTGTGTTAGGGTTTGTGAACAAATTATGCTTCATTGTTTGAGTGGACTTATGAAGCTCTTGGGCATTGGTTTGAGTGATATTGAAAGTGAATGTGCAAGTGTTAGAAATCAGATTAGTAAAACAAATTTATACACCAGTTTGATTTGATTTGAAAGGGATTTTGTAAGAGGTAGAAATTGGATTAAATTAAAGCAAGATTTGTGAATGTGAAAAATATATTGAGTATTTGATAGTACATATCATTCTCTATATGTTCTAGAGGTTAAACAAATTTTGAGTAGAATATATCTATTTGATGAAAGCATTTCTTAAAGAGATATAATTTTTGTTTGTATGCAATATTTGGAAATAATTGAGCAGGTTCAGTAAGCAGCATTGAGGCAGATTTGAGCAAGTCTTTTGAGAAGGCTTGAAGGTAAATTTGAGCAAGTATTTTGAGAAGGCTTGAAGGCATATTTGATCAAGTCTTGTGAGAAGGCTTGAAGCAACATTGAGGCATATTTGAGCAAATCTTGTGATAAGACTTGGGAAAAAGTTGAACAGAATTGAGGAAAGAATTGAAGTAGATTTGTGCATGTGACGTGTGCATATTTGGATAAATTTGTGAGCAGAGTTGGAGCATATTTGTGCTAGCCTTGTAACGAGGTTTGGTGCATATTTGAGATAAAAATTTGTGAGCAGATTTTGAGTAGATTTGTGCTAGCCTTGTAACAAGGTTTGGTGCAGATTTGAGACAAATATTTGTGAGTTGAGTCAGAGCATATTTGTGCTAGCTTTGTGATGAGGTTTGGTGCAAATTTAAGACAGAGTTGAGAGCAGGCTTTGGAGTAGACCATAGCAGCAGGGATAGAGTTCTCATGTGGAAAGAGATCCACAAACCAAAGCAAAGGGAATAGAGTTCTCCTATGGAGAGAGATCCATAAACCAGAGCAAAGGGGATAGACTTCTCCTATGGAGAGAGATCCACAAACCAGAGCAGAGGGGATAGAGTTCTTCTGTGGAGAGAGATCCATAAACCAGAGCAAAGGGGATAGAGTTCTCCTGTGGAGATATATCCACAAATCAAAACATTGAGGATTGAGATCTCCTTTGGACAAAGGTCCATAAAAATTGTAATAGGGAATTGATTCCCAAGATATTTGTTGAGAAAATTTAGAAGAAATATTTTCTCCATGGACGTAACCCACATTGGGTGAACCACGTTAAATTTGTGTCTCTCATGTGTGTGATGATTTATGCATTGCTTTGATTACTGCTATTGATATTGCAATTGATAACATTGGATAATATTGTTTGGGAAAGAAAAGTAAAAATTGATCTTATACTGTTCACCCCCCTCTAAATATAATCTTATGTTCTTCAATTGGTATCAGAGCGTATTCCTTCAAAAAGTCTAACAACTTGAAGGTAGATATTACATGAACACAAATGACATCTTAGAGTGGATCTTCATCAAACAAGGCTCCATTGTTCGATGGAAACAATTATGCCTTATGGAGTATAAGAATGAAGACGTAATTGATGGCACAAGGATATGAGACATGATAATCGATTGAGGATGGGTTCACACCTATAGCCACTCCTCCCACATATAAGGATGGTAAGCAGTTACATGTGAATAATGGCAAGGCTATGAATAGAATCTTAAGTGGATTACGTGAAGCATAATTTGTGAAAGTTATGCAATGTAAATCATAAAAAGAGATGTGGGACAAATTGAAGCAAACATATAAAGGAGATAATAAGGTCAAGTTGGCAAAACTACAAAACCACAAGAAAAGGTTTGAAGATTTGAAGATGGAATATGAGGAAGATATTGCTAAGTACTTACTTTGTGTGGATGAGGTTGTTAATACCATGTGTGGACTTGGATTCAAAATTGAAGACTCCAGTGTTGCTCAGAAAGTATTCAGATCACTTCCTATAAGGTATGATGCAAAGGTTTCAGCTATAAAAGAGATGAGAGATATTGATAAGTTGACTATGGATGAGTTACATGGAATTCTCACAACTTATGAGATGAGAATAGTAAAGGATCACAATTCCAAGAAAGAGACAACTTTCAAAGCTTCAAAGAAGACAAAATATAAGAAACCAAAATCAAGTGATGAGTCAAGTAGTAATGAAGAAGCTAACTATGTGAGAAGAAATAATAAAGGCTCAAGAAAACACAAAGATATGAAGACTGTGAAATGCTTTAATTATGGTGATTTTGGTCACTATGCATTAAATTGTCCACAAGATGGAAGCAGTAGCAGTGAAGAGAAACAATATTATGAGAAGGAAGAAAGAAAATTCAAGCATGAAAAGAAAAATAGGTATGGTCAAGGCAAGCATGAAAAGAAAAATAGGTATGGTCAAGGCAAGCATGAAAATAAGTTCTTTCAAAGGCACAAGAAGAGTTTCTATGTTAACAAGGCAAGCAATGCTTCAAGTGATAGTGATGAAAGACTCAGATAGTGGAGAAGAAGAGATTCTATTATTGGCAATAGAAGAGGAAGAAAACACTTCTATTAAAAACCAAGTACAAGATGCTCCTATAAAGGGAGACCTGGAGAAAGAATCATAAAATAAAGAATAAGGCACAATTGATCTAGAACAACTTATTGTTGCTTTTAGAGAGTTGAAAAGAGTTAGAAAGCATAATTCAAGACTTGAGGCTCAAGTTCAAGAACATGGAAAAGAAAAAGAAAAGCTTCTACAAGACCTAACAAAATCAAAAGCTAAGGGAAGGAGATTTAAAGAGGTCATGGTTGAAAATTTAGAGGTAAAAGAGTTAGAATGTGAAATATTAGAACATGAGGTAGTTTATATAAGGATGGAAGTGAAAGATTCTAAGGACAAGCTACACAGATTTGGGAAAAGTTCAAAAACTTTGGATAAAATTATCAATGCACAAATATCTTCATCTATCAAAATAGGACTTGGTTTTGAAGAAGGACAAGGGAAACAAGAAGAAGGGTCAAGCTCAAGCTCAATAGAAAAGGAAGTTTCAAAGGAAGAGAGTGAATAAGAAATTAAGACTTATGAGGATAAGTTGAAAAATAGAAGCTTCATTAAGAAAGGAAATAATGCATAAACAAGAAACATGGATCATCACAACGAAGACAAATAAAGGGCTAAGAAACCAAAGGTTTCAAAACAAGATTTCTTCAAAGGATATTGTTTTTCATGTAATCGTTTTGGTCACAAAGCTATGCATTGTAGGATTCATGGAAAGGAGTATGGCCTCACTAAAAGGAATGTCAACTCATTCAAAGATGGATATTTCTTTCAAGGGTATTGCTACTCATGTAATCACTTTGGTCATAAAGCGATCCACTGCAGGGTTCATGACAGAAAGGATTATGGCTTCACCAAGAGAAACTTCAAATCATTTACACCTTCTAAGAACTACAACATTAGGTGTTACAAGTGCAATAATATTGGGCATAAGACCAAGTGATGTAGAACAAAATTTCCAAAACTACCAGATTCAAGCAAGAACATGGAAACTCAAAATATCAAAAGGGTATGATTAAAAAGGTGTCAAAAAATAAGGTTGACAAAGAAAAAGAGCATTGTATGCTGGGAGTATAGATACTCCCACCCAGAAATTAACCACCTCAAGGAGAGGAGGTGAGATGGGACTGAGCTAAGAGTCTTATATTTATCCCCAAAGGAGTCCCTTTGCCATTGATGTCAAAGGGGGAGAGATTTAAGTAAGGGGGAGCAGTTTCTCAGGGGGAGCAGATTTGGAATCCAGTGGTTGAAAATATAATTTTTAGAAAGGGTTGCCATCAATGACAAAGGGGGAGATTGTTGGAAATTTTGAGTATATTGTGTTGTCATTAATATCAAAGGATTGATGTCATAGGTTGATGACATTGGTTGTCATTGATGTCAAAGGAAAAATAGGTGAGAATAATCTTCAAAGGGTACATGAGGCAATGTGGAAGCAAGAAAAATACAAGGTTCTTCATGGTTGTGTAAGCAAGAAAAAGACAAGGCATCCTCCGTGGTGGTATTTGCAAAGGAAAAATAAAAGGTTTAATTGATTTACCATGGTGGTACTTGCAAAGAAAAAAGAAAATGTTTCATGGTGGTAAAGGTTAATTGATTTACCATGGTGGTACTTGAAAATAAAAAAGAAAATGTTCCATGGTGGTAAAGACTTATTTTTAAAGAAATAGCCCAAGGAAGAAAATATAAATTATAATATTTAAATCTACTTAGATTTAAAATATTATAAAAATCAAAAGGTTAAAAAGGAAGCACCAAAGTCTTGAATTTGAATTAATTAAAATGGTGAGCGCCAAAGCATAAGGTAAAATTACAACTACTCCAAGTTCCAATGTCCAAGTTCAAAAGGGCAAGCAAAAGTGTATAAAAAGGTTTAATTATTTGCATGGACTAAGGTTTTTTTGATCAAGCAAGAATCACATCCGTTCGAGCATGTTGTGGAGGCAGAGAAGAAGACAAATCATTTTGCGCATTTCGAAGGCAGAAAAGGTCAAGGTTGAAACACAAGGATTAATATTGAGATTGCTTGCGTGGGCAAAGAAAAACAAAAGGGGTACACTTACTTCAAGATAAGGCAACGAAGAGATTAAAGAGGTAGCGCACATTTTTGTCCTAAGTGGGTGGATAACCCAAGTGGTAGGTAGGGCTTGCAAAGAGCGTGGTAGGCGAGAGGTTACGCGTTCAAATCATGTCGGATGTTTTTGTTTTGGTTGAGGAAGAAGCGTCGAACGTAGCAGGTGAAAAGGGAGCGCGTGCTCCTTGGTGATCATGTGGGCGGGTAGCCCATGTGGTGTCCTAGCGAGCGCTAGGGCATGGGCCAACGAGAAGAGGGAGGATCGAGTCATGGCGACAATGCTTGAGGCAAGGCAAAAATAATTTGATTAAATTAAGGTATGCATAGCGCACAACTTAGGGAGATATAAGGGTTAAATTTTTGTATTGTTTTGTGTGCAATTTTCTAGGGACATAAAGTTGTAGCTTTGCATAATAATTACTGTGTGACATTTCAGATTTCATGTTTAATTAAATTGAGATATATTAGGAGGTATAAGGTATATTGAAGTGGGATTTAATTTATGATATGCACTTAGTGTTTCTAGTTGATAATATTGGAAATCACTTAGGAGTAATAAGGTGTGATAAGTTGCTTGACATATTATTGTAATTCTTGCATGGTGAAGATAAAATATGAGAGTTTTTGTTGAGTATTAATGCTTTAATTTTGAGAACAAAAGAAAGGACTTAGAGCATCATTTTCAGATTTTATTGTGCACATCCTTATGAAAAGAAAGTTCATGTGGAAGTTTTGAGACAGTACCTTGCTATCTAACCCTTGAAGTGGCACAAGAAAGATTGGTTGTTTGTGAGACAAGTTCTTAAGGATATTTCTTCATCAAAGCAAATTAAGAGGTATGAGGACATTACTCACTATTTGAGGTGTTTAGTTGGGTATATCTTTTGATGCTACAAGGAGGAGATATAAGGATTAAAGTCACGTGCAATGGGAATTCAAGAATGATAGGTGGCTATTGATCACATGAATTAATTGAAAATCGTGCCTTCTCCCCTCTCCCCACTTTTCAAAATAATCCATATTTCACTACATGAGATCATAGCTTTAGTGCCTACCATATTAGGGACCTATTACCATCCAAAGGGAAACGATTCACCTCATTTGGGTTCATTTGTCCCAAATATTTAGTAGTTAAAACTCTATTGATTAAATATGTTGGCTAGGATATCCACCTCCACTAAAACTTTCCAACCAAGGATTTATTATTTAGCTCTAATTTCCTCAGGTCCAAGCCTCCTTTCACCTTGGGTTGACTTCCTTTCTTCTAGCCTAATAATGCCCATTTCCTCTCTCCTTGTGCTCCTCCCCATAACAATTTTTTGGCCATCTTATCCAGCTCTTTCCATATGGTATGCGTGGTAGAAATGATAATAAATTTGTAGGTTGGCATGGCCTAAATGATTATCAACAAAAACCTTAATCTAACTCCAAAGGTTAACCATTTGTGAGACCAATGGTTAATTCTCTCTGTGATATGGTCCAAAATATTTCTCCAAACAACTATCTTTAGTTTTTTTAAAATGCAAAGGGACCCCCAAATAGACCATTGGGAGAGAAGTCCTTGTGAATCCCAAGATCTCTAGAATTTTATCCTAAAGCCTTCAGTTAATATTGAAGAACACCTTGGATTTCTGATCAATAATGATTTGATTTGTCGATCTATGATCATTCTTGCTTCTTTGAGGTTGGCCACTCCCATCAATCTTGTGTTATCTACAAAATGTAGGTGAGTCAAAACCTCCTCGCCCACCTTAATACATGTCAACAAACCTTGTTATCTTTTCCTCAAGATAATTTTGTTCAAGCCTTCACCCAATATGAGAAAAAGATAAGGGGAACAAGGATTTATCTGACAAAGGTCTCTAGTGGCTCCAAACGATTGTGAGAAAAGACCATTGATTAACATTGAGTAAGTTGGAGTAGAGACACAACTCATGACCCACTCTATCCAATCCTTGGAGAAGATAAAGGCTGCCATCATCCTTGACAATAAGCTCTACTCCACCCTATCATAAGCCTTTAACATATCTAATTTCATGAACATTCCTCTATTGCCAGATATTTGCATTGAGTGGATTGCCTCCCGAGCTAGAACCACACCATCCAATATTTGCCTACCCTCTACAAAACACCCTTGTTCTAAGGAGATAATATTGTCTAGGAAATTTTTTAGCCATTTGACCATTATCTTCGTGAGAATTTTGTATATGATATTGCATAAGGTAATAGGTCTATAATCTAAAATATGCACCCCTTCCTTCCATTTCAAAATTAAGGCAATGAAGTTCTGATTTAATGCTTGAAGCATTCTTTTACTGCCCCTAGACTCCTCTATGACAACCATTACATAATCCTCCAAGCTGTTCCAAAATGTTTGAAAAAACTTGATTGGGAAGTGTATGGACCTGACACTTATTTCATACTCATTCCAAAGACTACCTCATTTAACTCCCCTCTATCAATGGGTTCAAGCAAGGTCTGGTTTTGTTCTTCAAAGATGATAGATGGAATGTCAACAATAACTTCTTTTTGAGCCTCTTCGTCTTGCATAAGACCTTAAAAAATCTAATAAAATAATCAATTGGACGAGAATGCATACCTATGATGATATCAAAGGAGAGTTCGTTCTCATCTTGAAGAGTTTCCATCTTGTTCATCTATCTCCTAGCACAAGCGACCTAATGGAAAATTATGTTTCTGTCCCCTTTCAGTTCCTAGTCGTTCTTGCTTTTTGTTTCTAGTAGATATCCTCTTGGTTGTTAATGTCTTCTACCACTTTACACAACTCATCATCATCTTCTTTGATATGCTCCGTAATTGTTCTCTATTTGACGAGTTTATGCACTTAATCCCATCTAGCCATCAATAGAGCTCTTCGATAGAAGCTCGACTTGTTAGATTGCACCCACCATTTCAACTCATCCTTAACATTGTGAAGTTGCTTATGGAAGCTAAACATTACTGGTCCATATTCCTAGTGTCCCTCTTCCATCATTTTGAGATTTGCAAAGTTGATTTTCATAAGAACACAATTTAAAATTTAGAAGTCAATTAGATGAGTGAGATTATCAATTTAAAGAAAATAACAAATATCTTTGATAAAAAAGCAAATACAAAGTATATTTCATAAAAAAAGAAACAATTAAAATATGATTTTATTAACTCCCAACAATATAATGTTTTGTTACTTTTATAAAATGATGAGTGCAACGGTTCGGGCTTTGGCTCTTCTTCGAGAGGTCCAAGGTTGAAGCCAGGTTGAAACCGCAGCGTGACTGTGCGAGGGGGTGGGTGAATGGTGGCTTTGTGTTAAATTCCCTGTTGATAAGTATAGCTCTCAACTTTAGAAGGGGTCATGGTTGGGAGAACTCTCAACTTTAGAAGGGGTCATGGTTGGGAGAAGACTGCTCAATCCCTTATGTGGATTTCTCGCAATAACCAAATAAAAAAATACTAAAGTAACCGCGGCGTGGGCGAGTGTGTGAGGGGTGGGTGTGTGGTGGCTTTGTGTTAAATTCTCTATCGATAAGTATAGCTCTCGACTTTACGAGGGGTCATGGTTAGAAGGAGGCCGCTCAACCTTGTGCGTCGTTCATATAGATTTCTCACAATAACCAAATTAAAAAAAAAAATACTAAAGTAAATGAAATGAAAGATTTTAATTACGTCCCCGAGACCCAAATATGGTCTATGGGACCTCAAATATGGAAGTACAATTACTCAAATCATATCATATGATCTTTAATATCTTTGAGAAGGTTGTTCCTTCTCCTCCTGATTTGTGTTAGGAATTCTCCAACTTTTTTTATTTTAGTGTCTTCAAATAAATTTGTAATAAACTCGTTCCCAAGTGTTTCTTTGTATTTGTCACGGATATCTGAAAAACTCGGGCATTTATAGATGAAGTGTTCCTCTGTCTCTACTACTCCTGTGCTGCATAGAGTACATATCCTTTCTTCCCATTGTTCTTTGGGCGTTGTCCATCTCCCTGTTTCACATATAAGCCCATGAGAACTAGTCCTTATCTGAGCAATGAGTATTTTTTCCTTCCACTTGATTTCAACGCCTATATATGCTTTTTCTTTGTGGTCATACGTTGAGTTAAAATTTGCAATATAATATTGTGTTTTCCTCCTCGCATTTTTCCACATTCCACGAACGGCACTAAAATTGCTAATAAATATTTATTAAATTTAATCACACACAAAAGTTTGGTCCCTCGTTTATTTATTTCTGGGAGAGATTCTAAAATTAACAACAAAAAATGGGAAGGAGGGCATTCACTTAATGCTTTTTTTGTTCCACCATGAAAGAGTAGACCGGCGCTATATATATGTCACTTAGCGTGGTTTTTAAAAATAAAAGTTAGGGTTAGAAAAACCAGACTGTTTCCGAGCTGTGAGAAGTCCCGAACACCACCTCCAATGCAAATACCGGCCGAAACAGTCATATATTTCCTTCTCAGCAAATCCAGATTCTACAAGACAAACAAAAAGGGAGCAATTTTCTTATTACAATATTCTCAACGTTAAGTGCAAGTTCTTCACTGTTCCAAGCTACATATTATAGTAGTTCACAATGCGGCTGGTCAGGGGTTCGATTCTGGACTCGAGGCCGTGTTCGACTTCAAAGGCAGCACGCATATTGCGCCGCTTTCTCTGCAGTGACGGAGGCACCGATGTCTCCATAAAGACCTTCCTCAAGAGCGCCGCGCGCTCCCTCGAGTCCATGCGAGGAGAAGAGCCTGGCCATTCCAAAAGGAAGAAAAGCATACTCGATCTTGAGAAATCTGAAAACCCTAACGAGTGGATTTCGGAAACGGAACCCCGGGAAGAAGCAAGTGTTCTCAAAACAGAAGATGCTGATAATAGCGAAAAGAGAGAAAAATATTCCAATGATTTTAGCGAAAGTTTACCCAATGAGAAAGTTGGAGTGGGCGCTCCATCCATTGCAGGAAAACTTGCCAAAATATCGAAGAAAAAACCCATTATTGAAGGAGAGACTGAACTGAAGATGGAAGTGGATGCCGAGCTAGCAAATGTGGGTTATACTACACCTGTTCTGCAGAGGAAAGCTGAGAAAAGGTGGAGGGCGAATGGGGTTGCTTCGACCTCGGCACAAGAAGAGGGGAAGACGGAGAAGAAGAGGAAAAAGGAGAAGAAGCACTCCCACAAGGAAAATTATGAGGGGGGTTTAAGCGATTTGCAAGGAAAAGAAGAGTTGGGGCTCAAGGAGACGCCTGCTACGCACAATAAGTCCGAAAAAGCAAGGCCTGTTTCTGAAGACAATGATTTGTCTTTGTCCAACTCTAAAAGATCAGAGCAAGGGCAGCACCAATACTCTGTGGGTGATCAGAGGCATCCTTTGAAAAGAAAAATGGCAGAAGCAGCTGATGAAGGCTTTGCTGATGGGCAGGAACTCCACTTCACCAAGAAGAAAAGGAAAGACAAAACTCCAAAGTAAGACTTTCGATTTTGCGCCCCCGCGCCCCCCCTCCCCTCTCCTTTTTGGGTTGTGTTTGTTGACATTTTTTTGGGCGTTCTATAAGCTTATTCTTGAAGTCAGTATTTGTAAACAATGATCCCTGCTGAAGCCGAGGGTTCAGTTCATGTTCCGAGGTTCATTGCTCGCCCAAACAAAGAGGATTTTGTTTGAGCAAAGAGATGGCAAGTATGTATTTCATTTTTGAGCACCAAGAGGGAATTTGTTTTTCCTTGAATATTTTGTACGACCCTTAAACACTTGCTATTTGTTTTTCTGCCATTATTTAACGGAAAAATGTGTTCCTATATGTGATGCTTTATTGTCAAGGCTCCTGCACTGCTTATGTTGGTCACCTAATCACATGGTAAAGAATCGAGAAGCAACACTTCAAAAAAAATTAACCAGATTTAGATTGTTATAGTGTTGTGGATTCTCTTTGAAGCATATCAAATGAGCTATATATATTTTTTTAATCAAATTGAAGGCTTTATTGTAAGACTTAGTTTAACTGCATGATAACAACAGTTAGTTCTGATAAGAAGGGTATTAATAAACTTGCCCGGAAAAGATATTAATTTTTCATAGGACCTCACTTTTTATGTTCAGCATAAGTTTTAACTTTACGTGTCCAAATTATGTAAGCACATTGACAACAATGTTATAGACTTTTGTAAACAAAGCGATGTGGGCGGAGGTACATGGGTTTAGGAACTTGTGTCATCTTATACGGCTTGAAATGATGGCTTCATAACCCTAGTTATGTGTGTTTTTCATGGTTAACAGGTATGTGCACCCAGTCCTATGGTGCACACACCCATACTGTTTTTTCATAGTTATCAGGTTTATGCACTTAATCCTCTGGTTGCACACATCCATACTGCATCAAACACATTGTATGATGGGGCTCAAGCACCTGTACCATTTGAGCTCTCACCTTCTTCGCTGGAGAAGTTTGTTTTTTGTTCTCCTCTATCAAATGCCTTTCTTCTACATTATCTTTCATAGCATCCATACCTTCTGTAACAGTGACATTTAATATTTCTCTTATCCACAATTATGCCCCTACCTCTTCCAGTATGGCCTCTGCTCTTCTACGTTGGCCTTTTCCTCTTGTAGAATGCTGATTTTGTTGCAGCCCTTTTTATCATTGGGAATTGAAGCATGAGCTAGCCCCATTATTGTTTGAAACCTTGGAAGTAAAAGCTTGCTCCGAGTATTCTTCTTCACCATTTTTTATTTATTTTTCTTCATGGGACACAAGTGATCCCACTAATTCATCAAACTCCAACTTCTTCAAATCTTTGTTCTCTTAAATGATCATTGCTCAATCGTTTCACTTTTTGACATCAATGGTCACAACACCTTTTTGACAATATCTCCCTGTGTTGGTTCTTCACCATAAATACTCATTTTATGCATATTTACATGCACCCTTACACAATAATTTTCCAAATTCTTATTGTCCTTCATTCCTAGATTTTCATATTTTCTCTTCAATGTCTATAACTTCACTAATTTCACTTGCTCAGACCATTGATAGGCTGTCTTCAAGGTGTCCCAAGCTCCTTTGGCAGTCCTGAAATTGGTAATTCATGGAAAATGCCTGCATCAAAAGATGCTTGTATGTGATACAAAGCTGAAACATCTTTTCTTTGTGCTTCCTCCATATTCTTTTTTCCTGTGGCTGATAAAATACTTAAATATGCTTGTTCCTTGAATCCTTCTTTGGTAATCCACAAAGTTGTCATTTTTATGCACAAATAATTATATTTTTCTTTTTTAGATTCTGGGATAGGCAATGAAGCACTACTGTGATTCATGATAACTACAACAATAATGTATGAAGTATTTCTCCACAAACTTTAATTCTGAATTCTCTGGTTAAAGAGAATCAAATCCTCAAGCTCTCCACTTTTCCAATCTCCAAGCTCCGATAGCAGTAATGTGGAATGGTGGTACTCTAAATCAGAGATTAACATAGCATAGAAAAGATGAACAGAAAATGAATTTGCACAAAAAATTCTTATAAAACATTTCTTCTCCTCTTCAAATTTGTACATACAACTTCAATATAATGCACTATACTTATGTACATACAATAGAATGCCTCTCGGTTATCTCAAGAGATTTTTGATGCTTCATGTTCTCTCCAAATCTGGATGAGAACATTTTTTTTAGTTTTATCTCCAATTTGGCCCTGTTCTGATTTATGTCTCTTTCAGTATCACAATTTTCAACACTATCAAGAGCTCTTCCAATGAATAAACACTTGTGTGTTTCAAAGAAAATTAATTTGTAGCTGATGGCATTGATGAATATATATTTAGTCTTTCAAAGTGGAATTGATATCATATGCAACAATACTCCTGCCTTCTACCTCTAGGCAGACAGTTTGACACATCTGCCTGAGTGCCATGCACAAGCATATGAATGTATGTGCACGTGAATGCATGCTCACAAATTGATAATACGTGTAAATAAGAGTTTCCATATGTAAGTGTTGTTGCCTAGTATTGTGTGTATACACATCAATATATCTGTTTGTAATAATGAAATGTAATATATTGGATTATTTTTAATTCTTATTGTACATGGGTTTTGGTTGTAGTTGGGCAGTTACCAATTGCCTACCAGTTTTGTAAATCTTATAAGTACACGTCTATGTGGAAGATGTTGGGAGTGTTGGTTGGTAAAGTTGTCTGTAGAATTATCATGGTGGTTGATGTTGGTCAAGACAAGTTTGTGTGTGTTGCTTGACCAGATGGTAATGTATTGCAGATATAATGGGTCATATAGGATTCATGCTGTGTGCGCAATGTTTTCATTTGTATTTTTAAGTTATTTCCATTGTGTACTTTTCTTTATATATTTACCATGGAAATATACTGTAAGTATATTGTATACCATTTCTACACATTTAAAGCTATTGAATTGTGTTTGTAAGTCCATCTCACCAATCAATCAATGACTTTTCCTATTCCTCTTGACTAAGTCATATAATTTCTGAGTTGCATAAGAGGGCAGTCCTCAAATATCTCACTATTTTATGGAGTAATCTAGTCTTTATAATAAGGTAGAAAATAGTGCCTATTTTGATTGTGTGTAGCAAAGTTACCAAGTATAGAAAATCCAATCTAAATAAACCAAGAAAAGGTTGGAGATTTGTTTTTTTCGAGAAGAGTTCGATAGGGTTCAGATAATACATACATAAACATAAAATCAAGATTGTATTGGTGCGAGGGTGTGGAGATACATAGTTGGGGTATGCCACCTAGGTGCAAGATAGCAGGGCTACATACAATGCAAGTGTGCAGTGGTACATAAGGTACAATGGTGTAGGTATATGGGTACATAGAGGTGCTTGTTAAAAGTACCTATGCATTGCCAAAACACGCTTGTGTTACTGATGCACCTAGTATGTTATAAATGGGTACATGTCGTTGATGCGACCCAAAATTATAGGTACATCTACCCAAACAACATTTATAAAATATTAAAAACAAATTTGTGTAAAAAATACATAAAAAGGTTCCCCAACTCAATTGCATGAATGTTTTTTTCCTCCTTTGATCTTGTTTAACTTCAAGCCTTAATATTAAATGGTGGGGAGCAAGGAGTTTCACACTATAAACCAAGGTTTGAATCCATAGGCGAATCTTAACATTTTGCCCCAGAAATTTGTATCGATCAATTGAGAGTGGGAAGTTTCACATCATAAACCAAAGTTCCAATCCTTTGAGTGAATGTTAATATTTGTCGAGTGGATTTGGGGCAAGGGGTTGGGAGCAAAGAGTTTCATATTGCAAGCCAAGGTTCTAACCCCATGGGTGAACCTTAACATTTTTGTCATCCAACTGAGCTCAAGTGGTTGAGACAAATTGTCTTCCACATAAAAGGATTGAGTCTCAACTTGTATAGAGGCCTTATTGTGTATATGGGGGGCGAGGGCTTGACCCGCAAGCGTACTAAAATCTATGGTAGCCCATTAAAATAAATAAATAAAGCCCAAGGGGTTTGGGGCAAGCGATAGGGAGCATGGAGTTTGACACCATAAACCAAGGTTCCAATCTCATGGGAAAACTTTAGCATTTGTCCCAGGGGTTTGTGGAGGTAGTGGAGAATGCGATGTGAAACCAAGGTTCCAATCCTATGGGTGGACCTTAACATTTTATCCATCATCACTTAAGTGAATTATCCTGGCCTCACTATAAACTAAAATGCATGTTAGCTGATTGGAATAAATAAAAATTACATATCATATTAGTTGAGGTTGCAATGTTTTTTCCGTAAATGGGTTATATGGGATTGAAATGAGCCCCACCCATATTACATCATGACCACATAGTGGTATTACAACAACTTGACAATTATGTATGTATCACTTGGCAAGATTTGAAATTTGGTCTTCTCCTTGAAAGTCAAGGAATTTAACTGGTTGAGTTAATACCACTTGATGACATTGCAATGTTATGAGCGGGTGTAATAGACTTTTTTTAGTGACATCTTTTTTTGGCTGGAGAACAAGGGGTTGTACTCGGGTCCCCCTCCCTTGACAAATAGCAACTCTTTTCTTTAGAGCATGAGAATTTACAAACAAATTCAATTCTCATCTCAATTGAGTTGCTATAACTAGAAACCTACATCATTTTACATAAAATGTTTGAATTTTTGATTTTCATTTTCTGGAACTTTTTCAATTTTCTATGTGAATACAAATATTCCAGAATTCAGCATCTTTATTGATATTTTCCTACTGCAGCCTTCACAATACCAAAACTTCACCTTTATTATATGTGCATTAGTAGAGTAATATTTCCAAAACATTGCACTATCATAGCCTTCTTTACCAGATTTGGATTGCTAGTGCCTTCACAATACCAAGACTTCACCTCTGTTATATGTGCATTGCATCTTAGTAGAGTAATATTTCCAAAACATTGCACTATCATAGCCTTCTTTACCAGATTTGGATTGCTAGTTTCCTTCCTAAAGCACAAGTGCAACCACAAAAATTGTAATACATAGTTTATATGAAAGCACTTTATATGAAAGCAGATATTACCGATGTAAAACATTAAAGTAAATCTTAATCATTATTTGATTCAGGTAAACATTTTCTTGTCAACTTCAGCTAAACTTACTACTTACTCTAACCAAGGAAAATAAAATTTAATTTCATGATCTTCAATTAAAACCCCTCTATTGGCTAGCCTATCTGCACACTTGTCTCCTTCCCCTAATGTACATGTAAATATGATTTCTTTAAACTCTATAGTTTCCACAATTATCTCTTGCATGTTCCATGGAGCCTTTGCTTTCCTCAAAATTGCATTTATTACTATGAGTAAATCACCTTCCATCCATACTCTGTTCCATTTCATTTATTTGCATATTTTCAACCCTCATAAAGCCGCCCAATCTTCAACTTCATTATTTGTCTGAAATCCACTATTGAAAGCGTAATGAGACAAAATCTCTCCGTTATTATTTCTAATTATTCCTTCTCCTCCTGTTGGTCTTGGATTTCCTTTAGATGCTCCATCAAAATTCAGTTTGACCAACTCCACATCTGGTGGTTTCCACTTTATATTCTTTTCCTTCGTTTTGTTTCTCCTGTTCCCAACATCATACTTCCATTTGATGACTTGACTCCATCTATCAAGGCTCTCTGCTTCCAGATTAGGGATTGGGTGAGTTGATAGGGTTGGTTTAGACTCCTCTATGGCTAAACAAATCTTCCTTTTCATTACCTCTAAACTACTTTCCTTTCCTTTAAATATTCTTTTATTCCTTTCTAGCCATATAGTCCAAAGTATTGTATCTTTTGATATATCCCAGATTGTCTGTAAAGCGTCACTTTTGAAAGAGCTTTGCCGTTTCTCTAACCATTCTTGAATTATTCCATTCATCACCATGCATTTACCAAACATATTAAGGATCCATTGCCATAGTTTCTAGACTATTGAGCAGTGTCCCAAGAGATGGTCTATACTCTCCTCCATTTTACAAAGAACACATTTTGAGGGGCCATGAAAACCCCTTTTCATAAGGTTATCCTAGGATAAAATTCTTCTATGACCTACTAGCCAAACAAACATTTTGATTTTAGGAATACTCGGGCTATCCCAAATATCTCTTCATATTCTTGCGATATTCCTATTTTGATGGTGCTTTATATTATATCCACTTCTTTTTGTGTATTCTCTTGAGCTATTTAACTCCCAAATCAAATTATCCTTGGCTCCCCTTGGAATAGTCATTGTTGTTATCTTTCTACTCAACTGCCTCGTAGCATCAATGCCTTGTATATTTGTAAAAAAATCTTCTTTTTATTTGTTTCTTCCTTTCTGATCCTTGTACAAAATTTGTTTGAAACCCTATCACCATATTTGTCTTGAAGTAATCTCATCCATGGTTTCAAAATTGGATCTCAATTGAGTGGTTTTTTATCACACAAAGTATCCATCCAAATAGAATTTTTTTCTCCAGTTCCCCTCACCCATATTAAACCTATAATCACTAGATCAATTGATGTTTTTAAACTGTTCCATAGTGCAGAACCATTTGGTAGAGAGAATGCAATAAATATTAAACTCGGGTCATTGGGATCAACATACTTAGAAGAATTCTTGCCCATTGTCTTTGACTCTCTTTGTACAATATCCAGATTACATTTCCCCTAAGAGCTAAGTTTGCATCCGTAAGAACTCTTAAACTGAGACCTCCCCTAGTTTTATCATTACACGCCTTGCTCTATTTCACCAAAGGAAATTTCCTTTTATCATGTTATCCTGACCACAAAAATAAGGACATCATTCCATGCCGGTAGTTTATTTTGAACTTTACTTATAATTGGATTCTATAATTCTATCATCATTCTCCCCTCAAATAAGGGCATCCCTAGATAAGATGCTGGCAAATTTGCCTGCCTCCTCCATTTGAAGTAACTTGCATATTCCTGCTTTGATTTTAGGTGGGGTGTTTAGGAAGTAAATTTTGGATTTTTTTCCTATTAACCTTCTGCCTAGATGCTTTTTCGTATTCTTTTAATAATTTATTCAAAGCTTTGGCCTCGTTTATCCTTGCCCTCCCAAAAAGGGATGTATCATCTGCAAATTGTTGATGGGTTATGTTGTCAATGTTATTACTAGCCTTAAGTCCACTTATAAGCCCATTTCTATAAGCCTTCTTCAAGTTCCTACCCAAAACCTCTGCCATAATAATGAACAAATATGGTGATAGAGGATCTCCCTATTTAAGGCTCTCTTGGCTTTAAATGATTCTGTTACTAATCCATTGACTAGCACTGAATATGAAACTGTAGAGACACAAGCTTTAATCCATCTGACCCATTTCTTCCCAAATCCAAACTTTTCTAATATTGCAAAAAGAAAATCCCATTTAACTCTATTATAGGCCTTACTCATATCAAGTTTTATGATCATTGCTTTCTCTTTTCTTAAAGCTGCTGAATGCATAACTTCATGAGCCACTATGATCCCATCCAAAATCTGCCTCCCTCTCACAAATCCTCCTTGCTCTTCTGAAATAATTTTGTCTAATAGTGGTCTTAACCAATTCGCCATCACTTTGGAAATAATTTTATATGCCATATTACATAGGCTTATGGGTCGAAATGAATCAAACAATTCTGCATCCTTCTTTTTTGTAATTAGGGTAAGATATGTTGCATTTATTTTATAAAGTATGTATTGTTTTACCCTAGACTGTTCCACTGCCACCAATAAAGAATTCTTTACTATATCCCAATTTTGTTGATAGAATTTTGTAGAGAGCCCATTTGGACTTGGGGATTTATCCTTATTAAAAGAGAAAAGAACTAGATGAACTTCTTCCAAAGTAATAAGCTCCATCAGTTTCCTATTGTCCTCATCTATTATAACTGAAGGAACTTCTTGTAGAAATTTATCATTAAGAACTTCAAACTCCTCTGATCCTAGAATACTTTGATAAAAAGACCTTGCCTCCTTTTTGATTTCACTTTGGTCTTTAATCCAAACCCCTTCTACTGATTTAATTCTACTAATTCTGGATGCTGATCTCTGTACTATAGCAATCCTATGAAAAAACTTTGTGTTTTTATCTCCTTTCCAAGTCTGTCTTGATTTTAATCTTCAAAATTTCTTTTCCTTGCTCAAAATATTATGATATTCACTAAGGAACTCCCTTTCCTCTGAGCATGAATTATTATGATCACGTTTTTGGAAATTTGAAAGTTTATCTTTTAGCAGTGTAATCGGGTTCGCGCAACCGGTTGGCTGGGTGCACGAACCACAACCGCATCGTGTGCGTGGGTTCGCGAACGGGTATGGCTGGGTCGAACCCAATCCGAACCCTATGGCCTAATCGAGGTTCGATCGGTCGAACTTAGCCCAGTTTGGGCATTAACATAGGAAACAATGTTTTTTTTTTATTATTATTTTTAGGTGGGCCCACCACACCCAGCCAGACATGGGATGCCATAGTTGCAGTGACTAGCATGTCGTTTATTGTCTTAGGTGGCCAGTTCCTCAGCTTGTGAGAGGAATTGGAGTACTTATGGATTTATCCATTCAACGAGGAGAGGTCGATTAGAGGCGAGTAGGGTAGAGAACCTCGTGTATGTCCATAGTACTCTTTGACTCATGTCTTGTAGGGACAAGGGTTATACAGAGGGGCCTTTTGCACGTTGGGATGCAGTTCCTGATGACAGTAGGTGTGATGGCTTTTTAGATCTACCACCACCAGATCCACAGGAGGAGGGCCTAGAAGATGATGATGAGGAATATGACGAATGAGAGTCAAATATAAGATATTTGATGTTATCTTTGTACATGTCCACTACTATATAGCATATACTTATAGTATATTGTTATCTCTTGACTCTTTATGACTTGACATCTTGTCATTTTTTTACATGAATATCATATATCAATATGCTTTTATGATGCCTAATTTAAATATTTTGCAATGTGTATGAATGATTTATTTTATTTCACAATGTGTATGATTTATCATTTATATAATATTTCACAATGTGCATAATTTATTTTATTTTTAATTTTTTTTGATAAAATATATATATATATTCTTTTTTTTTTAATTAAAAACTAGCCGCACCCGCACCCGACGAATCTTATTTTTGGTGGGGGCCGCACCTGCAACCGCGATTCCCGTCGCACCCGCACACCCGCACCTGGTAACCTTGTCTTTTAGTTCTTCTTTATTCTCAAAAATGTTTCTAAAAGTGTTCTTGTTCCATTCTCTTAATCTAGAAGTCATTCATTTAATTTGTTTTGGAAGTGTATACAACCCACCGATTCCTGAAGAATTCCACGTTTATGCTATCATATCAGCAAATTGAGGATGGTCTTCCCACATCTGCTCATATTTAAAATATGATATATTTTTGAATTCACTTACCACCATTTTAACATTTATTGGCCAGTGATCTGAACCAATCCTTGTCAAGGTATTAATTTTAGCACAAGTCCCTTCATATAGCCAATGATCTGAGAGAATGCATTTGTCTAATTTTTTTGCTATTAGTTTATGACCTCTCCTGTTGTTGGTCCATGTATAGTTGTCTTCTTCAAACTCAACCTCCCATAGATTATTGTTTTGAATAAAAGCTGAGAAATTTCTCATACTTTGGGTTAGTTTCCTAATTCCCCCAAATTTTTCATCTAGCTTGGTTATGGCATTAAAATCTCCTATGATCATGAATCGGGTTTCTTGGTCTTTACTTCTCATAAAGGCTTCAATCCCACTCCAAACTTCTAATCTGCCTTATTGAGTTGTAGGTCCATAAACATTGATAAGGATGAAACTAATATCTACAAAGAAGCATGTGACTAAAGAGGGTATCCAATGCCTAGTTTTATGAATGGTTACACAGGAGGTTCTAGTAGGATTCCAACAAGTTAGAATTCCCCCTGCCACTCCTTCAGAATCTATAGCATCCCATTCACATCTCACCCATACTACTTTCATAGTTTTGGAAAGTTCTTCTTTTGTCATTTTAGTTTCCTGGATACAAAGAATATCAATCTTGTTACTTAAACAAAATTCCCAGATACACCTCTGCTTTGAGGGGGCATTAGCACCCCTTATATCCTTGAGATGGTAATCATGTCTCATTAGGGGCTATTGGCCCTGCGTGGGAATTACCAATATCATTTTGTTGTTTGGTAAAGAGAAGTTCAACCAACTTAGTTTGTGTTCCTTTCTCTATGTTTGCTCTTGCTTCCCTGGATCTCACTTGATAATTTCAGGGTTTTCCTCCTTTTGCCTTGCCTGTGTTAGGAGTAGGTTTTATTATTCTATTTCTCAATATTCTTTCACAACTTCCTTTTTCCTTAGATTTATCCTCTCTTGGCTCTACTATGGACGCTTCCTTGTTAATATGTTGAACCTGTTGTATTGTGTCCTCTAAGCTTTGATCTACTTTTTCTTCATAGACTAAAGCCTCAAAAGAGTTGGTATTTCTTCCAATATCCTTCCTTATTGGTCTCCACTGTTTATTTGCTTTCATTTGTTTATTTCTATTTTTTGGAAGTTGAAAATCATCCTCATCCATATCCATTTGTAAGTTTCTCTTGTGGTTTGCTACATATGATTCTGCTAGACTCTTCTTAGGGCATGATCTCTCAATATACCCCATCTCATGACATCTTCTACATCTAAAAGATATGTTTTCATAATCTATGGTTTGGGTCCACATCTTATCTCCATACTTAAGAATTATTGATTCTTGTAAAGGTTTACTTGGCCAATATCTCGAGCATAAATAGCCAAGAATCCATCTTTTGTAGTTTTTGAAATTTCAAGGAATTCTCCCAAAGTGTTGCCTATTGCCTTGAAGGTATCCATTTCCCAAAACTCAATGGGCAACCCATACATTCTAACCCAGATTGGTACTAGGGATAGATTTACATTTTCAGGTGAAAAACCTTCATACCAGTGGGTAAGGAAGAGTCTTGCTCTTCCCATAAACCAAGGACTCCCTTTTAGGATTCTATCTCTTTCTTCCCTAGAACAAAAAATGGCTAGGAAGAAACCTTTGGGAAGAAAGGATAGAATCACTCTTGGAGACTTCCAACTCCAATCAATCCATTTTCTCAAGGTCGAAGCCCCTGGCCAATACCCATTAAATTTACCAAAAACCGCCCTATGATTGGGCAGCAAAGATCGATCCTATGTGGTTTATCTCACTAACCTCTTCTACTAGAGATGATTCTAAGGATTTAGATATAAATCGGTCCATGAGAAGGAAACTAAAACTCAAAATCTACTAAAATTTACCAAAATATTCTATAGCGAATATAATATTTGATAAAAAATTATAATAATTTGCAAGCAAAATTTCTAAGATACTTAGCTGAAAAATTCTATGCTCAGACAGAATGTCTTGCCTCACTAAAGCCCTAGCCTTCCATTGTTCCTCCCAATTTCCGAACCTTGGCTGACAAATATTTGTAATTTTGTTTTTCACGACTTGAAAAATCGTCACTGTCCTTGTTTCAGATGGCTGACTTCACAGGGTCGTATCTCCCTCAATATTGCTTGGATCCCTTCATATGACCACTCATTTTAAAGCTCTTCAAAGTTTGCACAAAGTGGTCCAAGAATTAGCTAAATCGGTCAACTCTTCACGAAGATATGGCTCCTAAAGGATGAGACATTTTTCAAAAAAATATTCGTCCACTCTTCTGATTCTAATTTAATTATTAAATTCACTTGTAATTTGAATTGTTGTCACAACAAATGTCTTTTTGAGTTGGCTGTCCAGGCTAAATTTGAAGAAGAAAGGATCCGTAATGCAAAAGTGCTCAATCTCAGGGTTCTTGGGGTGCCCAAAGCTACTGATCCGATTCAAGCTGGAAATGCCTTCATTCTCAACACTCTTGAGTTAACAGATGTTACTCTCGAGAGAGCGTGGTTCTCTCCTGACTCCACATTGGTCATACGCTTCAAAAATGCGAAAGAGCGTATGAAGGCTTTGAGGGCCAAACGAAAATTATTTACTCTTCAGGATAAGATTTACCTTGATGAGGACCTTACGCGACTCCAGGTTGAAGAATTGAAGAAAGCCAGGGAACAAGTAGCCATAGCGAGGAAAGCCAACAAATGGGCAGTTATTCGTAATTTGCGTGCAGTGATTAGGGACTCTCCCCCACCTGGGTGGTCCAAACCCTTGCCTAGCAAATGACTCCATCGACACGGAAGGGGGGTGGCAGATAAGCTAGTTGTAGCTTGTTGGAATTGCAATGGTACGATGTGGTCTACCCCAGGGTCCCTTTTTGATGTGATTGGCAGACATGACATCATTCTTATTTGTGAGACGCACGAGAGTCCTGAGCGGGCCCTACCAGTTATCTCAGGTTACTTCTGGTGGTCCAGTTGTCGGCAACTCACTCGGCGCTCTGGGGGGTTCGAGGTTCAGGAGGTGTTGCTGCTCTTATCAGGGATAGGCTCCAGAGTTCGGTATCCCTGGTTTCGACTGACCCCCACTCCAGGTTTTTATGGATTAAAATCCACCGTCACCCACCTCTTTGGGATATATACATTGCCATCTGTTACTTTCCCCCCACCACGTCCAATTTTGCTATTCACACGGACGGGGACCCTTTCCAAGATCTCTATGAGGACATTACTAGATACTCAGCTTCAAGGGAGATACTTTTGCTAGGAGATTTCAATGCTCGGACCGGACCTATGCAGGTTTCTCTTCATGACCTCATAACCGATGAGTTGCAGACTCGGGAATTGGATCCTAAGGACCTTGGTTTTGCTCGAACCTCCAACGACACACAAGTTACTGCTTACGGTAAGCATCTTATTGAGTTGGGTGAATCCAACAGGCTAGTGCTTCTCAATGGTATATCTTGTTTTCCGGATTCTGGTGGGTTTACTTGCTTTCCTCATAGTGGTGGAGCCAGTGTCGTCGACTATGCTATTTCCTCTACCACCCTCATTCCATTCATTTCCCGGTTTAGCGTCTCTGATCACCCTCCCCCCTTACCGATCATTCAGTTCTTTCTCTTACTTTATCCGTTGTTTCCCTTCCTGTTACTCATCCCCCTCCTCCCTCCCCTTCAACCCCTCGGGTCATAATAGACTTTGACTATTATTATTCCTTTACCTACATGGACCGGTTGCGTCAAGTTCTCCCCAGGGTGTCTTCTCTTCCCGATGTTTCCGATCGTTCTGCTTGCTTGGTCCAAACTATTTGGAAGGCTGCTTTGGACTCGTACCCCCACTCTATTCGTCCTCCCCCTCGTCCTCGTCCCCCTGGTCATTGCCCCATGAACATCTGGTATGATGAGGAATGTAAGTCTGCCCACCGAAGGTTGAAATATGCCATTCGGAATCCTTCCCAGCTCTATGCCATTTCCCACAAAGACTACAGGATGCTTCTTCGAAAGAAGAAGCGTCTCTTCCTCTCTCAACATCGACTTGATCTTATCCACTCCCTTCAACAGTCTCCTAAATCCTTTTGGCGCCTTATCCTCCCCCGTGATCGGATTACTCATGGGATCGACCTTTCCTCTTGGACCATTCATGCCTCTTCCCTCTATACCATCCCTAATCAGCCTCCTATTACTGTTCCCTCCCCCCCCTCTTCGTGCCACCTCTTTTCTACTGGTCTTGTCAGGCAGGCTATCAGGAAACTTTGTACGAGCAAAGCAACAGATTTGGATGGGTTACAAGCGGAATTTCTGAAGCATGGTATTGACCCTCTTGTTGGGCCCCTCACTGATCTCTTTAATCTCTCTGTCTGTTCTGGGTTTCCTGATTCTTGGACTGAGCATATCATTCACCCCATTCATAAAGCAGGTGATCCCCATGAACCCAATAATTACAGGACTATCATGATTGGGCATATCTTTGCCAAGCTTTATGCCACAACATTGGATGTGCTTCTCTCCCGAAGGTTGGAGGAGGAGGGTTTCAGGGCTCTTGGCCAAGCTGGTTTTCGGCAAGATCACCAAACCACAGATCACATTCTAGTCCTCGAGCTATTATTGAGGAGGCGCGTTCCAGGTCCTCGAAGGTTTATTGTTGCTTTGTTGACTTCAGGAAAGCCTTCGACACGGTGCCTCGACATTTACTTCTTGAGAGACTACGGTCAGTTGGCATCTCTGGGCAACTTTTGACAGCGGTTACACGGTTATATGAGACTGTGAAAGGTCGGTTTCGCTCCCCTCAAGGGATTTCGGACAGTATTCTTAGCACCATAGGAGTGAAACAGGGGTGCCCCCTTTCCCCGACACTTTTTGGGATCTTTATCGACGAGCTTGAGACTTTTATTAAGGAGAACGCTCACGCAGAGGATGGTTGCCTTCTTCACTATGTGCTGATTTCTATTCTCCTCTTTGTTGATGATGTTGTTCTTTTGGCCTCTTCTCCTGAGGGGCTTCAGCGCCATCTGGACAAGCTTGCCGCTTTTTGTGACTCGAGACAGTTGACGGTGAATCTTTCTAAGACCAAGGTTATGGTATTCAATACTACCAAAGAGGCTCTATCTCATCTCCACTTCTCTTTCCAAGGTCGGGAGGTCGAGATCACCACCTCTTATGTGTACTTGGGGGTTCTTTTCACCGGTCCCACTTTTAGTATGAAACCCGCCGCCCAGGCCCGGGTGTGTAAGGGATATGCAGCTCTGTCTTTGCTAGAGAGGAATTGCTTCAAAGCACATTTTCAGGATATACCTGTGAAGATGAGGATTTTTGATGCCTTGGTCAAGCCAACTATTACTTATGGGTCAGTGGTTTGGGGTCCTAGCCTTGGCCCGACTGAGTGGTCACGGGTTGAACGAGTCCGGACACTCTTTCTTCGACGATTCATTCGTTGCAAGGGCACAATCCCCCGCTCTATTATTCTGGCGGAGTTTGGGGCTTCTCCTCTCCAGCTTGAGATTATCTTCCTGATTATCGGTTATCTTCACAGGATCCGTACTTTCGGAGATACCCTTGAGGGTTGCAGGCGGTACCCTTACCTCGCCCTTCGCTCCTCGATGGAACTCTCTCCGAGTTCTCGGGGAGGCCGGAGGAGCTGGTATTTTCAGGTTTCTGCCCTCCTGGCCAGCATTCAGATACAGATAGACAGGCTCCCCCTTATTCTTTGGGTGTTCTCCCCCCTCTCGGCTTAGTAAGGAGAGGATGCTCCACGAGATCCGGAAGGATGTTAGTCTCCAGTACACCAGATGCACTTGGATCTCTCCTGTTGCCCCTCTTTCCCCCAAGTTGTCTTTCTACCATGAGCACTTCTTACGGATACGAGGAGGGCAAAATAGTTCCTCCACAATATCTTCAGCAGCACACAATGCATAGTCTTCGGATCACTATTGGGCAACTCAGGGTGTGTTCTCACCAACTCCGGATTGAGTCAGATCACCATCTTCCGAGGGAGGAGCGGATTTGCTTGTTTTGCCCCTTGGGTGAAGTTGAAACCCTTCATCACTTTATTTTTTGTTGTCCCATTTATTATGAGATCCGGGGTAGATTCCATTGCCTTTTCAGGGACAACTCTCAATCTGTTTCTACCTTCTTTAGATACCCGGACCAGCGGTGTCTCGCACTCTTTCTTAGGGAGATAACTCAGCTTCGACGACATAAAAGTTCTCCTCCAGATGGATCTCACCCTCCTCAACATCGGCTCATCACAACATACTTCACTAGCTCCGATGGACCAGGTGACTCCGGACGGAAACGCCCCACATCATCCAGTTCGGACGGAAGCAGGGTCACTAGACAACGCACCCACAGTTTGTCAGGGTTCCGAACTAGCGCTGGTCAGAGACATATCAGGGACTTCTTTAGCTCCAGTACTTCGGCCTCGATTGTTAGGAGAGTTTAGTTTCTGGGGGGTCCTTGGAGCTTGCCCCTCCTGGGCTGCTCCCTCCCCCCTCCTCTCTCTCCGTTCTTCTTGGCGTGCACTCCTCTCTTCTGGATTACAGCCCTCCCTCCCTCTGCTCTCCCTTTTCTTTTCCCTTTCTCTTTGGCCCGGTTGTCGGGTTTTGTCTTGTATTTATCTTAGTTCTTTTCTTTGTTGGGCTTTTTAGCCTGCTAGCTGGCAGTCATTATTGTCCTTCTTATAGTCCCTTGGGTCTTATTTTGGCCCACCGCGGACATTAATAATATTTCATTTCATTTCATTTCTTTAAAAAATGATCACATTTTCTGTTCTGTTTTCTCCATTTCGCATGTACAAAAACAGTTTCATCAGAACATTAAATAATAAACAAAACTAGAATTATTGAAAAATGTCTATCAATATAGAACTTTGTTTGTTCCACATCTTTAACAATATCAACAAATTTTAGCTGAACAAGCAGTCCGTAAACAGTGTATAAGAGTACCTGAATGATTACAAAATGAAATAAAACTTAAACAGACATGCTCATATTCTGTTTCCACAAAATTTTAAAATATCAGTAGTAGATGAACTATAAGTAATGCTTCAAATCTCAATCCACTATGGTCTCTATATCTGACAAGAGTCACACCATAATGGATTATACAATAGTTAACGCTACGAGAGAAAAGAATCATTTAGGCCAATTATATGCATAAACATTACCACTCTCATACCATGATGAATGTGTAACATGAATCCTTAAACAACCACATCAAGCTAATATTAGATATTGAAAATTTTGCATGATTCTACAGAAACATAAACATGATATGTGGCCATTTCTTCCCTTTTCTTTTCCTGGTTTTGCTTGATAAAAGGCAATCTTACATGATAGACTTACGATCGAGAAATGCCAATATAGAAGGGTGTGGCTAACATGTATTACAAACTGTAATATGATTGCAGACTTGGAGTATCACTTTAATATAACAAAAGGCTAAAAGCAAACCAAGTCAACATTATCTACTATGTATTGCATTTCACAGGAAGTCCACTTTGAACTGATGCAGAATAGCTGCCCCCTACATTAGTGATACCTGTAAATTCCTGAAACAATAATGACAATACAAAATCAGAGAAAAAGGTGTTTTGTGCAACCTTCTATCCGAAGGCATGCTAAAGTTAATCTTGTCATTTCCATGTAAAAGAAATAAACATTCACATACAGCCTGAGTAAATGCACAACAATTGAAGAGCTTAATCGATCAAACCTGATTGTATCATGTGTAGTGAATAGATGGTCTGACCTTTGGCTCTTTCTCTTTGCAAAAGATGAAATGTGGAAAAATATCTTTCATATCATGCTTGAGGAAGGAAACACCATAGACATATGTTCTTGTATATAGCCATTCCATAGCTTTGTTTAATATATCTCTTATGATCATTCCACAACTCATAGAACTTGCAATGTGAAACCTCCTTTAAGTTCACTTCCTAATACACTAATTTGTGGGTGACCATCCCTAAATTACATACCATTCTGCACCACTTGTAGCCATTTGATCCCACTTACTGTTGCATATAAACGCCATAAGTGAAAAATACAAGTCTGTTGTGCATCAATATCCCAACTAAGGAATGCCCAAAGTGTGAAATGTTTTAATATGTTAGAAATCTGCTAGAACACCCTGGAATATTTGTAATGGGCAGCCTACCTTTCCGTTGGGGTCATTAGAGCCACTTAAGGCCTTCAAGGCCCTCATACTTGGTGAAAAGTTATCCAAGGGTCCACAAAGGACAACCTATTTTTCTAAAGGCCTTATTTGCATGGGAAATGATTAAATTCAATGAGCTGAACATATGTATACCTTTGTGGGTCTTCATAACTCTAAACTAGTCCACAATTGTGACTTTTGCCAGATGTGACTAATCATTGGTGCATGTTTCAGCTCTAGAACTGATGTGCCTTAGTGTGCCTGTGATCCACCACATCCTTTAAACCTTTGGACAACTTTTCCATCCTTCTACAACCCATTGATGACCAAATATCAAGTGTTGCATCCTGCAGTGGTCATTTTACAAAACTGTTGCCAAATTGTCAACCCTTTTGCTTTCAGTTAACCTCAAAATGATCCTTTGGATCAGATCTCCCCAATAGGAGGGTTTTGGCCCCTTAAAGCCACTCAATCTGCAGAAGACGAGAAGAAAATTGGCTCACCTTATCTTTGTGGTACTATTTTGCTTTCCAATTAGCCACTCCCACAAGCCTATCGACCAATACTCTCGTTCTCCATGACAAGTTAATCGATTTTTCTTCTAAACTACAATGTACTCTTCCAATTGCGCTTGGTTGTTGGGTGCTCAGCAATCCATGGCTGGTTTGCTCTTCCTTTTCTATATCAAGCAAAAATGGCTCAAACAACTTGAAATTCCCAACATTGACTACCTAACACATTTTCATGTATGTAGAGAGGTCAAGATGAAATGCATTTTTCCAAGCTAATATATTATCTGATATGGTGAAATAATCTAATTGACTTGAATTTTTATCATTTACCTTGGAGCCCATCTTTGCTGGGATATAGCCACACCATGTTCTTAACCTGAAATAGTCTTGTCAATGCTTGTCATGTCTAGCTTTAATCTTGGGATGCATGTTTCTTGCACTTTTTGATGCATGAACCTGATATTCTCAGTATTCCTCTTTGCGGATCTCCTCATATCTGCAAAGAAACATAAATCCATGTCAAAAGGAGATTGTGGATGAAATTCTTAAAATGCATCAAATGGTGACGTGTTTGTAGACATATAGTTGGGACGATTGCAAGCCAAGTGTATGTAGGCCAAGCTTTCATCTCGAGTCCTTAGATCTCTCGTATTAGAGCCCCTTGATAGATGGACCAAAGAATTGTTTCCTATCTCCATTTGTCCATCAGTTGGAGGATGAAAGGCAGTGGACCTCTTCAACCTTGCAAACTTTTTTCCTATGAAGCCATCCAATAAGTACCCCTTCTATCCCGATTTAAATTGTTGAATTTCAGAAGGCAAAATGAACTCCAATATACCATGTTAAATGAAATGTTTTTCTTTCAAGGGAGAAGTACACATACCTTTTGAAACTGCTCAATCACCACAAATAGATAGTCATCCCTATGCCTTGTTGTATTTAGCACTCCAAGAAAATCCATGGATACATTCTCCCTTGCCCTCATAGGAATTGGTGGTTGTGTGTGCAAGCTAAACTTCCACTTGATTGGCATGCTTGTTGAACATAAAGTGCATCCCCTTACATGCCTAGCAACATTGTTAGGACCCCATCCTAACACTATGATGTAATAGTCCTTGTTGAACGTGGGGAACACCCATGTTAATATTTTGTAATGTTTTGTAAACGTGGGGGAACACCCATGATAATATTTTGTAATAGTTGTGGATCTAGAAGTGCCTAGACAAGTGGCACCATTTTATGTAACTGTTATCAAGAATATAACTGCTTGTAGGTAGGAGATTCAGCTCGCGTGGCATTTTGCATGTAAACCAACCTTTGGAGTTAGGTGGTTGATGAAATCCTTAAATTGCGAGGGGCAGTATTGTATGTATCTTTTTGCATAATTGAATGAAAGCATTCAAGGAGGTTGCCCCCTCGAAGTGGCCCGTGATTCTAAGTTATTTGTGAGATTGTTCTTTTCTGTATTTATATTTCATTGTTTTGTTGTGAGCTATATGTTTATTTGCAATATTTGTGCGAGTGTGTTTATTTTTAATAGTAGGTTCCTAACAAACATCGTCACATTTTACACCAAAATTCACGTCTTTGAAATTGGTAAAGGTTTCAGTAAACACCAAATTGACAAACAATCAAGTATAAACTTCTCTAATCACTCAAACATGGAAGCAAAGACGAGAACCTTCCTCGAGGTATGTACATGGCTCTAAGCAAGCATTGAATGATGGAGCATATTGAGTGGCTCATACTCAAGTGTAAGATGTAGCAAGATGAAGAGGGGAAAACTAAAAAGACTTGAGAAAAAATCAGTTGTTATACCAATTTGTTTTGCATTGCAAGGCCCAAGATGTGGCGTAGAGGACAACTCCTTAATTCAACTTGTGAGCTAAAAGAGTTATGGCTTAGCCACATAGTATACCATGGCGTAGGAGATATTTAGACATAAAACATAACCAAATCTTTCCATAATCAATACGACAATATTGTTTGCAAGAAAATGCATGGAAATCCACCTTTTAGGCATATGGATGATACCGATATATATGCAATGCCAAGAACATATTCGTTACATTGTTCATTTGACTTCCCAAACAAACTTGTGGGCAAGTTGGTTCATAATTTGTCGCTCATTCACAATAATTGTCAAGAAGTCCTTTATATGGGCATGGATTATTGATAATTATAAATCTAACACTCTTTGTTCTATTGACAATGGATCAATGATATCCATTTAAGCCTTGGGCTGTATAATTCTTGTACTAAATTTGAGATGTAATTGCATTATATGAGACCACATGTTAACTTTGTAATATTTTTTATTTTTTATTTTTAGCTCGGAGCACTATTTTGGCTTTCCTCCAAGCTATCATAATTAAATGTACATCTATAATTCCATTCACCTACATCGTTTGCTCGTGGACATTAATATAATTACTTTCCTTATTTGCTATTGGATGCACCCCACAAATTCTCATGGATTTTCTTAACTTACCTTTCTTCTGAAGCAGCCTATCGACCAAATTCTCTTGTTTTTGAGCACTTGGATTTAGCTGATGCTAATATACTTACTTAAAGTCTGTCTTCTTCATAGTGACCTTTGAATGCTTCATGTTCAATTTGCCTATCTTCATGATAGTGTTCATGGCTGAAGTTTTGGCTATTGGCAACCTTGACAACAAATCCACTATCTTCTTGGTAACGCCCTTGTACTTTCTAACAAGATAGAACCATTGTAAAATCCCATCCACTTGAAGTGTCTAGCTTGCTAAAGTTTGCTTTGTTTTTGCAATTATTGAAGTAGTTAGTGGTTGTCATGTACTATAGTTTCCCTACCCAACAAATGGTATATCCATTTCTTGACAGCTTGTATCAATGCAAACAACTCTTATCATGAAGTGAAAAAGTGGACAGCCTTATTAAAGATTTGGGAATTGTAGCATACTGGTCTTCCCTCTTTATAAGCACTTTCATTGCATATCCCAATGCATCCACCTCTATTTCAAATAGCCGCTCCATCTATGGCTGGTTTTATGCTTCAATTTTTCTAAAGCAAGCTGATGTATCTCATCCCAAGTGAAACCATTGCTTTTTGCAATCATAGCATGGAATGGAGCTACTATCTTGCAGGAGCTTGATATGAAGTTTGGAAGATATTGAACTGCTCTAACAATGCTTTACAAACCTCTATCACAAGGGTAGGTGAGGGCCATCACAATATCTTTTATTTTTGTTGGGTCAACTTTTAGCTCACCACTTTCAGCTACAAAGTCCAAATACACCAAAGCTTTGCTTGGCAAATTCACACTTTTAAAGTCAAATTTAGCTAATTTTCCTTAAAATTCATTCAACACATGTTTCTATTGGTTAAGGTGTTCATCCTATATGTCACTATCGACAATGTTCATCCTATACGTCACTATGGACAAAAATACGATCTAAACAAACACTGACAAAAAATTGATGAAAAGGTTGAAAGACATCATCCATTACCTTCATGAAAGTTGTTCACGCATTGCATAGACCAAATGGAAAGGCTAGCCACTCTTACAATCCTTGTTTAGTGTTGAATGGTCTTTAATATATCCTCCTCCACTAATTTAGTCGTAGCTCGATTTGAGGTCCAACTTGATGCAATATTGGCCTTTTGAAGCTGGTAAAACAAATCACCAATATGCGGGGATGGATAATGACCCTTGACAGTGATTTTCCTAAGGCTTTACAGTCTATGCATATTCTCTACATGCCATCCTTCTTAATTGCATGTACAATAGACAAAGTATATGAGAGGTGCTTAGCCTTATCACATCTTCATTGACAAAGCTTGAAATTTGCTTTTTCACCTCATCATTCTACAACACCATTGTCCATACAAACTATTTTTGGGTGTTAGTGAATCAGGCTGCAATTGGATTTCATGCTTTAGCTTCCTTTTTGGAGGTTGTCCTCTTGGCTCTTCAAATACCTCTTGGAAATATCGCAAAAAATCGTCGTCCAATTGCTGACATTATTTGGGTGTAACACTTGTTGTGAGCTTCCTTTTTCAGTTTTCCCATTTTTCTTCTTAGCCTTCAATAAAAATAATACAAATTTCTTGGTAGCGTTGATCAACCTCTTTGCTAGGTTCACTCAAATCAATTATATTTTCTACCTTTTTTCTGTAAGAATTGATGATATATGGTTTGCCATGCTCGATGAGCCAATAATCTTGTTCTCTCCTCATGAAGAACACATCCCTATCCCATATATAAGGGCTGCCGAGTACAATCACATACACATTCAAGGTAACAACATCACAGACGAGTTCATTATAAACTTGGAAGAAACTGCAAATTTCAGCTTACATGGCTTGGAGAGTTGCAGCTTGATATCCTTATGAAACCATCCCAAGAGATATGGTTGTTGATGCCTGGTATTTTTTAACCCAAACTTGTTAACCATTTCCTCTGGAATCAAAGTTTTCCGTGAGCTGGAATTTGGGAGGGCATTTACTTTTGCATTTCTGACATGAACGCGAAGCAAAAACATTTCTTCCTTTACTCATTTAACTTGGCCAACTCTTGCTTCATGGAGTCCTCTTGGGTTGGCTTGTGTAAAAGTGGTACACAAATTTTTTCATCTATATTAACTTGTTCTCCTTCTATAGTAGAGTTCATTGCGTTCTTTTAAACAAAATACGTCCATGTGTCTATCCCTATCACAATGCTTATAGTGGTTATTGGGATTGCTTTGCTTCTCTCCTTTGGGCATTTGTATTAGTTTTCTTTTTTGACTTCTGTTCTTTCTCTTTTTTTCCTCCTTCATAGAGGTGCTTGGTTTGGAAGCGCTTCTTGTTATTTGTTGAATTGGCTTACCTCCAAATAATTGGCAGGTAGATATGCCTCATCCACACTTTTGGGTTTGAATATCAGCACTCGCTTTCTCAAATGGCTGTCTCCCCAAGATACATGAATTTTCCATAAAGTTTCTGGGACAGGGATGGTACAAGACATTGGGATGCGTTTCTAGGACGGTAGGACAGATTTCCAGGACAATGTTGAAAGACGGGGATGCATCTTTGAGATAGTGGATTCTTCTGCAAGACCGCTCTCAAAGCCTAGGGTGGGCTCCTGTGGAACTTGCACTTGAGTCTTTGGTAGAGATGCCCAACTAGTTTGCTTGTGTATGAATTGTAGCAAGGATCAATGCTATGTGCCCAAGCTCAACCACATGAAACAAGAAAAAAGGAGGAGAAGATTTCCGACAATGGAGAGAATGAAAAATCACATCTCTCCCTTTGTGTTATGGAATTATATATTGAGAAAAATGAGATTAGGGTTAGGGTTCCCAAATCCATATTACATGAAATTCAAATGAACATGAAATGACATTACACATTAAAATAACCTATTCTAATGAGGTCTTATTAAAGCCTCATAACAATTAATTAGGAACCTAACTAATAAACATGACCTTGTAGCATTAACATGTCTTCAATCCCCCCTTAATGGTAGAAGGTCATTTTATTTCAGTAGATGAGTGGCTCAGGTGGCTCTTTGTGTAGCCGATTAGCCAATTATCCATGAAATGTGGCTCCAATCTGTTGGGTCTCCATATACCGTTTGGTCATCCCCCATGCCCTTTTGGGTTTTCACAGGTTTCGATTTTCCAAAACTAGTACAACCCTTATCCTTTCACGCCCACAAGGGGTTTTCATGAATGGGATAGAGCAGAGACCGACCAATACTTTCCGCCCACACGAAGGTGGTTTTACGAATAAGCATTAGCCTTGTTGGTCCTATTGCATCTCCATTGTCAAGGGGAGATGGAGGCTCTCAAGCCTATTTGCTGTCTGAACTGTTCAAACTTCACCCTCTGGAGTGGCTTGGTGAAGATGTCGGCAATTTGATCTGTTGTTGGATAGTAGTGCATTTGTATTGTGCCATCTTGAACAAGTTCTCGGATCCTGTGGACTTTTGTATTGATGTGTTTGGTTCTGTCGTGAAACACATGATTCTTTGCCATGTGGATTGTTGATTGATTGTCCACATGCAGTCTTGTAGGACCTTTTTGAGTGATATCGAGAGTGTGTAACAACTTTCTCAACCATACCACTTCTTTGCTTGTCTCAGCTACAACAATATATTTGGCTTCTATTGAAGAATCTGCTACAGTATTTTATCGCTTTGATCTCCATGAAATTGGTGTTGAGCCAAGAAACGTCAAGTACCCAGACGTAGATCTCCCAGTGTCTTTATCTCCTACAAAGTTTGAGTCTATGTATGTGATGAGTTTGAAATCTGCATTCTTTTCATACAATAGACCATAATTGTGGGTTGTCTTTAGGTACCTCAACACTCTTGTTGCCACTTGCCAGTGACTCTCCTTTGGCTTGGTCATGTACCTTGCCAGAATCCCCACTACATAAGCGATGTCAGGTCTTGTGTTAGTAACATAGATGAGACTACCAACCAACCTTCTATAGAGTGTTGCATCTGCCTCTGGTGTGTCATCATCCATGGTGAGTTTCATATTTGATTCCATTGGTGTTGTCACAGGGCATGCATCTTTGAGTTGAAACTTCTCCAGAAGATCGTTGATGTATTTCTCTTGGGTCAAGAATATTTTGCCATTTTCTTGAGTTACTTCTATGCCCAAATAGAATTTCATCAATCCCAGATCAGATATATCAAAAGTCTTTGCAAGGTCCTTTTTCACTGTGTTGATGATGTGTTCACTGTTACCTGTTAGAAGCATGTCATCCACAAAGACTATGAGGTATGTGACTTTGTCTTTGTTGTGCTTGATGAATAGTGTTGCATCAATATCTTGGTAATCACACACTTCAAATTCAAGTTGCTTCATCCGATCTGACAGCTTGTTGAACCAAGCGCGAGGGGCTTGCTTCAATCCATATAAAGACTTTCTGAGTCTGCATACCTTGTGCTCCTGTCCTGCAATCTCAAAACCTTTTGGTTGTGCCATGTATATTTCTTCTTCCAATTCACCATTCAAGAAAGCAATCTTTACATCTAATTGATGAATCTTCCAACCTTGCTGTGCAGCTAAGGCTACAAGAGTCTTGATTGTGGGCCATTTTGTGGTAGGTGCAAATACCTCAATGTAGTCAATGCCTTGCTTTTGCATGAAGCCTTTAGCCACTAATCTCACCTTGTGTTTGTCAAGGGTGCCATCTGATTTATACTTTTTTTTGTACACCCATTTGTTTCGAACTACCTTTCTTCCAAGTGGTAGATCGACTAACTCCCAAGTACCATTTTTTATCAGAGATTCATACTCCTGGTTCATTGCATGTCTCCAAGCTACATGTTTGACAACTTCTTGGTACGTGAGAGGTTCATTATTCAGAGCGAGGTGCAGTTTTGTAGGTTCCAGTTCAACAAGTAATGATTCGTGCACTCTTGCTTTGAGGGCACCTCTTGTGCCCGTTTTGCTCGCTTCATCTGGTTTGATGTCCTTTAAGAGCTGGCGAGCTTCACGAATTCCTCGAGTGGGGAGCAGTGTGGATGTCTCACCTACCTCAAAGTTTTTATCATGATCCTGGAATGGATCATTAGGTACGGAGGATGCTGATGAAGATGGATGTGAAACAATACTTTTACCGTGATCAACATTACTGTGTGAAGGGGCAGAAGGTGCAGAAGATACAGATATCTGCTCAGTATCACAGTTTGGTTCCTCCGGACTTGTGGGTTGATTTGCAGATTCTAAAGTTTTGAGTAACTTTTCAACGTCTCCCCCCCAAAGGCTGGAATCTGAACATCATATATGTTAGCATCTTTTGATCTAGGCTGAAGATTGTGTCCCCTGGTATCCAATGTAACCAGTTGTTCTTCAGTTTTTGCAAACACAACATCACGTGTCACAATCACTTTCCGGTGTGAAGGAATGAATACCTTGTATCCCTTTTGATCCATAGGGTATCCAACAAAGATGCCTTTAATAGCTCGAGCTTCAAGTTTGTTTCTATGCTCTAGAAGAAGATGAGCATAACAGATGGAGCCAAATATTCTAAAGTGGTTGACAATGGGGGGGTGTCCAGTCCATTTTTCATGAGGTGACGGGCCGGGTTTTGAGGGACTCATTGTGTTGAGTACATGCATAGCAGTCCAAGTGGCTTCGGCCCAAAGATATGGAGGCATATTTTTGTAGATAAGAAGGGCACGAGCCATGTTCATAATTATCCTGTTCATGCGCTCGACAATGCTGTTTTGTTGAGGTGTGCTTGGTATTGTCAATTGATGTTTGATCCCATGTGAGGACAAGTATTGTGTGAATTCATTTGAGGTGTACTCGCTATCATTGTCACTCTTGAAGGTCTTGATTCTACAACCTGATTCTCATTTTGCGCGAGCCTTGAATGCTTTGAAGAATTCAAAAGCTTCAGATTTCTTCTCTAAAAAGCTGATCCATAGCTTCTTTGAGAAGTCGTCGATGAAGGTGATGTAATACCTTTTGCCTTTTAATGAGGGAATAGGCATTGGCCCGCAAATGTTTGAGTGAACTAGCTCCAATTTTTGTGTGGACTTCCACTGACTCTTTGGAAAAGGTTGTCGAGAGGATTTGGCAATGATGCATGCTTCACATTTGATGGGTTTGGAAGAGAAGTGTGGTAGTCCCCTGATGGTGGACTCCATTTGTCTCAATTGGTCAAGTTTGACATGACCCATGCGAGCATGCCATAATGCATCAACAAAAAGTTTCTTGGGAGTCAGGGTGGCATTAAGTGCCATGTCAACTTTGGCAATGTGAACTTCAGAAGCAAGATGTCCAACAAGTCTGATGAGTTTTCCATCTAAGGAACCGGTCATGACCACTGTTTTTGGAGGGTGGATGAATGACTCGAAGAGTTTTATCTTTGGCAGTGACACTCAAATCAAATCCACGACAAACGAGTGTGGATAGTGACAATAGATTTTGCTTCAGAGCAAGGATGTAGAGAACATCAAGTAGCTGAAAATCAGGTAATCCGGAAAGATTCAATCGAACAATTCCAACTCCTTCAATTTATTGTGAAGTTGGAATAGGTTTGATTTAAATAAACTGCTGCACAAAACCATGATGGGGAGAAGTAATTATATGCAAATTGTGTGACTACTTTAACGAGGGTTATACCTTTGCAGCATATTATAAAATGCTCATTGGTAAGGAAAACAAATAAAAATCATGCAAAGTTATTCACCTGAAATCCATATAAGGGTGCCCTGCCTGGACAAGCTCATGGACAACTTGCACTGACTCAGTCTTTGGTGACGTTGTCTCCACCCTATTTCTAGTAGCTTGTATCCTATATGTGTAAGAACTATGTATATGAACATAGCTTAACAAAATCTAGTCAAATATATGCAACCAAGTGTAGTGATTTCTCGTTACATTGGAAGGAGCAAGGCCATCTGGCCAAAATTTTGGAAGCTGGACCTTGTAGAAGACTGAACCACCCAAGGACTGGACAAAGGCTTAGGTAAAACCGGATGAACCGAAACTACGGAGAGGAACACAGACTAAGACAGATGCAGAAGCTCCGGTGGCTAGACCACCCTCGATGAAATGTGCAACCAGAATTCTGGTTAGACCGCTAGGCTCCACATTACATCAAAACTGGAACAAAGGTTTGGCTTGGGGACACTCGACTAGATCAAGAGACCGAACACATCCAACAAGCGGTAACAATGGAACAATGGGATAAAGCAAGATGGAAAGACTACCATGAGGAACACCAATCAGACCAAGTTGATTCTGGTCAAACTACCTCCAACCATGTTTTGAAAATTTAGGAGGGCAAATTTTGCTTGAGGGGCTCTTGCCCTGGACCCTTGCAAATGGTGCAAAGAGGTACAATTCTCTGGAAGTATGGACTTTTCTCTAGAAAGAGGTACTACATTTACGACACCATCATTAGACCTCTAGAGGAGCGGCTACAGATCTAAGAACATTAATAGCAAGGGATCTCTGCAACAAATCTCCAGTATGGGCAACACGATCTCACCTCCAGCAGCTCTAGATCAGAGAAACCTTGGGATTGCACATCATCGTTGCAGAGTACCTTGAGCAAGAATTTTGAATCTTAGAAGAGGAAAGGCTTTGAATGTAATCTATAAATATGTATTCTTCCTCTCATTGTAATTATTGAAAGCTCTCCTACTCTTCTGAGAGGTGCTTTCCTTCATTCTCCTCCACGTCTTGGCTTGGCCCAAGCCTTGCATGGCTTGCCAGGTAGTTTTTGAACCTCTTCTCTTTGCATGTTTGTAACTCGGAGTTCACGTTAATAAGAATTTGTGACTTTATAAATCTGTCTTGGTTTTGGTGTGGGTGTTTTGTTTTTACTGCATGTTCTCGGAGGTCCTCCATACTCAACCTAGCTACTTTAATCCAAATTAACCATGTCCATTTGTACAACAAGAAGATTTTAAAAGGACTAAGAGAACACACACAAATTCGACATATTAATTTAACTTGACTAAATTGATCGAATGTTTACATCAACGGGTCCAAATTGGTCCTCAACAATGCCTACAAATTCTGACTGCCACGGATTATTTCACCCGGTGGGCCGAAGCAGTGCCTACAAAGCATGTTGACCAGGAGACGGTCATCGC